>JAEQBA010003127.1:172677-427658 GCA_019434445.1 Phalangium opilio | reverse complement strand
ACTTCTGGTTCTGAAGTTGACACAGATAAAGAAGTTTCTCTTTTTCAACTGATTTTGCCATATCACGTGACCAGCGCACAGTTTGTGCAAATGATTTAGGATCGTAAGTGGGTGAGTTGTATATTGAACAGGTACCAAGTCTCTAGGAACCTGAATTGATGAAAAAAAGTTCATTAACTTCAATTAAGCAATCAAAGGTGATAATTGCCATTATTTTAATCTAAATCGATTAAGACTGCAACATATCTGAGCGAATCCAGCATAAGCGGGGAAATTGTGCATTTATATCACCTTCAACTTTGACAACAATTGTGTTACGATAAATTGTTCTATCACTTGTTACATCTTCATCTACAAGAGACAAAAAATGGGCAAACAAATCAAATGCAAGGTGTTTTAAAAAAGGGTGGTAGAACCAATGGTCAGTGGTTTCTATGAACAATTTTGAGTGACAAATGTTCTACGACATTTTCTCCCAAGAGCCACCGTTTAGGAGTTAGAATTGGGAGCAGTTTGGATGGCTATACAGATAGACATTGATCCAAGATGGCCGCCACCACCGCAAATTGTGTTCCTTTGGCGAACATTTTCGATTCACAATCGCCCAAAGAACCCATTGTACCTCGGCCCGCGGAACCCATTGTACCTCGGCCCATAGAACCCATTGTACCTCGGCCTATAGAACCCATTGTACCTCGGCCATAGAACCCATTGTACCTCGGCCCATAGAACCCATTGTAGCTCGGCCCATAGAACCCATTGTACCTCGGCCCATAGAACCCATTGTACCTCGGCCCATAGAACCCATTGTACCTCGGCCCATAGAACCCATTGTACCTCGGCCCATAGAACCCATTGTACCTCGGCCCACAGAACCCATTGCATCTCGGCCCACAGAACCCATTGCATCTCGGCCCACAGAACCCATTGCATCTCGGCCCACAGAACCCATTGCATCTCGGCCCACAGAACCCATTGCATCTCGGCCCACAGAACCCATTGCATCTCGGCCCACAGAACCCATTGCATCTCGGCCCACAGAACCCATTGCATCTCGGCCCACAGAACCCATTGCACCTCGGCCCTACCACCCATTTAGAAACGCCCAACAGTACACAAAAGAGAAATATCAATTTGCCAACCTTGATTCTCACGCTTAGCTTTGTAATGTTGCTGCAACGATCCCGGAATAAAATACTCTTTCATATTAGGACTATCCTTGTCCTCCTTATTTTGCTGCTTTCTTCTGTTCCAGGAACTATTAGTAACTCCGGGTTCCGCCGACCTGGCAGCTCTTGGTTTTCCTCCATTTTTCCCAATAAGTTTGATAGAAGTAAAGCCTTCATTAACGTGAATGAATTTGGGTTTCCATTGAGTCGAATCTTTACGGAACATGTATTCCTTGCTCGGAGAGATTCGTTTACGATCAGTCGCTAATCGAGACGAACTCGACGAAGTGGGTTCATTGTGGAATAGATGCGGCAATGGTAGTGGTGTGTTCCAATGGTGACATTGAACCTAAAATCGAGGTGTTCAATTACGCGTTTACTTACACGACATAAGGTAATTGCACCATAAGTTTATAAGATATGTCTCAAAACCAGAGGGACTGCAAAGAAGGCATGGGCGGGTGGGTAAAACTATTTGAAATACGTCACAGACATCACGTGATGCCAAGATACAAAGGCTCCTCATGGAGTGGAACTAGTTAACATCTAGTCCTTGTTTTTCGCGAGATTGCAGCGCCAATTCCACGAAGTGGTAATTTTCGAAATAAAACGAACTAAGCTTCTTTGAACCACGCCTTTCCTCGGTCACGTGCCTCTGACGTATTTCAAATAATTTTTACCCACCCGCCCATGCCTACTTTACAGTCCCTTTAATCGATTAAAATGGTTGTCTATTTCATTCTCCCTTTGAGCAAGAATGGAAAACTACCCAGTATCCCTTTCTCTGAAAGATCCATTACGTTTAACTTTCAACTTACATGTGTCAAGTGTGTCGTGTAACAGGACATCAGGACAGGTGACTCGATAATCTCTTTCTCCATTTGATTATGCAGATCTACAAGGGCCACATCTTCTTGGGATGAAACGGCCGATATAAACGAGGAACTCGATACCGAATTTGATTCCCCCGCAACGTTGGAATGATCATAGGGACCACCACCTACTCCAGAAGAACTGGCTGATGTTTGGGAATCGCTACTTCCTGAAGTGTTCGATTTAACTGAGTGACGTAATAGAGATGGTTTCTCTTCGATATCCTTAATGATACATTAATAATCAGAAATCGATAATAGTTGATTACATATTTCCAGGAATACATATTCGAATTCATTTAGATTAATCGAAGTTGTTGCCGATTAATCGTTCAAATTTCGAATCAAATTTAAGTTTCTTCCGATTAATCGAAGTTCAAATTTCAAATCAAATTTAAGTTTCTTCCGATTAATCGAAGTTCAAATTTCGAATCAACTTTAAGTTTCTTCCGATTAATCGAAGTTCAAATTTCGAATCAAATTTAAGTTTCTTCCGATTAATCGAAGTTCAAATTTCGAATCAACTTTAAGTTTCTCCGATTAATCGAAGTTCAAATTTCGAATCGAACTTTAAGTTTCTTCCGATTAATCGAAGTTCAAATTTCGAATCAACTTTAAGTTTCTTCCGATTAATCGAAGTTCAAATTTCGAATCAACTTTAAGTTTCTTCCGATTAATCGAAGTTCAAATTTCGAATCAAATTTAAGTTTCTTCCGATTAATCGAAGTTCAAATTTCGAATCAAATTTAAGTTTTTTCCGATTAATCGTTCAAATTTCGAAACAAATTTAAGTTTCTTCAGATTCATCGTTCAAATTTCGAATCAAATTAAGAGTTTTTCCCGATTAATCGTTCAAATTTCGAATCAAATGTAAGTTTCTTCCGATTAATCGAAGTTCCAATTTCGAATCAAATGTAAGTTTCTTCCGATTAATCGAAGTTCAAATTTCGAATCAAATGTAAGTTTCTTCCGATTAATCGAAGTTCAAATTTCGAATCAAATTTAAGTTTATTCCGATTAATCGTTAAAATTTCGAATCAAATTTAAGTTCTTCTGATTAATCGTTCAAATTTCTAATCAAAATTTAAGTTTTTCCGATTAATCGTTCAAATTTCTAATCAAAATTTAAGTTTTTCCGATTAAACGTTCAAATTTCTAATCAAAATTTAAGTTTTTCCGATTAATCGTTCAAATTTCGAATCAAAATATAAATTTTTCCGATTAATCGTTCAAATTTCTAATCAAAATTTAAGTTTTTCCGATTAATCGTTCAAATTTCGAATCAAATTTAAGTTTCTCAAGTCATTAGGGATAGTTCGATAATAGTTGATTATATATTTTACAGGAATCCATATTCGAACTCATTTCGATTAATCGAAGTTTCTTCCGATTAATCGTATCGTTCAAATTTCGAATCAAATTAAAAATGCAAACTGCTTTGATTAATCGATTAAAAACAGACGAATAATATTCGAAATCTACAACATTGGCACATTTAAAATGGCGGATTTTGGGTGAAATTTGTACGTACCTCCAGTGATTGTCTATTTCCAGAAGGATGAATTTTCCTATCCAAAGATCCATTACCAAACTTGGCCATTCTGACTCTGGTTGTGGGGAAGGTCTCGGAAGAATAAGTGTGATGATTCCCCGTGATAATTTCTTGAGGATAGCTTCCGCTGCTGCTGACGCTACCAGCGGTTGTTGTTCTCTCTTCATCACCGAGAACGGAAGACGAAGATTCTTCATCCGCCGAGAAATACGCTTCGGACGAATGCGTCGATTCGGTCGAAATCGCTCTTCTTACGGATCTGCAAGAAACATTTTAACAATTATGACCAACTGATGTTAAAAACAGAAGTCAGTGGAAATCTAACGTCTGTGCTTCTAAAAATTGATGGTTATGTCACGGGATTAGTGAATACCATCAGAAAACTAGATATTCCTAAGCCCTTTATTTGGAACAATTCATAGACTAATGTCACATGTAGTTATTGGTCACAAATTTTTATTTGTTAAAATCATTTTACCTTGGTGATATCCCTCTAGTGGCTGTAACGGAACTATCAGATATTAAACCAGTAAGTGATCTCCTCGATCCACCACCATGCCAGTGAGTCACATTGCTATTCAATTCCTAAACAGAGTGACAAGGCAATGAAACAATCGGACTTCGGGGAAGACGCCGCCATCTTGAATTACAAACCTCGGGCTTAGAAGCCTTCAAGTTGGACTTTGAAAAGACAATTTCAGATTTAACCTCGTTCTCTCCGCTATCTGTTGAAGCGGACATAAGGGAGACTGACGGAACTAAAGGGGAGGAAGCGCTCCTATCAGCTGGTCCATGGTAAGAATTTTCGGTCAGTGAGATTTCCTTTTGGGATGTTGATATTGTTCTGTTTAATGCATCGACTGGTCTCTGCAATAAAAGTTTGAAAGGTTTTTGTTTGATGAAAATGACTTCCAATATGGTCGCTTAAAACTAGGTAAGACATAGGAGGGTGTGACGTTACGAGAAAGTTCATAGTAGCAGACGATAGTCTCTAGACTGACTAAACATAAAGGACTTACTGGGACTTGAAGTAAACTTACTGAAAATATTCCGTCAACAAGATCTGTACTGTTTCCATGTCCCATTGAAGACTCAGAGTGGTGTTTCGGACTCAGATCCGGTGTTTTTGATGTTGACCTTTCGAGATAACCTTCAGTAAATGTCAGCGATCCCTGAAAAAAATATCAAAAATTTATTTAGTATTTAAATTTGAGTTCAATTAAGTAAGGAAATGAGAACAAAATTTACTTGTAAAACTGATGGATGCGTTAGTACTTGTTCTTGGGATGTACCACCTTGAACATCAAACACGTACTCTCCTTGATAAAGCAGACTCTTCCCAAATCCGTAAGAATCATCTTCACCGCAAACTTGAAGTTTACCGCCAACGCTGTGAACCGAATTTGAGAGGCTGAAGTGGCACTGACCACCATCAGCTTCGTCCGAAACTAAATTAATTAATGGGAATGAGAAGCTTCGTTTGAGTACGCTGACTTACGGCAATAGAAAGGCTTTTGTCCCACTCCCACAAAATTGATTAAAATAAAATACTTAGACTTAATTGATTTTAACGAAACTTCAAAAGGCACACCTTGATTAGTTACTAGTTAATTTAAAAATATTCCGAAACCTAAGTTCTACGGAGTTTCCTAGTTATAACAAATACAGGACCACCAAAAACCCCATGCTTTTTCAATGGCTAGCTAAGCCTAATACTTCGGCTGGTCGCCTGGTCTTAGTTAAAAGGGTCTACCGGCCTAATAGAAAAAAATAGAGCTTGAATGTGCTACCATTTTAAGCTGACTTTTGTGATACTAGCAAAATTAATTAAAATAAAATACTTAGACTTAATTGATATTAACGAAACGTCAAAAGGCACACCTTGAACAGTTACTTGTTAATTTAAAAGCATTTCGAAACCTAACTTCACTGGAGTTTCCTAGCTATGACGAACACAAGATCACCAAAAACACCATGCTTTTCTATGGATACCTAAGCCTAATATTTCGGGAGGTCACCCGTTCATATGTACAAGGGTCTACCGGGGAGTACCGGCCTAATATATTATTTTTTCGTACACTATTTTAAAGGATATGAGAACCTTCGTTTGAAAAACCTCTGATTTATATAACAAAAGATAGAATTAATTTCTGTGAATTCAAAAATATCAAGCTTTTAATTCTCCGATTTCTGTAGGTTATTTGGCAATATGCAATTGAAAATGCTTAATTCATATGAAATTTTTTGAAATCCTCTTTTTATGAAAGGCTAAAACGTTTCCCGTAGGCTGACGTCACAGATATATTTTTCACGTCAGATGGTGCCACTGTCTCCGCTATCAGACCCAGAGTTTAGACTGGCGAGAAGCTCGAAATGCGTTCCCGCGCTTTTTTCCCCCCCTCACGTCATAGTGATGTCACAAAACGGGCGAACAAGCTCGACAAGACAAAATTATTGATATATCGAAACTGCAGAGCGTTCATGATTTTTCAATGGATTTTAAAAATAGAAACTTAGTTGGTTTAAAAACTTGATATTTTGAAAGTAGAGACTTGAAAGTGTAACATAATACCACTTTCGTGGTAAAATATGATATGAAATTGTAAACTCGCATTCCCTTTAAAATGATCAAAGTTTCTTAGGAAGATAGGCATTGTATTTATTATATTACGTTTAAAAGAATTTTTTTAATATGGCAACGGCAATCGGAAAACAAAGTGCAATAAACATTCACTTACTATCAAAAAAGTTGGTATGATTTTGATCAGATCCATAGAAAGAGCAACCTCCGATGCAACCGCATTTCCCGATGAGTTTCTTGGGCAAGAGTTCCAACTCGTCCGGCCATAAAAACCAAAGTCGTTTCGTCTTGAAGTCGTGAATTTTCAGAAACTTATCTTGTACGATCCAATGATCGTTCAAAGCGTGACTGGTGGCACCATCAAGTATGATTGGTCCCAAAGAAACTTGGCCAACTTCAAGCCAAGTATCAATGGCAGTCGCCTCCGTGTTGGTTAACACGGTGTTGTTGTGAGTGGCGATGTATTGGTGAACTGTGGCCTTTTGTACCAAAAGACTGAATCCGCTACAACAATCTTGACCATGGAGGTTGCAAGTTGAGAGGCGAACAGGGCCAGCCTAGAAAGGTTGAGTAATGACCAAGCAACCAATTTTAATCTTTTTAGATTGGTAAGTTACATCAATATCGTTAAGGGGAAATGGCATGGTCAGGCAACCATTTTTTAATCGATTAATAGCAACTAGTGCAGTTTACCAGGCACTATTTTAATCGATTTAGAGGAACAAGTGAATTTAACCGGGCAGTTTGTAATCTACTAAAACTTTAATTTCTTTACATTAACTTAATCGATTAAAGCATTATTTTCTTTACCTTAATTAAAAAGTTATTATAAATCGTAATCGATTAAAAGTTAGTAGTGATACCCACCCAGATAGACATGTATCCAAGGCGGCCGCCGCCACCAGAGCGTCATGGTCGCCATCTTGGATTCATGTCTATCTGGGTGGTTTTCACTACTAAAGTTATTATTACAATCCTAATCGATTAAAAATTGTTTTTGGTTATTTTCTTTATCTTAATTAAAAAGTTATTATCAATAGTAATTGATTAAAAGTTAGTAGTGATAACCGCCCAGATAAATATGGATCCAAAATGGCCGCCGCCACCAGCAACATGGTCGCCATCTTGGATCTATGTCTATCTGGGTGGTTATCACTACTAAAATTATGATATCAATCCCAATCGATTAAAAATGGATTTCTGGTTATTTTCTTTATTTTAATCGATTAAAACATTATTTTCTGGTTATTTTCTTTATCATAATCGATTAAAACATTATTTTCTGGTTATTTTCTTTATCATAATCGATTAAAACATTATTTTCTGGTTATTTTCTTTATCTTAATCGATTAAAACAAAATTTTCTGGTTATTTTCTTTATCTTAATCGATTAAAACATAATTTTCTGTTTATTTTCTTTATCTTAATCGATTACAAACATTATTTTCTGGTTATTTTCTTTATCTTAATCGATTAAAGCATTTTCGGGTTATTTTCTTTATCTTAATCGATTAAAACATTTTCTGGTTGTTTTCTTTATCATAATCGATTAAAACATTTTCTGGTTATTTTCTTTATCATAATCGATTAAAACATTTTCTGGTTATTTTCTTTATCTTAATCGATTAAAACATTTTCTGGTTATTTTCTTTATCTTAATCGATTAAAACATTTTCTGGCTATTTTCTTTATCTTAATCGATTAAAACATTTTCTGGTTATTTTCTTTATCTTAATCGATTAAAACATTTTCTGGTTATTTTCTTTATCATAATCGATTAAAACAAAATTTTCTGGTTATTTTCTTTATCTTAATCGATTAAAACATTTTCTGGTTATTTTCTTTATCATAATCGATTAAAACAAAATTTTCTGGTTATTTTCTTTATCATAATCGATTAAAACAAAATTTTCTGGTTATTTTCTTTTATCTTAATCGATTAAAACATTATTTTCCTTATCATGATTAAAAAGTTATTATCAATCGTAAACGATTAAAAGTTAGTAGTGATAACCACCCAGAGTCCCAGATAGACATGAATCCAAGATGGCCGCCGCCACCAAGACGTCATGGTCGCCATCTTGGATTATGTCTATCTGTGTGGTTATCACTTATCACTACTAAAGTTATTATATCAATCCTAATCGATTAAAATTAGTTTTCGCAATCTAACTTCAATAAAAAGTATAATAGAAAAACTTACTTCTAGTTCAAGGGCGGTATTCTTATCAACTAAACATAGATCAAAGGCGTCTAGCGAGAGTCGAGTCATTCTGTATTTGACATCTTCGGGACAAGGACACAAGGAGAAAAAGTCCGAGTTACCCCCTGGAGCGGAACAACAATTTTTGGACGCTGTATGAGGATTATTTATGACGTTAGACTGTGGACAGAGAGCTTGCGGAAGATCGTGTTGGCATTTCCGGTAAGGCCGAGTGGGCTGAAGAACACTGTCCACTTGTTCAGCTTGAAAAGTGAACATTTCAAGAGCCGATAAAAGGTTTTGAAGCTGAAATGGTGCGTTGTTCAGAAACGGTTCAAGTATGAATAGAGGAATGTGGTGGGGTACATACTTGGGCGGCGGTCAAACGTCCTGTTAAGTCTCCCAGCTGTACTTCAACTAACCAAGCGTACTCGAGAGTTTCTTGGCTTAGGGTGCGATTACAGTTGGAAAACATAGCGTGTGCGCGAACCTATAAACAACCAGAAGATGGTTTTAATTAAACCCAATCAAGATTAAATACTTGTAAATGAATTTTCTAGGCTTACTTGTAAAGCGGACAGAACTAGATGTCCTCCGTGAGCTGATATATTGTTGAGTAATTTGGGGTCAGGCGATTTTCCATCGATGGAATATAACAGACCAATTTCTTCTTCATCCAAAGGTTGCGGTGTCGGTTGGTTTTCAACGCAGATAATCAAAGGTGAAAGAAGTAATTGGAGACGCGTCTCGTTGAAGGTTTTATGTAATTCCAAACACAGACGCTCCAAATTAACAAATGGGCATGGTGGGTCGTCCGGAGAGCAGGCCTTAAAATTCAAAAATGAAGCAATTACTTCAGTACCTTCAGTAAAATGTTTAATCGATTAAATATGTTATTAATCGATTAAAATGGTTGTCTATTTCATTCTCCCTATATATAGAGCTATCTCAGAAGACTTAGTGTAACGCCACCCATGTTATTTCGTAAAATGTTTAATCGATTATTAATATAATATTAATCGATTAAAGTGGTTGTCTATTTCATTCTCCCTATATATGGAGCTATCTCGGAAGACTTAGTGTGACGTCACCCATGTTATTTCCCCATAGAACCAAAGCGGTACCAAACATGGCCACCCACTGCCAAAGCTAAGCTCGTGACGTTTACCAAGGCACTGACGTCACAACTGAGTTAGGTCTATTTGCTTAACTCCCATTGGACCTTTAAAGGAAATTTTGTCTTCAGTGGGGCTCCTCCAACATTGTGGCTAATCTACTACACCCCAATTTTCCCAGAACCAATCAGAACTCGTCTAAGCCCTCTAAAAGAGTACCCTTTGCTAAGCTTATCGGGTCAGTCAGCTCCACCCCTCGACTATGGGAGCATCTAGTGGCATTTACTTGAACTAAACCACAGCCGAGACTTGCTTTAACCCTAATATAAAGCAATTACTTACCTTCATAATGTGACCATGAATATCATGAAGCGTTAACGACACGATAACATCCAAAGGTCGATAATGACGAGGATCGAATATCTTTTCAACACCTTTGTTCTCCACTCCATTGTTCCCCGTGGAATCGTCCGGATCATTTTTCTTTGGATCGTTTGCCGGAACTTGCATTCCAAGTGAACTTAGAGTTGATGAAAAGTCGGTAAAGGCCTGATTCTCGCCTAAGTAGTTGTCCTAAAAATCACAATATAATTTTATAGAATTAGGCCTTGGCAAAAAGATTCTACCATCCGAGTTTTTGAACAAACTCTCCTATAATTATTTCTAATCATTTCAAACGTTAAACTTCTCTGAAAAACTGTTGATTATTCGCGTGTAAAATCTTTAATAAGGGACACTGATTCAGAATTCTATATTATACCTTAGGCCTTGGTCTATTATTCGCGAATAACTTGAGTTCCATACCAAGTAAATAACGAACTCACAACTAGTCTACTCAAAACACAAGTCGACCGAGTACTCAAAAGAGAAGTCGACCGAGTACTCAAAAGAGAAGTCGACCGAGTACTCAAAAGAGAAGTCGACCGAGTACTCAAAAGAGAAGTCGACCGAGTACTCAAAAGAGAAGTCGACCGAGTACTCAAAAGAGAAGTCGACCGAGTACTCAAAAGAGAAGTCGACCGAGTACTCAAAAGAGAAGTCGACCGAGTACTCAAAAGAGAAGTCGACCGAGTACTCAAAAGAGAAGTCGACCGAGTACTCAAAAGAGAAGTCGACCGAGTAATCAAAAGAGAAGTCGACCGAGTAATCAAAAGAGAAGTCGACCGAGTAATCAAAAGAGAAGTCGACCGAGTACTCAAAAGAGAAGTCGACCGAGTACTCAAAAGAGAAGTCGACCGAGTACTCAAAAGAGAAGTCGACCGAGTACTCAAAAGAGAAGTCGACCGAGTACTCAAAAGAGAAGTCGACCGAGTACTCAAAAGAGAAGTCGACCGAGTACTCAAAAGAGAAGTCGACCGAGTAATCAAAAGAGAAGTCGACCGAGTAATCAAAAGAGAAGTCGACCGAGTACTCAAAAGAGAAGTCGACCGAGTACTCAAAAGAGAAGTCGACCGAGTACTCAAAAGAGAAGTCGACCGAGTACTCAAAAGAGAAGTCGACCGAGTACTCAAAAGAGAAGTCGACCGAGTACTCAAACGAGAAGTCGACCGAGTACTCAAAAGAGAAGTCGACCGAGTACTCAAAAGAGAAGTCGACCGAGTACTCAAACGAGTAGCCGACCGAGTAATCCAACGAGTAGCCGACCGAGTACTCAAACGAGTAGCCGACCGAGTAATCAAACGAGTAACCGACCGAGTAATCAAACGAGTAGCCGACCGAGTACTCAAACGAGTAGCCGACCGAGTAATGAAACGAGTAGCCGACCGAGTACTCAAACGAATACTCGACCGAGTACTCAAACGAATACTCGACCGAGTACTCAAACGAATACTCGACCGAGTACTCAAACGAATACTCGACCGAGTACTCAAACGAATACTCGACCGAGCACTCAAACGAATACTCGACCGAGTACTCAAACGAATACTCGACCGAGTACTCAAACGAATACTCGACCGAGTACTCAAACGAATAGTCGACCGAGTACTAAAACGAGAAGTCGCCCATACATACAAAACATAAAAAGCACTCACTTTAGCTTGAATCAAATAGCAAAGTAGCGCTCCGTAGAGTTTGAGAACGGAAGGTCCAATTTCCAACTCCATCTGAATTTTATCCGGAGCTAGAAGAGTCGGATCAAAATCAGGTGGCGGTTGACTGGACGACTTGTTTCCGCTATTCGGCTTCTCGACCCCGGGCGTGTTCGTCTGACTAGCGGATAAATTGTAATCTTCGTCGGTGACATTCGCCGGAGTCTTCCTAGATTTGTTTGGCCTTATCGGGGACAGTAAAATTTCTTCCTTTTCAGGGGTCGTGATATCCATATCAAATCCGTGAATACCAAGAGGAGGAGCGGGGTAATACGAGTACGTTATACTTAGAGCAACTATAGGAACTGTCCAGCACTCGACCCAGCCAGAACTGAAAGTTAAAAATGGCGAAGATGATGTAGCTTTCCTTATTTGAATTTTTTTTATTTTTTAGTAGGAAAAACATATTAAAGCAGCAAAGAGTGGGTCACGTGGTTCCACTTCAAGGTGACTTTCCTTACGAACTCCAGTTTTAGCTTGGGGAAGGCAGAAGGCATTTGCCCCGCCCACTAGCCTTCGCCAAGCTAAACCCGGAGTTCAGGAGGAAAGTCAATTTAAAAATTCCATAATGATACCTTTTTGTAGTAACATTTCTCCATTTCTTATCACTATCAATCGAGCAACGTTTAAGTGAACCATCACGGTTGCACAATTTGGCAGATTCTTCCATGATAAGCACGGAGGTTTTACTTGGATTAGCTTCGGGAATGTGAGCTGACAGAGCCACACATTCACCCTAGTAAAGAAAATCGGGAATTACCGAATGAAACATGAACAGCGTTATCTGTGAAATTGAACCACAGAACTTACTTGAATCCAAAATTTCAAAGAAACAATAGGTGGAAGGAACTCGACAAATGGTAGATCAAATGACAGATCAAAGAGTTCTCCACAAATTGCTAATTGAGCTGTGAACCGATAACAATAATTAAGAAGGATGACACTCTGTTTCCTCTCTTAATACTTCAGTTATGTAACATGATTCTTCCCGGGCTCACGGCACCATTTTTGTTTGCTCTCCTACTCATCAAACTTTAGATTGGTAACTATCGCAGCGTGCTAGGGTGAATTCTGTAACTGTCTGGCACTTAATCCTCAGCAATCAACCCACAAACCTTGATTGTCTTGACGTGGGACAAAAACACTAAAGCGCAATGAGCCTTGGCAAATATTTAATCAGCGCTAATAGAGTAATGATGATGAGGGAACTATTTATCGCGTATGTGATTCGGTTTAGTAACCTTACTATTATAAATTTAAAATGACGTTGGGAAGAATCAAGTTACAATTAGCCCGCTTTGTGGTAGGCCTACACTTCTCTGGCTGAATGTATCCCCGATTTGAAGCAATAGGTGCCATAAAAAGCTTACCATTTTCTTGTAATTGGGAAGAACAATCAATCCAGTTGTGTTCGTTTGTGACCAGTATCAGCTCAAACTCTTTTAGTATCAGGCTAAAATGCCAAGTATAAGGTACAAAGCGAAGTATATCCGGGCGAGATTTGCTAGCCCAATCTTCCATGAGAGCTATACAAATAATAATTATATAACATGCCACCATTGTTAGAAATTTAACTAAATGAAATAGCGTTAAGGGTATGATAAGTAGTCGTGTTTGTTATAACATTTCTCTTAAAATACAAAATATTTACGCACATATCTATGAGTACATAACAAAGCGCGGGTCCAGTGGATCCCCGACAAGTTGACTTTCCTCTTGAACTCTGGTTTTAGCTTGCCGAATACTAGTGAGCGGGATTTAAAAGTGCACTTATAAATCCCGCCCACAAACGCCTCCTGCCTTCGCCAAGCCAAAAGTGGAGTTCGAAAGGAAAGTTACCTTGTAGGGGATAAACTGGAGTAAATCCCGCACAGAAGGAAAGTTAACTCGTAGGGGATCCGCTGTACCCGTGCTTTGCTTTAATTAATTTGGCACTTCGACCGTACGCGCCTTACCTTGAAAGAAAACTTTGTGACTATAGATTAGATGCACTGTTGTTTTACATCCAGTTAAGGTACATTGCCATTCCTGCTGATCGTTCCAATGTAAAGGGTAATGTACTTTCACATCAAACTAATTACAATAAACGAAATATATAACATCGTGAAATTAGTTAAATCTTTCAGAACTATCCGATCTCTCGCTTACAACTATCCGATCTCTCGCAAACAAATATCCGATCTCTCGCTTACAACTAGCATAATCTTGCTTATAACTAAGAAGTATCGCGTATAACTAAGAGATATCGCGTATAACTATTAGATATCGCGTATAACTATTAGATATCGCTTTTAACTAAGAAGTATCGCGTATAACTAAGAGATATCGCGTATAACTAATAGATATCGCGTATAACTATCAGATATCGCGTATAGCTATCAGATATCGCGTATAGCTATCAGATATCGCTTATAACTAATAGATATCGCTAATAACTAATAGATATCGCGGATAACTATCAGATATCGCGTATAACTAATAGATATCGCGTATAACTAACAGATATCGCGTATAACTATCAGATATCGCTTATAGCTAACAGATATAGCTTATAACTAACAGATATCGCGTATAACTACCAGATATCGCGTATAACTACCAGACATTGCTTATAACTTTCAGACATCGCTTATACCTATCAGACATCGCTTAAAACTATCAGATATGGCTTACAACTATCAGACACAGCTTATAACAGAAAAGTGACAGACTACAGAGCGAAATTTAGTTCCGACTCTCTTTAAATAATGTTACTATAGTATGCTACATTTTCACGCAACATTCTGCAGCTCGAGTATGTTTCAGTTGTGATTATATTTTTGCTAGTCCAGCTAGAATTCATTGCTTTTTCTAATAACGACAATCACGTTACACGTTCTCGTATCTAAAGAAATTCGCGTAAGTCTTTCAGATATGCAGGTCCTTGAAGTCCTTTTCCAATAATGCGCGTTAAATAAGCATATATGCGCAACCTTTTCATTCCTTCCCCCTTTCCTTTCCCTCTCCCCTTTTAAGAGACTTATTCTGTCGAAGCATAAGGACATTAAGATACCGACCGCTACTAACTACGACACGTCTACAACCTATCATACCTGTAGTGTTTCGCTTTCGACGAGAGATCTATACTGAAGACTAGTAGATGCGTCCAGATGAAGTAATTGCCCACAAACGCGCGACATGTAACCATTTTCTTTGACTAGCCAGGGAATAGTAGCTTCTAAATACGATCCAGGCCCAACATTCATATGAATTGCGTTCGTTTCCTAAAATTTATTATAAATAAAAAACATACAAAGAAAAATATGGAAGTTGTTAATCAAGTTAGTTAATTTCTTCTGGTAATTAAAAAAATACATTCGATGACTTTTAATTACACAAAAAAATAAATAAGTTATACAAAATAAAATTAATATCAAAGCGTTGTTAAACCGAGAAAAGCTGCAAGGAATTGGTTGCAAAAACACAAGGAAAAACACCATTCTAAACACGGGTTTCTGTTCATGGAGTTTCTTCTAATTATAAACCATCCCAAGTGCAGTTTGCAAGGCATTTTGAGTGCTGTTAACCAAAACAAAGCGCGCGCATAAAAAGCAATTGCCAATACCGGGAAAGCAATAACTTCAGTAATTTCTGTTCAATGTAGATCATATCCTGGGCCGTTTTACGTTTACCTTTTCTTTAGAGAACAAAATGTCCACTGTAGCATCGGCTAAAGTGTTAAGGCGTAAATCAAACGCTTGTGCTCGTCTTAGTTCACCAATCTTCGGTTCTATAGTAGGTTCCAATGTTTGATATTCCTGTGAACATAAATTTCAAACCTGAATATTAGAAATTCATTTAAAATAACCGAAATACAAAATTAAAGGGATTAGGGATTTCAGCATCTAGGCTATTTAGGGTTTAGACTGTCTGATCACGTCATAACTGTGTCTCCATCTATCGGAGTGTGACGTCAAAAGTGTCTCCATCTAGTGGAGGGTGACCTCATAAGAGTGTCTCCATCTAATGGAGTGTGAAGTCAAAAGTGTCTCCAACTAGTGGAGTGTGACGTGAAAAGTGTCTCCATCTAGTGGAGTGTGACGTCAAAAAGTGTCTCCATCTAGTGGAGTGTGACGTCAAAAAGTGTCTATTATCTATAGGGGAGTGACCTCATAACAGTGTCTACATCTATCAGTGTGACGTCAAAAGTGACTCCAACTAATGGAGTGTGACCTCAAAAGTGTCTCCATCTATAGGGGAGTGACCTCATAACAGTGTCTACATCTATCAGAGTGTGACGTCAAAAGTGTCTCCAACTAATGGAGTGTGACGTGAAAAGTGTCTCCATCTAGTGGAGTGTGACGCCAAAAGTGTCTCCAACTAGTGGAGTGTGACCTCATAACAGTGTCTCCATCTATAGGAGGGTCACCTCACAGCAGTGTCTCCAACTAGTGGAGTGTCACCTCATAACAGTGTCTCCATCTATAGGAGGGTCACCTCACAGCAGTGTCTCCATCTATAGGAGGGTCACCTCATAACAGTGTCTCCATCTATTGGAGGGTCACCTCATAACAGTGTCTCCATCTATAGGAGGGTCACCGCATAACAGTGTCTCCATCTATTGGAGAGTGACCTCACAACAGTGTCTCCATCTATTGGAGGGCTACCTCATAAGAGCGTCTCCATCTATTGGAGAGTATTAGGTACCTGCGGGAAAAAAAACTTGAAGAGTTGCTCCCGTTGGCGATCAGCCCATGGTCCGTATGAGAAATCCGTTCCTTTCCCACACTTGATATCAAGACCCCAAAGTGGATTTGTCGCCTTTTGAACAATATCACCATTGGCCATTCTCACAGTTTCTAAAGTAGCTGATACCTTGCCTAATGTTTACAAAAATTTAAAAGTAAATCAAGTACTTAAGTTTAATGCAAGAATAGCATCAAATTAAATTAAACTAATTACCAGGTTCATCTTGGTAATAGTATAAATCAACGTAATTTGATTGAAGCACGACAAAACCTTCCCCCATGTAACGAGGAGGTTCGTCAGTCATCCCAGTGTATTTTGGAGAGGGCGCTAGAAGAACTTTGAAGTTTTCCCCGGTACATTTGCAAATGTGCGTAAACAAATCCAAACGAGACGACGCTGGTTTACTAGTGTAAACTATTATGGCTTCTTCAAAACTGACCGAAAGCGTTGTGGGAAGCAAACGGTTACCAAATACCAATCGACCCTAAGAAAATAAATGTTAAAAAAAATCACCTAAGTCCAGAAGCTAAAAAAATTATGACCTGTAAATAGCGTAAAAAACTGCAGAAGTAATTTACCATTGATATTTCAATTTTTATGACAGGAACCAAATCTTTCCAGTCAAAACGATTAATATCGGAATTTTGTTGGCTCTCAATTGTATCACTGGCATCATTACCACCATCACCACTTTCAGCGTTCCTGTTTGATGGCACTTTACTAGAACTCTTATATATAAATCATGGATTAAATTTAATTAACATTAACGCATTAAACACTTAAATAAATAAATATCTTTATTTATACTTTTGTTGTGACACTGTTAGCTGCCGCCATTTTCTTTAGTTTGGATTCTAACCCAAATAGACGTTCGAGTTTAGTATAAAGCTGACTTCGATTATAAACGTGAAGTTCGAGTCCATTTAACATAACTGATAAACGAGTTTCACAATGTGAAAGATCTGTCACAAAAAAACATAGAAAAGTATGTAAAGATTCCCTAAACTGAACTAAACTAAACCAGGGTTCATACAACATTAGGAAAACAAATTTCCCTGAGATTTCCAGGTTTTTCCCCATATACTTCCCTGAATTTTCCCGTATATGGAGTATCCTATGGAGCAAATGTTAACGAAGGAGGAGGGAGGGGGGAAATGGGACTATTACACAATCAAAGGACATCCCCGTACCTCTAATATAACCAGAGTTATGAGCCTCCAAAGTTTAGTGTAATGTTAATCCTATGGAGAGGATGTTCATGAACATTTTGATTAATTACTAGGAGTGACGCAAATTTCCCTGAATTTTACTAAAAATTCGAAATTTCACTGAATTTTACTAAAAATTCGAAATTTCACTGAATTTTACTAAAAATTCGAAATTTCCCTGAATTTTACTAAAAATTCGAAATTTCCCTGAATTTTACTAAAAATTCGAAATTTCCCTGAATTTTACTAAAAATTCGAAATTTCCCTGAGTTTTCCCTGAGGTTTTTGTCAACTATTTATTTCCCTGTTTTCCAGGTTTGTATGAACCCTGTAAACCAAACTGCGGCAGTTTTTTTCAACTAAATGTAGTTTTACCATCAGAAATGTCTTTTTCAAAATATGGTTTCCACCAACAGAAAATCAGCCAACCATCTTGTGCCCTGATTGTAAAATCTTCATTAATAAAAGCCACATCTCGGAACATTATTTTGCCAGATAGAACCGAAACGCAGAATGATCCTAAAATGGTTCAGTTTTCATGAATTTTACCACAAAGAGTGAACCAACAATAACCTTACCAATCTTTATGTAGCCATTTGGATAAATTCTGTTTAGTATTTTGGTTATGATAAAGCCGATAATGCGTGAATTGTAATACGTGATGTACACAACCCAACTTATTGCAAAAAATAAAGCGCATAGAAGCCATGCAAAGTTGGAATCTAGAGTCAGTTCTTCCAAAGTGGCTGTAGTATTCCATGGTGGAGGTGGTGGTCTTTGCGTTGATGAAACTAACGCAACTGAAAATGCCTCCGATCTATATGCAAATGCAACAATGAGGGTTTTGTATTTAGCCACTTTATTTTAACGAAAGTTGAACTTCTAAGCGCTCATAAACATTAATTATACTTTGCAATGTTTAATTTTCCTTTAATTACTTAATTATTTAGCATTAGGGGATGGGCCTAGGCTTTCCTGCAAGGCTTACCTTTCTGTTTTGAAATCCATTTTCCCAAACCTGGAGTGTTTTCGGCTTTTCTAAGACTGAAAACAAATTCCTTTTCACTATTTTAATAGGTCTAACTATTTACTACACTATTTTACATATTTTTACTACATTTTCTTTAAGTTATTTGTGACATTTTAACATTTTAACGATTAGTTTCCGGGTTCGGAACAACAGATCCGTAAAAACACCGCTACTGTACTGTTACAGACATAAAAGCAGACGATACGATTAACGGAATATAATTCGGGCTGAATATAAGATTATTATGAAATTACGATGGATGGCAATTTGGCAAAAGTTCTGTTGACTCATTGGAGTACTCTATGGTGGCGACCCAAACGTTAATTTTTGGTACTAGAGCTTGAATCGGCTACTATATTGAGCCTGTTCACACAGGTTCCCTGTCTATGGTCGTGAAGGTAATCATACGCAAAGGGGGGTCGACACTATTCTGAGGCTAAAGGGGTTTTTCTTGTTTTACACGGCGTGAGCAAACTTCAAAGAAGTGTTTTTGGTTTTAACTATGAACTTTTGGTTCAGGCAGCCATGCTGAAAGCCTTCAACTTTGGCAATAGAGCTATCTCATTTTTGACGTTTGGGTTTGGTTTCGCTTTGGTTCTATGGGCAAATAGCATGGGTGACGTCATCACAGTTAGGCTTCAGAGAAACGCAACACTCGCCTTTCAAACCCACCTTTATTTTTACGAAAATGGGGTTTGATGATTTGTGGTTATTTTTTCCCCGCGACGTTCTGGAACTTGAATATCTCTCTTGAATCTTACTGGATTTAAAAACCTTAAAATTATTAGTCAATAAATGAAGAACAGTGACTCAAAATAGAATAGTATTTATTAACCAGAGCTACCATTATAACAATAAACTTAACAGATCATACAATTAAAATCCCACTCATCGATTTAAACAAACAAGTCGTTCCTTTCGAAATATCCTTGTCAAAATCAATGGATCCATATATTATGGCTATCCAGTCTTGGTTTCAAACAGTAACAATTTCAATCCCGTGGTTTATGGCACACAAATTTAATAATAACAAGAAATCACTGGCAAGAAAGGGTTTCTTGCTGGCATCAAATTATCTTCAATGCGGTAAATCCTACGGGTCAGGTCCGCGTTATGACGCATATGACAATGACTTCGACCAGAACACGATCTGAGACTCGAGGGTAGAAGGTAATTGGTGGTCCTGGTGTACAAGCCATCCATTTCCGAATAGAGGTTAAATTTCGCCAATTGGTAACGCTCGCAATGACGCGTCGGTAAAACGAAGGGTCTAACGATAGCCCTGTGATAGTCGTTAACAAAATAAACCATGTTTCCGAACTTGAAATTTAAATGTTGCAACTGAGACAATTTTTCGACGATGTTAGCTCGCGAAGATCGGGATTTGTTTTGATTTGGCTCCTTAGATTCGGGTCGGTGCAGTGCCAAGGTTAAGGAATTTTAAAATTCGGATCATCTGGCTAAGGCTCTGGGGTTAAGATCTAATTTGGGGAATTGGCAACAGAGGGACGCTCTCATTTCCTCGCACATGTACCATTAATAGCATAATATATATTAGTACGACAAATGTGGGTGTTTGCCGTTCTCAAGGGTTGCCAGATAAAGGCAGTTGAGATTGAATTAGTTCTATAACTATAGTAACAGCTTGATGAAAACGGACCAAGCCGTCAGCCCGTCGGAATATTTTTTTTTAGATTAGAGTCATAAAAACCTTCTACAGAAGTTGAGAGATTCAGAGCAGCCGAGAGAGTTTGCGGGCTCCGGGGGAAATGACGAAATCGCTGGCCCCATCAAGACAGCCCTAAGGGTGAGCCGGGCCCCGTAGAAGGTACGGGCCACGGGAAAACTAGCCGAATTGCCCCCCTCTCACGACGGCCCTGGAGAGATTGGAGTTCATAATACGTTAGTATTCATACATACCCATGCTCAAACCGCATCTCAAATAGTATGAAGCAGCACTAGAAAAATTTCTATCATCGCGTTTATTTTTTCCTTATCTTACTTACATCATCATATTACTTCTGTATGTACCACCTCCCGACTTTCTGGCAACTAGTAAAATTTCGCGCATATCGCTTTAAACGACACACTAAATTTAAATTAGGTATTTTTAGATATAAAGAAAATCCTGGAATGGGATTTCTCAAAGCAAGAAACAGTCGGTATCTTGTTAACGGCACAAAAGCTACATTCTCATCTGAACTTCTACCTACAACATGACACAGAGAGCAATGAACCGCTAGGCCCAACTAAACTTTGGCTATAATGCCAAGTGACACACTATGATGGAACGCGTTCTAAACTGGAACAATGCCTGTCTGTTGAGCAATACTCTAGGCGTTCGCATTAGACACTTTTAAAGTGAAAATATAAGGTCTCGTGAAACGAATTAATTTGGTTAATCAGAACATGATTTACCTAATCTAAATATAACTTTACTAATCAGAACATGATTTACCTGATCTAAACATGATTTAACAAAACGCGACTTAGCCTATCTAAACTCGATCAAGCCTATCTACACTCGATCAAGCCTATCTACACTCGATCAAGCCTATCTACACTCGATCAAGCCTATCTACACTCGATCAAGCCTATCTACACTCGATCAAGCCTATCTACACTCGATCAAGCCTATCTACACTCGATCAAGCCTATCTACACTCGATCAAGCCTATCTACACTCGATCAAGCCTATCTACACTCGATCAAGCCTATCTACACTCGATCAAGCCTATCTACACTCGATCAAGCCTATCTACACTCGATCAAGCCTATCTACACTCGAACAAGCCTATCTACACTCGATCAAGCCTATCTAAACTCGATCAAGTCTATCTAAACTCGATCAAGCCTATCTAAACTCGATCAAGCCTATCTAAACTCGATCAAGCCGATCTAAACTCGATCAAGCCGATCTAAACTCGATCAAGTGATCAAGCCTATCTAAACTCGATCAAGCCTATCTAAACTCGATCAAGCCTATCTAAACTCGATCAAGCCGATCTAAACTTGACCAAGCCGATCTAAACATGATTCTAACCAAAATCAATCTAAAATAGAATTAATCAATCTAATCTGAATTGAACCGGATTTTTGGTCTCACCTTTTCAATCCCACAATATCTTAAAATTAGTTTTAATTGCCATAATTACCCTAAAAATAAATTTGGATGAAATATAATATTAAACGGCTCCAATCCCCATTAATTCTTATATAATGAGCACTTTAATTTTTTTTTACTCCTGAAAATTATTATTTCAATATTTATATTTATAATTTAAGCGATATTAAATACTTCGTACGAAATTCAACCTTTGCTTTCTAGAAAGATCTCGAAAATCGTTACATTAGGAAATAATGTTCGAGATCGTACATGGAATAAACAGATGTTAGGGGAAACCCGTGAACAGTCATTGATCAATTCTTTTGAAGAGGTTTACTCAACATTCTATTGGACGACACGAACGTCTGACAATTCTCTAGAAACCTCTAGTTAAACTATGGCTGTACTGTCAGGATACTTCACTAAGCTAAGCCTTACGCACCGCCTCGGAGAATTCCCTTCTAGTATTTTCCAGAACCTCTCTTTGCAAATATATAAGCGGGGCGATCGCGTCCCCCAGCCAGTCAAAACACGAGAGGCGATAGAGTGAACCAAAAAATAATCTCAGCGCAATTTTTGAAAAGCTACGATATCTTTTCAAGTCGTTTAAAAGTTAAACTATTATAGCAATGGATAAAGCCCCAGCAATCGGCATTGACCTGGGAACCACCTACTCCTGCGTAGGTGTTTTCCAACACGGAAAGGTCGAGATCATCGCCAACGACCAGGGTAACAGAACAACACCCAGTTACGTCGCCTTCACGGATACTGAGCGTCTAATCGGAGACGGAGCCAAGTCTCAAGTGGCTCTGAACCCGGAAAACACAGTTTTCGACGCGAAACGCCTGATTGGACGAAAATTTGACGATCCAACGGTGCAAGCCGATATGAAACACTGGCCCTTCAAAGTTATCAACTCAGGTGGTAAGCCAAAGATTGAGGTGGAATTCAAGGGTGAGAGGAAGCAGTTTAATCCGGAAGAAATTAGTTCCATGGTTCTAACTAAAATGAAAGAAACAGCCGAGGCTTATTTGGGTAAGCCAGTTAAAGATGCGGTTGTCACAGTACCGGCGTACTTCAACGATTCACAGAGGCGAGCGACGAAAGACGCGGGAGCCATTGCGGGTCTCAATGTTCTTCGTATCATCAACGAACCCACAGCTGCTGCCTTGGCGTATGGGCTGGATTCAAGCCTGAAAGGTGAAAAGAATGTCTTGATCTTCGACTTGGGTGGCGGTACCTTCGACGTCTCAATCCTAACCATCGACGAAGGATCGCTGTTCGAAGTTCGATCCACAGCCGGTGATACCCATCTAGGCGGCGAAGACTTCGATAACCGAATGGTCAGTCACTTCGTTGAAGAATTTGGAAGAAAATTCAAAAAGGACATCAGAAACAACCCTCGAGCCATGAGAAGATTACGCACAGCTTGCGAGCGAGCTAAGAGGACATTATCAAGCAGCTCAGAAGCGTCGATTGAAATTGATGCACTCTTCGAAGGAGTCGATTTTTACTCCAAAATTAGTAGGGCGAGGTTCGAGGAGTTGTGCATTGATCTCTTCCGGGGCACATTGCAACCAGTCGAGAAGGCCCTTAAGGACGCTAAGATGGACAAGTCAATGATACACGACGTGGTTTTAGTCGGGGGTTCAACCAGAATACCTAAAGTTCAAAAACTCCTTCAAGACTTCTTCAACGGCAAGGATCTCTGTATGTCAATCAACCCTGATGAAGCAGTCGCGTACGGGGCCGCTGTCCAAGCCGCGGTAATCACTGGAGACAAAAGTGATGTCATCAAGGACGTCTTACTAGTCGACGTGGCACCCTTATCGTTGGGTATAGAAACAGCTGGCAGTGTTATGACCAAACTAGTTGAAAGAAACTCTACAATCCCATGCAAGACCTCGCAAATCTTCACAACGTACGCTGATAACCAACCAGGAGTCAGTATTCAAGTCTTTGAAGGCGAACGGGCGATGACGAAGGATAATAACCTTCTAGGTACCTTCGAACTCAGCGGCATTCCTCCAGCACCAAGGGGTGTACCTAAAATCGAAGTTACATTCGATTTAGACGCAAACGGTATTCTTCACGTTACGGCCAAGGACCAAAACACTGGTAAAAGCAGCAGTATTCGCATCACGAACGACAAGGGACGTTTGTCCAAAGAAGATATCGACCGCATGGTTCGCGAAGCCGAAAAGTACCAAGAGGAGGATAATAAACAAAGGGAGAGGATCACGGTTCGCAACCAAATCGAGAGCTACGCTTACAGCGTCAAGCAAGCCATCGCCGAAGCGCCTGCTGACAAGTTAACCGAATCTGACAAGTCAAACGTTAACCAACTATGCGACGAAGCCTTGAACTGGGTTGAAAACAACTCCTTGGCCGAAAAAGATGAGTACGACCATAAGTTAAAGGAACTTCAATCTCAATGTAGTCCCATCATGATGAAACTTCACACTTCCGGAAACGCGGGAGGTGCTGCTGGAACTGGGTACCAAAGCGAGAAATCAAATCAAGGCCCCATCATCGAGGAAGTTGATTAAATGCTTAATTTTAATATAAGTATCGTTCCTACTTTTAACGTTCCTATTTTGAAGTTTTAAATAACTTTAACTAAATTACGTTAAAATTAAATGTTATTCTTTTAAAATACCAAAGAAATATTTTTGTTAACTATGTAAGTTTGTGAAATAACGTTGATCAATAAAGAAACGAACTTTGATACTTTATATCAGTTTAATTATTATTTCATGGTCAAGGTATAGTTTTGAGTAGCTTGAAAAACCCCCAAAAAAAAAATTTGGATTATCTGAGATACTATAGAGTAGTGTTGGTAGAGAGGGGAGTAGACTGTTTATCCCTCCCTCTAGGCGCGTTTTTGTAAGAGGCTATACTGTACGTGCCTGGTAGGGGGTATGACACTGAGCTAGAGCTAGATGTCAGTTCTACGTATGCAAACGTCATACCCTTCTATCTCTTAGCTAAGTGTCATCCCTCCTACCAGGCGCGTACAGTATCCCCTCTTACAAAGGCGCGCCTAGAGGGAGGGATACACAGTCTACTCCCCCCTCTACCGACACTACTCTATGGTATGACGTTTGCATAGTAGAACTGACATTACTCTATAGGCCTACCAAACCTAAAAATAATATTTGGAATCGAAAAAAAGCATACAAAATTTTGATGTTTTCCAAGCTACTCAGATACTATCATCATTATTCTTTGAAGTTCATTGAAAACCCGATAAAAATCGAAACTCAAATAAAAAAAAAATTATTGGGCCGGAACTTATATTTTTAAAAAAAATTATAGACTTGTTTTACTAAGCGAACTTTTCACAGGCAAACTGCACAGGAAATATGCACTAAAGGGGCTTGAGCCCCACTTGTACGTAACCTTAACCTTTCATGAACCTAATCTACCATCATGCTAGCACTAATGACGTTTTTGTTTAAAAGTTTGCTAGGTGTGATGTCTTTATATTTTAAGGGGATTAAACATTTTAAGTTCCATACAAATATGTGCCCGTCAAATATTTTAACCAAACCTTATAAAAGTCAAAAACAGTCGTGAAACCCAGTATGAATAAAAAATCAAAATGCCAAATTGAAGTTTGATTTCTATTTGAGAGAGATTACAAAATTTTCAATGATTTCAAAACACAAATAGGCCTATATATGCACTCCTTAAAAACACTCAAACCATCTTAGCAACTTAGGAAGAACTTAAAAGCAAGGCTGATATGCCAAAGGGGAGAGCATCAAAGAAGGGAGAAAAGTGGTAAGATGGGACCCTTCCCTTCCTTCGGTAGGCCTAGCTTTGAGCGTGCTGACAACCGAAGCTGGAACAGAATATACGTCGAATACGCTGCCGTTGTAGATAGGGAGCTGCGTATCCCATAGCGTGAAAACAAATTTCCTCACGCGTATTCTTTATTCGTGGTATTTCTATCAGAGAGAATGTTCTATGAGAACTATTCAACTAGCTTATTTTTAAAGAAGGGGACATTATCCTGCGGTACGACCCTACCGAAATCTTCTTACCAATTTTGAACAAAATAGAAAGTTATTTCAAACGCTTTTTACATATATTTTTGTTTACACTGTTAATAATTACATATATATAAATATAGGACCTTGGGAAGTTGGGACTATTAGGGACCTAGTATGGGAGCCCTGTCTAAGGGACACCCTAAAGAAGTTATGATTGGAGTTATTTACGGACGACCCCTTATCATTGTCTTTTGTTTCTTATGGGGTCATCCACAAAACACTCCAATCTTCATAACTTGCTTAGGGTGTTCATTAAAACAAAACGTCATACAACATTTTCGACTCAAAATCCGTGTATTTTAGTCCTACCACCCTTTTAGAAACACCCTGTATTTAATAAAATAAAATACCCCTTCGATATATTGAAAAAAAACCAAAAGAATACTATTATTTATAATAATTATATAATTGACCAATTAATGTGTTAATTAAATAAATTTTGCTGGTAAAACATCACTGTTATATTAATAATGATTAAACTATTCTTAAAAATTACCTAAAGCTTAAATGCAAGAGTCATAAGCAAGGTAAGGGAAAGCCCTACAAAAACGCCCTATTTCTCTACAAAGAAAATTCTAGAAATACAGAATCGATTGTCATAATTCGCTAAGCCTTGGCGAGAAGCCGACAAAACCACGCTGCCGACCGGAAACACGCCTCCGTTGCTAGGCGACAAACAGGAAGTTTGGAGCTGACTTTCCCCATGGAATGTTCTAGAACATTCGAGAAAGTTCGAGAGAATTCCAGAAGGTGCCTACTCACAGCTAAATAAATATTTCTGCCTGCGACTTCCGGAAATATAGTTCTCGCGTAAAATTTAAATAAGTTTAAATTAAAGAAAATATACGTAAAGAATCTTGTTAAAACGACGAAAAACACTTGAAATAAAGTTAATTTTAAAATTAAAATTATTGTTTTTAAGAGTTATCGTTATTCGCGTAGAAATACCAAACCACGTTTCTGGAAAGTTCTCAAGAAGCCGGGTACGCTATAAAAGAGTTCGCCGGGTTGGCGCGTTAATTCTTTCAACTTCAAACGTGACGAGAACAAGTCGCTCTGCCGAGAGAGTGAAATATTTCCATTGTGTTTAAACTTGGAAGTTAATAATAATTAAATAAATATGCCAGAAGAAACTATGGAATCCGGCGATGTTGAAACCTTCGCCTTTCAAGCGGAAATCGCCCAGTTGATGAGTTTAATCATCAACACTTTTTACTCAAACAAAGAAATTTTCCTTCGGGAATTGATCTCCAACTCATCTGATGTAAGTATTAATTAAATAAATAAGTAGCTAATTAAATTTAACGGCGAGAGCAATTTGTTAGCTGGTTGGGTGTAAATTATTACTCATTTTACGAATTTAAAGGGGCTACCCGGACCGTGGGACGACGGTCTTTCTTATAGAGCTTAGCACAGAGGGTGGGTAGAAAATAGAGGGGTCGGACAGCTGCAGTTAGCTTTAAAACGGGAACTATGACCTTTTGAGCCCCCCGACGGGGAAGGAGGATGAACTTTAACCTGCCTTATAATAAAATCTAACCTTTAAATAATCATTTATTCCAGGCTTTGGATAAAATCCGATACGAATCTCTTACGGATCCCACCAAACTCGAATCAGGCAAGGAACTCTACATCAAGATCATCCCCAACAAGGATGACCGCACATTGACCATCATTGATACTGGTATTGGAATGACCAAAGCCGATCTCATCAACAACCTTGGTACCATTGCCAAATCGGGAACCAAAGCCTTCATGGAAGCTCTTCAAGCCGGTGCGGATATCTCTATGATTGGTCAATTTGGTGTGGGTTTCTACAGCGCCTACTTGATCGCCGACAAGGTCACCGTCACATCAAAGCACAATGATGACGAACAATACACTTGGGAATCGGCCGCTGGTGGATCTTTCACTATCAAGCTCGATAACAGCGAACCACTCGGACGCGGAACGAAGATCGTCTTGCACTTGAAGGAAGATCAAACTGAGTACTGCGAAGAAAGGAGGATTAAGGAGGTCGTCAAGAAGCACAGTCAATTCATCGGCTACCCCATCAAACTCTTGGTTCAGAAGGAACGTGAAAAGGAAATCTCCGATGATGAAGCCGACGAACCCGAAGAGAAGAAGGAAGAGAAAGAAGATGAGGAGAAGAAAGAGGATGATGATAAACCAAAAGTTGAGGATGTAGGCGAGGAAGATGAGGAGAAGAAAGATAAGAAGAAGAAGAAGATTACGGAGAAATACACCGAAGATGAAGAATTGAACAAAACTAAACCCATCTGGATGCGTAACCCGGATGACATCAGTCAAGACGAATACGGAGAATTCTACAAGAGTTTGACCAATGATTGGGAAGATCATTTGGCCGTTAAACACTTCTCAGTTGAAGGTCAACTCGAATTCCGTGCTCTGCTTTTCATCCCTAAGAGAGCCCCATTCGATCTCTTTGAAAACCGCAAACAAAAGAACAACATTAAGCTCTACGTCAGGAGGGTTTTCATCATGGATAACTGCGAGGATTTGATCCCTGAATACCTCAGTAAGTATACTAGGACGCAGACGACACACGCATGTGTCTGGAAATAAGCTGCAAGGTATTAACTTGTGGTTTTGGTGTTCTTTATCGTTTCCAGACTTCATCAGAGGTGTTGTAGATTCCGAGGATCTGCCACTTAACATCTCCCGAGAAATGCTCCAACAGAATAAGATCCTTAAGGTCATCAGGAAGAATCTGGTCAAGAAGTGTATGGAACTCTTTGACGAAATCGCGGAAGATAAGGAATCCTTCAAGACCTTTTACCAACAGTTCGCCAAGAACATGAAGGTACATGCTCTGCTACATCTGCTACAATTTTCAGGAATGGGAATAGAAATTTAACCTAATTTCGTTTCATTACAGCTTGGAATCCACGAAGATACTCAAAACCGCAAGAAACTGGCCGAATTCTTAAGATACCACACTTCCGCCTCCGGAGACGAACCATGCTCCTTGAAGGACTACGTTTCCCGTATGAAGGAGAACCAAAAATGCATCTATTTCATCACGGGCGAATCCAAGGAACAAGTTGCCAACTCATCCTTCGTAGAACGTGTCCGTAAACGCGGTTTCGAAGTCGTCTACATGACCGAACCAATTGACGAATACTGCGTCCAACAATTAAAGGAATTCGACGGCAAACAACTCGTTTCCGTTACCAAAGAAGGTCTCGAACTCCCCGAGGACGAAGCCGAACAAAAGAAACGCGAAGAAGATAAAGCCAAGTTTGAAAACTTGTGCAAAGTCATGAAGGACATTCTCGATAAGAAAGTTGAGAAGGTTGTCGTATCCAACCGTTTAGTTAGTTCACCTTGCTGTATCGTTACTAGTCAATACGGATGGACTGCCAACATGGAACGTATCATGAAAGCGCAAGCCCTTAGAGATACCTCGACCTTAGGTTACATGGCGGCTAAGAAACACCTTGAAATCAACCCAGATCATCCAGTTATCGATAACCTTAGGCAAAAAGCCGAAGCCGATAAGAACGACAAAGCCGTTAAGGACTTGGTTATGTTGTTATTCGAAACCGCCCTCCTTTGCTCAGGTTTCTCCCTAGAAGATCCTCAAACTCACGCGTCGCGAATTTATCGTATGATCAAATTGGGACTCGGTATTGATGATGATGAAATTGCAGCCACCGAAACAATTGCCGAAGAAATGCCACCGCTAGAAGGGGATGAAGAAGATGCGTCTAGGATGGAAGAAGTTGATTAAATGAATGGGCCAAAAATATTTACAAAAGATTCCATTTTTTCGTTCGTTTTAAGGTCAAATGTCAATAACAAAATTGTAACATGTACCATCTTCATTTTTTCATCTTTTTGTACTTATGTTCCTATAATATCTGGGATATAATAATTTAACAAAAGAAAATATTAATTATTCCAGTATTTGAATCTTAATAAAAAAGTTCTTTATTAAGAGTGAAAACCTTTGTGTCTTGGTATGGTATTTATTATTGAAGGGTAACAAACATGGGAAGGGTTTAACTTAAGTTATTTTTAACCCATCTAGGCCTACTTTAGTTTGAGAATAGTGTGTTCTAACCGAGGGTGTAGACGCTTTGGATCTCTGTGTACACCTGAGTTAAAAAGAGTTCAGCTTTGACAGTGCATTGAGTTCAAGACATATTGTACACCTGAGTTTTTAAGTGTCTACCCTCTCGGTTCTAACAATTGTAGAAGGTGAGGAATTAATGTAGGTCAAGGGACAAAGTAATCACACTGATATGTGTACACTTACCTGTTGGAAATTTTAAACTGAGGTGGCAATAACTACTTTTACAGGTGTTAGCATTGTTTGTACTCTCTGCCAGTATCCGCTAATGTCCTTCGAATTCGGGTACTTGTAACCACCCTCTCCAAATACCAATCAACTTACATTACATCGGAACAGTCGAAGCAAGCTCTACATGGCAACGTACCGATTTTCTGGAGCTGTTAACCAATTTCCCCCTCACAACTGATGGTGCAGACCCCAAAAGAGACCCACTCTAGGTGGTAGCTATAATTATACCCATACTTTCGTTCCCAATGTGACCACCTGCAGAAGGTGAGAGATTGATGTGGGTCAAGGGACAAAGTAATCACACTGATGTGTGAACACTTACCTAGTACTTCTAAACTTAGCTGGCAATACCTACCTTTAAAGGTGTTAGCGTTGTTTGTACTTCTCTGCCAGTATTCGCTAATGTCCTTCAAATTCGGGTACTTGTCACCACCCTCTCCAAATACCAACCAACTTACATTACATCGGAACAATCTAAGCAAGGTCAACATGGCTACGTACCGATTTTCTGGAGCTGTTAAGCAACTAAGCAGTTGCAACTAATGGTGCAGACCCAAAAAGGACCCATTCTATGTGGTCGCTAAAATTATACCCACACTTTCGTTCAATGACTTCAGTTTTAGGTATATAGACACAAACAGGGCCGGAAATAAGAGAAAATTCTTATAGGACATGTGTCCAGTGATACCCCCTTTGACTGGAAAATTTATAGGACATTGTCCACTGGAGTGCTCAAAAATTGTGTCGCATCTTCATAGTCAAGCAATCAAAACTACGCAAAAATTTATTGGTCAAACTGTCCAGTGACCCCCCCCCCCTTAGTTTTTTAAAAAAAAATTATGGGACATTTTAAAATTTTATTGGACAATGTCCAGTGTCCTGTGCGTATTTCCGACCCTGGACACAAATATGGCAAGAAAAAAAAAACAACATTTCGGATGTTAGAAGATATTTAATGAGATAAAGGTGTATAAATAAATTTAGGGATCGAGTTACAATTCAATGATGATAAAGTTTCAGAATACAACTTGACAATGTTTTGGTGTACCGCTCCCAAACATCGTTAAGACGTACTTCACTGTAATGAGGGAAACTAGATAATTGCCAATTAATTTTTAATACCCGCAATCTCAATTAATTAATTAATTTATCATTTCCTGAATCCATTATAGAAAATACCGCGGTAAATTACCCAAGCTACCTTGAGGGGCCACTCACTAAGCATAGGTGTAACTTTGACTGAATTAAAAAGCATATTTACGCGTTCTATGGACTGCCATCTATTGGTGACTTTCAAAGCTAATTCTCGTCTATAAGCCATAAACAATCTACGAAAGGACAAAAACATAATCTTACCTAGAAAAGAAATCATTTCTAATTGGAACTTCAGCGTAAAAGTCGAGAAAGAGTTGCAGTTCGCTGTATGTCCATCGTGCATTTCTGCATGGTTCAATCAGCTGTAATTACAACGGAAAATAGGCCTATTCAGTTTCGAAAACAAAATTTGTAAGGCTACAATTATTACAAATTATACCTTTTCAACAATGTCAACAAACAGATCTTTCGCCTCTTTACTATGGTTCAATCCGTAAGCAATATTTATTATTGTTCTTGATATTGACTGTAACAAAATTTACCTTAATTTGAAATGATAATTGTATCATAACTTATCATTTTGAGCATATGTTCACCCCCTTAAAAGTAAAATAATTCAAAATCTTTTCCAAAATACTAGCAACAACATAAAAAGAAAAATAATGCAGCGCGCTACGCCAGTGGCGACATCTGGTGGGATTTAAATGTAGGATTCTGCGCCTGTCGCGACATCTAGTGGGATTTAAATATAGCATTTGAGCCTGTCGCGACATCTAGAGGGATTTAAATGTATCATTCTGTGCCAATGGCGACATCTAGTGACATTTAAATATAGTATTCTGAGCCTGTCGCGACATCTAGTGACATTTAAATATAGTATTCTGAGCCTGTCGCGACATCTAGTGACATTTAAATATAGTATTCTGCGTCTGTCGCGACATCTAGTGACATTTAAATATAGCATTCTGCGCCTGTCGCGACATCTAGTGACATTTAAATATAGCATTCTGCGCCTATGGCGACATCTAGTGGGATTTAAATGTAGCATTCTGCGCCTATGGCGACATCTAGTGGGATTTAAATGTAGCATTCTGCGCCTATGGCGACATCTAGTGGGATTTAAATGTAGCATTCTGCGCCTATGGCGACATCTAGTGGGATTTAAATGTAGCATTCTGCGCCTATGGCGACATCTAGTGGGATTTAAATGTAGCATTCTGCGCCTGCCGCGACATCTAGTGACATTTAAATATAGTATTCTGCGACTGTCGCGACATCTAGTGGGATTTAAATATAGCATTCTGCGCCTAAGGTATTTTAATATAGGCTGCACTATCCAAGTGACATTGGGATTTAAGTGTAACACTGCGATAGTGGCGACATCTAGTGGGATTTAAATATAGTATTCTGCGCCTGTCGCGACATCTAGTGACATTTAAATATAGCATTCTGAGCCTGTCGCGACATCTAGTGACATTTAAATATAGCATTCTGAGCCTGTCGCGACATCTAGTGACATTTAAATATAGTATTCTGCGCCTGTCGCGACATCTAGTGACATTTGAATATAGTATTCTGCGCCTGTCGCGACATCTAGTGGGATTTAAATGTATCTTTCTGCGCCAGTGGCGCTATCTAGTGGAATTTAAATATAGCACGCTGCGCCAATGGCGACATCTAGTGGGATTTAAATTTAGAACACGGCGCCTAAGGTATTTAAATATAGGCTGCAGGCCCTGCACTATGCCAGTGACATTTAAATGTAACACACTGAGCTAGTGGCGACATCTAGTGTGATTTAAATGTAGCATTCTGCGCCTATGGCGACATCTAGTGTGATTTAAATTTAGCGTTCTGCGCCTATGGCGACATCTAGTGGGATTTAAATGTAGAATGATGCACCATTGGAAATATTAAGTGGAATTTAATTCAACAGGAAGAAATTAACCCAAGATAACGTCCTACTGTTGTTTTATCAGTAATCTTTCGGCTCTTTTTAGAAATATTAACATCATAAATAATAGAAAATAAATAATACCTTAAAATTACTTTCCATATCAGTCATTGCTCTTTCATTAGGTCTGTTGCTACTTCTGAGCAATTTTAACACAGCCGCTTTGTGTTCTTCTAACAGATCTTTTTCCAGCAACATCTTAAGCTCTCGTAACTCCTGAAGAAATTCTCTATCAATGTCCATGGCAGTTTCTTCGTATCTGCAGTCTAAAATTCGCCAACATTAACTCTCTCGGTTCAAATATTAACCTTTGAACTGATCTACTAACCCGGAGTATGACAAGACCATTTAGACATCATTTCATTAGCACAATGCAAAAAGTCATCAAATGTTAAATACTGAAGTTTGCGTTTGCTCGTCTCAAATCTGTTGTTTGTCATGTAAGCAATGGCGGCGTATTTTCTACAAGAATTGTTTTAATTAACTCTAATTAAATTAGAGTCGATTATTATAAGATTCTAATATTATTAATTAAAAAGTTAAGTTACCTAGCTAAAGCTTCGGGAAGTAAAAGACTGCTTTGAATGTTAGGGACTAGCGGTTTTGATTGGTCCTCTACAACTTTGTAGACCCGTTTTACATTATCGAACTGAAACATTTTGAATTTCAGTGAATAAGGGTCTTTTAGAAAATTGCGAAATCTTTTAAGGAAATTGCGAAATCTTTTAAGGAAATTGCGAAATCTTTTAAGGAAATTGCGAAATCTTTTAAGGAAATTGTGAAATCTTTTAAGGAAATTGTAAAATCTTTTAAGGAAATTGTAAAATCTTTTAAGGAAATTGTAAAATCTTTTAAGGAAATTGTAAAATCTTTTAAGGAAATTGTAAAATCTTTTAGAAAAATTGTAAAATCTTTTAGAAAAATTGTAAAATCTTTCAGAAAATTGTAAAATCTTTTAGAAAATTGTAAAATCTTTTAAGAAAATTGTAAAATCTTTTAAGAAAATTGTAAAATCTTTTAAGAAAATTGTAAAATCTTTTAGAAAAATGGTGAAATCTTTTAGAAAAATTGTGAAATATTTCAGAAAATTGTGAAATATTTTAGAAAATTGTGAAATATTTCAGAAAATTGAGAAATATTTTAGAAAATTGTGAAATATTTTAGAAAATTATGAAACATTTCAGAAAATTATGAAACATTTCAGAAAATTGTGAAACATTTCAGAAAATTGTGAAACATTTCAGAAAATTGTGAAACATTTCAGAAAATTGTGAAACATTTCAGAAAATTGTGAAATATTTCAGAAAATTGTGAAACATTTCAGAAAATTGTGAAACATTTCAGAAAATTGTGAAACATTTCAGAAAATTGTGAAACATTTCAGAAAATTGTGAAACATTTCAGAAAATTGTGAAACATTTCAGAAAATTGTGAAACATTTCAGAAAATTGTGAAATCTTTCAGAAAAATTATGAAATATTTAAAAAATCGGCTAATCTCTGATAATGACAAAAATCAAGAGTTTTTTTTTTGGGAATGTCAGACAAAAATGTCAACAAAACTAGCCACAACTTACTTGTCTCCGACAACTCCTTATATTGACTCCAGTTTTTTCACTGACTTCATCCAAATCTTTTCTATTCCGGGATGATAATTTCTTCCCCAAGAACTCCCTGACAACAAGACTGTCAAATTCGTAATACCTATGAAAAAGAGTCGACACTTCTGTTTAGCTGCCATTATTGATTACCAAACAAAAGAAGTAGGTAGCCGACTTTTTAATCAACATCTCTTGAGACGCCGGTGATAATTGGAAAGCCCATTGTCCAGCAAGTTGCGGAGGATTCTGTAAATGACGTTCCAGCATTTGAAAAGTTCGGTAGTGATCCAGGATATCGCTGACGAGTAGATCGATGGGAGTAACCAGGCTCTGATTTCCAACGTACAATGTGGAATGCGTTAATAGTTGTTCTTCTTGGTGCATTTTCTTCCCTGCTTCGAGGGCTACACTCAAATAAATAATTAGACTCAAAATATATCACTGATTTCACTAAAAACGTTTAATGAACGTACCTGTGTATCCATCCAACCAAAGTTGATAAACATCAATATCAATAATTGTGTTATTTCCAACGAATACATCAACTTCGGCAAACATTTTTTCACTCATGATTTAAATTTATAATAAATAAATGCCGTATTTAGTAAAAATTAAAGAGTTTTATTGAAATTTTATCGCTAATGAAAAACAAAACCGACGAAATAGCAGACAAACATTTTTCAGTCAGGAAAAGGGCTAAACTATAGCCCCACTCAATCACGCGCTCCACTACGCAAGTGTCCGGCAGTCTGGGAAATAGGGTTATTTTTTAAACTAGTCCTTTGGACCCAAGGTTCGTAAAGAAAGCGCTGCTTTGGACCAGTGACCCCCTAGTGTCTGAAATAATAAACTGGTCTCCGGACTGGTCCTCGCCTTCGTTCTTCTATAGATATGCAATTAAAAAACTGGTCCCGAGGACCAGTAACCCCCACTTGTTGAATTAAAAAACTAGTCCAAGCAATTAATAAACTGGTTTTGGACCAGAGGAAGTGTGCTATTTCCCAGACTGGTCCGGACTCCGGTGCTTATTTCCGGACCTTTAATCCGAAGTAACCAATTAAAATTCAACTATACTTCTCCAAAATATTCGAGTAAATTCAAATAGAAAGGCTAAACTTTACTTTAAAATACAGTTTTTTTCAATAAATATCATTTATTCAAGGTTAATTATAGGATAATTAGTTAAAATTAAGGTGCGGAAATTAATTATAATATATAATTTCCATGTTTTTCTATATTTCACCCTTCATATTAAAGGTTAGGTTAGGTTTTTAGATATTTTATGGTATTTGGTGGCTAGGAAGAAGGAACTGGTCGGATTTTTATGGTAGTGAAAATATTGATTAATATAGTTTCCGCGACTTCAATGTAATTAATTATCATATAATTAACCTCCAAGAAATGATATTTATTGGAAAAACTGCATTTTTAATGCGCGAGCTATAGTAAAGTTTTTCCAATAGAAACTTCGATCATGGGCGGATTTTAAGCTTTAGTTCTAACTAAATTATAGTAATTTATTTACTTTACTTGGCTCGGCCTACGAATATTTAATGAATTAATATTTAAAGACTGCAAATATCAATAACTGAAATAGACCTATATTTGAAGACGAGTAATTGAACATAACCACACTATTAAAATTTCCAAATAAGCCTTTGCTTTTTAATAATTGCGAGTAACATTACATAGTGTTTTGCATAGTGAAAAACAAATGACCAAACTTTGGGATAAAAAAATAAAATGAAACGAGTATTCTAAATTTGGTTTTAAATACTCCCCGTAAACATACTTCATTTTACAAATATCACATACTTAGTGCCCACATAATTTCACTAAATTACATTAGGTACCGTTAATCGATCAAACTTCTCACGCAATTTCGATCGCATAATCGAAATGTTCAATTTAAATTTGTCCTCTGTCTCGTCTAGATGGTAGGTACGTGAAAACCTTGAGTACACTCCATCTAGCCACCGTTTGAATGCTTCGTCGTTTAACCTCACTACTAGTGAAAAATAAGTGCTATATAAAGTCCTGATAGTGTTGGAACTCGGGCCTTTAAGACCCGGTACGAAACTATCAAACACAAACAGTCCGTTCTTGCTTAAGACTAATTGTTCAATATCCTCATTTGAAAGCCTTCGAGCGAAGTACACTACCGTGTTGAAATCTCGACACCAATCCGACGATAAAATTGGTTTATTAAAATTCCTGGCAAACGCGACTAATATGGCAAGTAGTTTCTTGTAGTTAGACGTAACACTTGATCTCAACGTTTCCGGGGCTTCGTTCCAAACGAATTTAAAAAGCGGGTGATTCCAATTTTTGGCGGCCGAAATCAAAATTTGCAAATATCTGTTTTTGCCCGTTAATGGCAATAACGATTTAGCCAAAGCTGGCCAATCCAACAACGAATAAAAAATTCTAGTCGCGTGAACTCCGCTAACGTAACAACCCAATTCGTTATCGTCATTCATGCGATTCAGAAGGAAATGAACATTGAAAATGTTAACTTCGCTTACATCCAATTCGGACAAATCCGTAAGATTGTCAAACTTCTCTTCATTCGGTAAGATACTCCATAAGAAATGCAAGGCTTCTTCGTATCGATTCTGAAACGCATAGGCCAGGGCCAAAGCCAAGTACGAACTATATCCCTCATGGTTAGTTTGACTCAAAGCGTTTGATAAACCGTGTGACCAAAATATAACCAACGGAGTTTCCCTTTCTCGGATACCAACCAAATCGTCGCGCCATGTTGGACACAGATTCGGCCATAAAGAAGCAATATCCGACAGGAAACAATAATGGCAAGCTATTTTGAAGCGTTGAATATCGTCCATCCGTTCGTCTCGAATCATTTTCCAAGCCATACTTTTCATGTTCACAGTCCCATGGACGGTGAAGCGCAAATTACCAAGAGATTCGTACAAGTACTCCAGAGAAATACCGGCGTTTAACGAAAACAAGTGAATCTTTTTAATGTAGTAATAAATTTTGGATCCCAGTACTTTGATGACATCGCAAAGTTCTTGGCGTAGTGACGCTTCCATAAAAAGGGAATTGGTTTTTAGTCGAGTATCATCGCGGAGTTTCTCCCATGAAGGAGGCTGGTAAGGCGTGAATGCTTTAAGTTTAATCAACATATCTTCCGTAAACCATAAGGAAGCCGCTATATTTCGCATGCAAATCAAAGCTAATGAAGGTACTGGCAAAGATAAATCAACATTGGGGCCTCCTGAGCAGCAACTGGCCATATCACTATTGAATGTCAAGAGAAAAATCTATGGTAAGCTAAATGACAAGTTTTCTGTTAAATTGGGCATGGACGCTACTTTGTAAATGGAGAATTTAAAAAGTTAGCCTATTCTAAGTCTAGTAGAAGAATTGAAGTTATAACAGAAATTTATCCACATACCAAATTTGAATGCCAATTCAAGGTTAACTTCACTTTCCACGTTGAAACTTCGCCTTCGGGTAACTTAATTTGTTAAGAGAATGCCCGAAAATGTGACCTACTGAACTTGGACTGATCAACTCTAAGTGAAAATAACTGTCACAGCAGAACGAGTAGAAAAGAGTGAATCACTGCCGAACTTCACAAAACGATAATGGTCACACCCCCTCCCCACGAAAGATAAGGAAAAAAATTAAATTGGCCAAATTAATGAGTTTGTTGAGGGTTAAGTTCACTCGTCACGTTCAATAATTTGCGCAAAAAACGTGGGTCCCGTTGTTTTAGTTACAAAGTACAAAAAAACCAACAGCATTTGTGCAAAGTTCAAATAAACAGTATTTTTTAGGAAATGGAACATCATTTGCGGTAAATTTTGGACAATATTTGCGTAAAAAATTGAACTTATATATTGAGTTAGTTTTCTATTGCTCAAGAGGTTATTCAAAGAATTGAACTAGATTTCGCAATTGAATAAAATTAAAGTCTGTGTATGTAATGTTTGGACAATAAAATTGCACCCTGTCTACGGACTCAGCATCAACGTTTTTATTGCGACAAAAATATGTTCAATATTATTGAATAAATCGTGCGGCCATTTTTGAGACGCCTGTAATTTTCTGTTGTAATGAAACAATTCTAACACAGCGAATTTTATTTTATGATTTTATTTCGTATTTTTTTAAATATAAACACTACAAAGCTCAATATTATTCAAAATACATCACGCATCATGGAAACTGAACATTTTTTCTCAACGGACATTTGTATTTTAAATAAAAAAAATGAATAATTATGATTAAGAAACTTACATAAATGTTTTCTTGGAAATATGAATAACGAAACAAAAAGGAAAAATGAGTTGCCTTAAGCACAACATTATATACTCTAAAATGTTAAGGCTTTAATGAACGTACAACAACAAATTATAGTATATACTTTTCTTTGAAAGTACAGGAAATTTAGGAAACTTAAGTAATTTCTTTGTTGAAACTTGAAATAACCACAAAAAAAAAATTAAACATAACTTGCCTTTAGAACAACATTATATACCCTTAAATGCTAAGACACGAACAACAATTTATACTACATATTTTTCTTTGAAAGTACAGAACATTTAGGAAACTTAGTAATTTCTTTGTTTAAACTTGAAATAACCACCATGGACGAAGTATTGTTTTGTCCATGTAACCAAAAAGAAAGTAAAAATGAAACATCACTTGCCCTTAGAACAACATTATATACCCTTAAATGTTAAGGCACGTACAACAATTTAGAGCATATATTTTTCTTTGAAAGTACAGAACATTTAGGAAACTTAGTAATTTCTTTGTTGAAACTTAAAATAACCACAAAGAAAGAGTACAGAAAATTTAGGAAACTTAGTGTCAGTTTATAACAATGAAATCAAGGACTGTTAGAAGGTTTCAATTTTTTTTCTCTAGGTGTCAGCAAATCACTCTCTGTTTTCGAACCATCCGCAAGCATTTCTTTCAAGATATCGCGTAATATTTGTCTTCCCTGAAGCTTCCAAAATTTATTTCCTCCAGACCAATAAAACTCGAATCGATAATCATCTTCGTCAGGAACCATCGAATCACATCTTTTTAGTAACATCAGAGAGAATTCTTCTGACATCTCGAACTCGAAAACTTTCAAATATGATTTGAGTAAATCCAGACAAACTACATCGTTTTTACACGTAATATATCTATGAATAAAATTTACAATAATAGTAACACCATTATCGCTCAAAATTAGAGCCTTTTTGTCATTTCTCGAAGTACGCTTAAATTCAGAAAGGATTTCACGAAAAATATCAAAGTCCAATTTTGAATGAGACGTACTGAAGGACGGGTTTGAACGCGACAATCGTGATAGCAGAGTTCCTACATAATCGGGTCGTGAGAATAATTCTTCTTTAATCACGCGTGAAGCACGACTCCAGATAATCGTGAATATTAGTTTTGATTTCATACCAGAAAGGTTCGATACTATGAAATTTAATACGTTAAAGTAACCACGAATGTCCGCCATATCCAGTAGTGGTTGAAAAAATTGCGGATGTAATGAAATCGGGTAGCTAAGAAAACAGCTCATAATTTTTTTAGGGAACTGCGAAGTAACGTTTTGTGATTGATCTGGCTTCAGTTTAGACAACAGGAATGACAATAGTCCAATATTTTCACTAAACAAGGAGTCTTCGATTTTATCTATTATCGTGTTTAAAGATTGGTCTCTCTCCAGCGGTGTCAATTTTTCCCAAAAGTAAGTCATAGCTACTTGGCCTATTCCATTATCTTCGCAGGCGTACATAAAAGCGAGATGAAATGGTGACGCGTTAATCGGTTTTGGTTCGAATGGTTGACTATCTATCGATTGCCTAAACGGTGGGTTTGCTAAAATTGGGGTTGTTGGTGTACTCTTTTGAAAGGTTGATACGTAATACCTTACGAGGTGTAGTTTGCCTTCTAAGGAATGGGTCCATAGGGAGACTATGGGAGTTTCGTATTTCACTATATTTTCCAAGCTAATCCAAGTGGAATATGGTTGGTGACGTTTAACTTCGTCCCAAAGACTAGGTATACGTTCCTCTAGGCAATAATGACAGGCTTGTCTGTAACGTTGATACAAGTCAACACGTTCATCTTGAATCAGTAAGTCCATCGTTTTCTTTTGGTCTACAGTACCGTGGATGGTAAACTTTAATTTGTCCAAATAGTAGTTAATCATGATAAAGGAGAGGTTGAAAGGCAATGGGATACGGAAGACAGGTCGTTGGTGATTGCACCATTCATATATTTCGTTTCCTAGTTCCTTAAGAATTTCGTTCAACTCTTCATTAAGAAAGTTTGGTAAATTTAAATCACTTGTTGATTGAAGAACTTTGCTTTCTGCAGATTCCCAGTATGTCCAAGTGTACTTGTGAAAGTGATCTTGAGGGTCCCAGAATTTTCCCATGGCAATGGGTTTTACACAGTGATCTTTGATTTCCGTAATAATTCTTGGAGATTGCCAAAGCACTGTTCCAATTTTCAAGAGCGACATTGTTCTTAAAGATGGAATTGGTAATTTTAGGTCAAGTTCTGATGACGTCGTTTCATCCATTTTTGGGCGCAGAGACCGCGAAACCCTCAGCGATGAAAAACCTATAAAATAATAGTTGTGTTTAAAACACTTTTAGTACAATTTCACCCGCGGATGTGAGACGGCCATTAGCCAAGGCGAAAATAGCGAGGTCACGTGAGGATAGGAACTATATCTCTCCGGAAAATCCTGAGTGGTGGGTTTGAAATTTCGCCCATGCGCAGAGAGAAGGAATTCGAAAGAGGCTGGGGGTGGAAATCATATTCATTCTCTTTCTGCTGAACGGGCTTCTATGAGAAATGATATGCTTAAGATGTTATCCGTAAATACAGAAGTCCATTAAATTAGCCTAGGAAGTAACCAAAAGCGGGGTTTGGGACTCCCCTCTCTTGTGTAGCAATACTGAAGAAGGGCGACACCTTCGCCACCTCGCGGTAATTTTTCTCAGATCTCCGGTTTAAGTGCGACTCGTACGCCAAAGTTTGCCCTATCGAGAGAGAAAAAACTATTGGCCGAAAACGCCCCCTTCCACTGTAAAACCGAGCTCTTTTTAGCATAGGAGAAGGGATGGGGGTGTGAATTTTGGAACAGTGAAGGTCATTCAGTTTTTTTATGACTCTTCATAAACCTATTTGAAAAAAACTATTTAAAGGGAGGGTGAAGTAGACAATCAAGTGATATTTTATCGATTTTTCTACTAATTGTAAGACCAGTCTCCATTGTCAAACATTCAGGAAATACTTCCGAATGATTTTAAAATTCAAATAAGGTTCAGATTTAAAGAATAATTTTAAATAAGGACGTCCGACCAATCGCGTAACCCCCTGCCTTTTTATAATTAGTAGAAGAATCGATAAAAAAACCACTTGATTTTCTACTTCACCCTCCCTTTAACAACCGTGGCCGTTCCTTTTTTAATTTTTTATAAAGCAAACAATATACCCTTTAAAGATCCAGCGTTCATGGGCTGAAGAAGTCACGCCCCGCTCACGTCAAGAAAGACTTCCTAGAGAGGAGCTCGAGATTTCTAACTGTGTTAGGAAAGGGGAAAAAATTTAACCCCCTATCCATGGAGCTAGAAGGTGTTTTTATCCCAGCAGAGACGTACGCTATACCAGCCATTGTAATTGTTCACTTCCTAGGCTAATTTAATGGACTTCTGGTAAATATAAAATCAAGTAGGCGGCCTAAAACAACCTAGATATCGGGGACAAACGCCTCACACTAGATAAAGCTAAACCATGTCTAAACATGAAGCTGCGCAGCATTAATAGCTTAAAATATGCCGAGGCTTATAATTATATTAGAGTATAACTGTAAAATAACAGCAATTAAAATACATCACATACCGAATTTACACGCCAATCCAAAACCTTAAACTTCACACACTGAAACTTCGCTTTCGAATACCTTACTCGATACTGAGAGTCTGTAACCGACGTAGAAGACTGAACAGCAGTCACATCGGGTATAGAAGACCGAGCAGAAAAAATTGGAACCAATTGACGAACGTCATGAAGCGGTAGTAATGCTCACAAAACGCTTAAATTATTTCATTTAACATCCACTAGGGGTTTTATATTACATATTATTATTAATTATATCTGCGTAGCTGTGTATGTTTTAATTTTTATTGAAATTGCAGAACGCTCCGAGGGGAACGAGCTTCGTTTATGTATAGCTCAGCTCATAATCGTGCGGTGACGTTTGTGCATGCCAGTATTTGTATCTGCCCCTCTACCCCGGAAGATAAGGGAAAAATTCAGAAACTAGTGACCTATGACCTAATTCGAATAGGCCAAAGTTAATCCGTTTGTAGACGGTTGGAAATTGCTACATCAATTGCTGCGTCCATTGGAGTGACGTTTTAACAAATCATATATTGCATTGTTCCTTTATTACAAATCCCTTTAATCAATATAATCTTAATCGAATAAAATTAATACTTCTTTTTTCGTTTAATAATGAAAGAACATTATGCATTAAACAATACTTTATGTCTTTCTTCGTTTTTTATTAAAAATTAATAACAATTAACACACATTAATTACAGGTTTAAAATACATTAAAGGGAATATCTACAAAACTGTAACAAGTACAGTACATTTACATGATGAGTTACAATATCATATCCACGTTCGGAAAGAACTCTCTTGTGATTATTCAAGAGATAAAAAAATTAACTTAATTTGAGACGTTTATTAGTATCCGGAAAAAGTTCATGTACAACATTCAAAAACAAATCCTTCACATATTCAGTCCACGATCCACGTAAATTCGATTGAACCAGAAGCGAATCTAACTTGTCGATTAATTTGGAACCCATTTCATTTGACGACAAAACAGCTTCGAAATAATACTTTAAACACCCAATTGCCGCCGCCGGTTCTCGTGATCTTTCAGTCACTAATTTCCGAATAATTATTTCGCAGATTCGAAAACCACTTTCGCCAAAAACCAAGGCTTCTCGATCACTATTCGTAAGAAGTTTCGTATCTTCGAGAATGTGTAAGAAATGAAATACGCGGTTCGGAAATTTAACGCTTAAAAGACAAGCTAACAAGTTTCCAAACTTATCAGGTTGCGTTAATATTTGATTTTTTAGATCTTCCGGGCCTTGGTCCCAATAAAATTTCACCAAACAACACGAGTTTTTTGAATGAGATTCAGCATCAGCTTCTCCGTCTATTAGTAACTTAAAATAACTAGAGACGTTTAAAAACTCGTAAAAGCGCTGCAAGACAGTCGGGTAGTCTTTGAAAATGGACAATATACAATGGCAATTATCGCTTTTTAATAAATCAACTAATTGCTGGCGATTGGTCATTTGGCCGATCATAAATCGAACGATGCTGTTACCGATTGGTTTGTTTTTGGGATATTTGGCACTGGTTATAAATATATTCAAATATTCTTCTTTCTTTTCTTGCGATATTTTTTCCCAAATATATCGCATTGAATTTTCAAAATTGCAGATCCAAGCGTTTAAAATTGCCTTTTCTAAAATATCTAGGATAATATTATCAAAAGTGTAAATGGAATTTAAAAACTTCTAAGTTGTCTTTTTCAACATGAATAATCAGCAATAAAGGGTGTTCCAAAAAGGACAGTAGGACCAAGTGCGGTGGGCTATTTTTAGTTGAATCATAAGATATGTTGGCCATAAGTTTGTCACTGGTAACTTATAAACTGGAGCTTGTCATGAAGTGAATGAGGTAGGTCATAGATTCGACTATTCGAGGTAAAGCGATGCCTGGTGAGGCGCTGTCAAAGGCTTAGTACAGACTAAATAGGAAGACATGACCCCGTCCGCGACTATCGGCCGGGTCTCTGCTGCCCCTTTCCTTTGGGTTGACCCCGTTTATATCATTGACGGTTAAGGTCACGTGTGACATTTAGAGGCGTCCTATCGTGGCACCCTCTGGTAGTTATACACGGTTCATACAACTTTTGGAAAACAAATTTCCCTGAGATTTCCATGAGGTTTTTTCCCCATATACTTCCCTGAGTTTTCCAGGTTTTTCCCCATATACTTCCCTGAGTTTTCCAGGTTTTTCCCGTGGAGTATCCTAAGGAGCAAATGTTAACGAAGGGGCGGGGGGAAATATGACTATTACATAATCAAAGGACATCCCCCTATCTCTAGTAGAACCCGAGTTACGAGCCTCCAAAGTTTAGTGTAATGTTAATCCTATGGAGGGAATGTTCAAGAAACATTTTGCTTAATTACTCGGCCCCTGTTTGACGCAAATTTCCCTGAATTTTACTAAAAATTATAAATTTCCCTGAAGTTTTTGTCAACTACTAATTTCCCTGACTTTTCCAGGTTTGTATGACACACTCCTATCATAACTCTTTTAGGGTGGCCCTTATGGCATAATGACAAAAATCATTTTTATTCATATCGACCCTAGAACCCACTGCACTTCAGCCCTACCACCCTGCTGCATAGATGTACTCATCTCTGATAAGTCTTAACTGCTGATATTTCACGATGATATTAACTACAACACGTTACGTAAAAAAATGCAGTAATAACCTTCATCATGTATGTTCAAATTCGAAGGATATCCAGCCATGAACTGATTCCAATAACTAGTTAAGGCACTTCTAGGAATATTTCCTGTCCCGACTTCGTAATATAGCCTCGGTATATCATCAGTTAGACAATACTGACAAGCCATTTCGTATCGCTTTAAAACGGGCAATCGTTCATCTCGGACCATCATCGCGATCATGGCCTTTTTGTTAATCGAACCGTGAATTGTAAATTTTATTTGTAAAAGATATTCTTTCAAATACAGTTTCGGGATATTAAACAATCCTTCTTCGTCTTCGCTATGAAAATAATACCACGTTCGAATTTTCATTCCGATACGTTTACAGACTGATTCTAATTTTGACTTCAGACTACAGGGTAAATTCAAAAGGTTGATTTTCTTTTGTATTATTTCACTTTCGACCACACTCCATTGCGCATTAAAATGCTCTCTATTTTCAGTCTGGATTTGCGCAATTTGACTTATGACGTCAGGACTAAGCCATAATAAGGAAATTGAGGCGTTTTGTAAGCACGTTTGGAGAAATGATGGAAAGGGCAATGTCAAGTCAATTATCGGTGATTCCATTTTTATCACTCAAATTAATTTAATTTAATTAGGTTCTGTAAATAAAGATATGGGTTATTTTTGAAGATTAATTTTAATTTGATTGTGGCTTTTTTATCAGTATAATATTTCTTCCTTAGTAGTGATGTGATGCTCTCATAAGTTCTACCAAAAGTACGAGTAACGAGAGGAAAAGTATGAAAATGGCCAAAAGTGGCGAGTTATCAGAGTTTCGCCGTAGTTGACCGTTTTATTGGCGTAGCTATACTGGGCCTGTTCACTCCCTTAAAATAGGTCTTGTGTTAATTCGCGGTTACGCGGTTACCGTCGTCTGCTATTGTGTATGCTAGAACTTCCTCGATTTGTGTTTGTAGTCAGGACAGAGTAGCTGGTAATGTTTTAAAAGGTATTTGAAGGTATACTATGGATTTAAGTAAGGTTATCGAAGCAATAGAAGAGCGCGTAAAACTAGATACGTTTAAAACAAATCTCGGTATTTTAGCTATAGCGCGAGCAGCTTGCGTCGTGATGCGCGTGATCGAGAGGGCTATGGTTAAACCAAGGAGCATAAATGTCGGAACTACTTTCAGTCGCGAGTTTGCAAGTTCATCAGGCACTAGTAAACTAAATAGTTATTGGCGAAACTTTGATGTCCGCGTTTTTTAACGTAGGCTCTATGGCCATTGTCATACTTTCACATTTGGTTCTACATAAGTTTATAAGATATGTTCCGTGGGTATGACACTACCTATACTTCGTAATACTAGAGACTTACGAAAAGGGCAAGCGAGAATTGACTACACGCGGTTTTGAAGTCCATCTTCCTATTTAGTCTGTACTAAGCCTTTGACAGCGCCTCTCACCAGGCGTCGCTTTACGAGAATCTATGACCTACGTCACTTCATGACAAGTTCCAGTTTGTAACCAGTGACAAACTTATGAAACATATCTTACGAACTTATATGCTTCTACCGTACTAGTCAGCAGCCTCATACGCTAATATGCAATGTATTCAACTATTCATTACCCTTTATCAGTTTAAAACCATTCCAGCTAATGAATCACTTTTTTAGAGAAAATATTATACACTTTACATCCCATACAAAATATAAGCTTCTGATGTTCTGAACTCCTGATACAACTTACCATAGTTTATCGTACACCATTTTTCGCGTTGAATACATTGGTTTAAAACATTTCTTACACATTCTAATGCTAAAAACTTAAAAATTATAAAGACATCACGCTATGACTGATAAAACAACTCTCAAGCTGATACTGATTGTCATGCATTTCAAAACAACGGCTATAATATTAATTAATAAGATTAGGTTAAATATCTCGAAAAGCGAATTCTACAGTAAATCGTAATTGTGGAAATGAAACATTCTAAGTGTCCCATAGAAAAAGCATGGTGTTTTTGGTGCTTTCACGTCAACATTGTTAAGATTGGACTCTACTAACCTATTATATCTTGTAAATTATTGTTCTTGGCCAATTAGTATTTTAAGACTGTTGTTAATTAATTTAATGTCAATTTATAAAAACATTTATTCAATGCAAAATCATCACGAATCTGAATCAGTCAAGTTTTCGTACTAATTCTAGCGTCGTCTGCTCGCATACCCGAATCAGGGATTTTACCGCGACATAGCCCATTCGATCGCGCGCTCTCAGACCCAAGCTGCTCCCGCTATTTTTCTAATAATTTTCAAAATTTTTTGAAATCTAAATAAAATGATTCAACTCAAAATTTAATGAATGATTTATAAAATATCATCTCTTTAAGATACATTGAGCAATTTTATACATAAAAAAAATCATATATTATAATGACAATCAGCGTAGAACCAACTTGGAAAAACACATGATCACACGACTTTCAAATTCAAAATTGTCACTTTTATCTTCGATGATTAATTATGCTCTTTGTCTCCCATGACTACTTGTCATTTTTCTTGGAATCTTCTTTCTTTTCTGTGCTTTTATCTTTCGAAAATCTACCTTGTCTGCTGGGTGCAGCGTAGAAGAATACCGGTTTCTCTGGTTCCACAGACTCTTCTTCGACGCTTACCAGTCTTTCGGCTTCGACTGTTTCCGAACTTACTTCGCGTTCATTAGGTATTTCTTCGATTTGGGCTTCGTTTTCATTAGCGAGAGACTCGTCATTCGCGGGGTCCGACATTTCAACGTGTTTACCTCAAGTCGTATAGAGATATAACGCAGGTGCACTGTAATATATGTAAACTAAAACGATGTAGTTGTGGTAGTTCTAAATTTTATATACAGTCATACGTAGTACAGGTTTAATTGTGACTCGTCGAAATGCGCTTTTTATCTCGTTATCTGTCATTGCAAAGCTTGATGTAACTATTATTTAAGTTTATCTAATCTTCGTTAAGTGTCGTGGATATGTGCAACTATAACCATATAACGTATAAGTATGGGTCTGTCGTAGGGAGTATCAGCATTGTGTATTACTGCTGGTCTATCTTTGTTCTACGCTAGAGACAGTGCGAGTTGGCTAGCCTCCCGCGTGTAGTGAACTAAGGCTCCGTCTGGCGTGCTTCTTGGCGCGAGGGAGAATACCCCAATGGCGGGTATATAATTGCCGAAATGGTCTGTAGAGCCATGACGTAGTGATATTTCCATGCTTTTTGAAGTTGAGATGCCGAACCGGTTAGATATAACAGACAGTAGGCGATGGTTTCTGTTTCCAGCAAATGCCACCAGGAGTTCTATTAATTTAACCTAAACTTATGAAGAGCACCATAGGCTTATAATCTAATTCATAAGTTTATAAGCAAAAATAAGCAATGATTGTTTGCTGCATTGTAATGTTAATACTTATTGTCACAGGCTTACGCTATAACAATTGTAAAGCGAAAACAGATTGACGATAGCGATAATAGTTTGTTGAGGAGCGACGGCGTTACTTATGGAATTCGCCAAAACAAGGCCATTTCACTGTTGGTAATGAATTTCTATCAGTTCCATTTTCGGCAGAAGACACCTATAGATGAGATTATACAATCATAATCGAAACCCGTGCTTGCACATTGTACGTTAGAACATAAGTAACATTATTATGTTACTTATGGTTAGAATAACATGGAATTTACATATGATAAAATAGGCTAAAAATCTATACTGTAGATAAGGCTAGTTTTTTTTTAAATTCAGTGCCAGTAGAGTATTTTTAAGGACACAACACTTTCAAAAATCAATGTCTACATGAAGGTAAAAAACCACGTTGAGTTTGTGGAAATTAAAAATTTTTTGACAATTTTTTAAAAGAAAACGTATTTAAAGTTGAATCGAGCGTTGCAGATTCACAATCGCTTCTTGAAGTAGTTAATGGAGTAAAGCATCACAAACAGTTTAGAACAAAGTACTAGCTAATTAATTGGACTTTGTTTAGTTTAAGTTTAAAAGCAATATGGCCAAAGTGTATGCTTCAATAACTACCAAGGAGAACTGTAATCCAGTTGTTGCGCCATCAAATAAGCCACACTTGGTTCTCCAAGAAAAAAGACCCGTTCTTAATGATGTCAAGAATAACCGTAACGAAAAGCGGGACTTACTTTCAAACTATGTGAAGGCTAAAAAACCATCAACAACAATTTGCCCAGAAGTCGCCAAGGAAACCGTCAAGGTCGCTCGCGTTGAACCTTACAATCGTGCTTCTACAGCCACCGAACGTCTTGGAAACCTTGTACTAGCCAGTGAATCTACTACTTCAACTACCAATGAACGTCAAGAAAGCAGACCTGAAGAGAATATTGCATCGGCGACCGATTACAGTAGTGTCTATCAGGAAGACGCAACTCTTACGTCATTCTCTTCAAGGCGGTTTCCAGAAAATGTTCATGACATTGACACCTCCAACAACGTCAACTTGTGTCCTCAGTTTGCCGCTGATATCTACGAGTACTTAAGAGAGCGGGAAAGCGTCATGTCGGTCTCGGAGAATTTCATGAAAACCCAGAAGTACATCACAAGTCGCATGCGAAATACATTGGTTGACTGGATCGTTCAGGTAAATTGCTGTCAATCTGTGACGTCAGTTGCCACCAATGTCGCTTTTGAATCTATTTGCAGAACAGGTATTAACCTTTTGATTTCGCTTTAATTTCAGGTTCATCGTCGATTTGACCTTCTTGTTGAAACGCTGTACTTAACGGTGTCCATCGTGGACCGCTTCCTTGAGGTTCAATGCATTCCAAAAGACATTTTCCAGTTGGTTGGAATCACGGCAACCTTCATCGCGTGCAAGTTCGAAGAGGTTTACTTCCCCGAAATCAACGACTTACTCTACGTCACTGACAACTCCTATACGAAAAAACAAGTCATGGAAATGGAAATAAGCATTCTTGTTGGTTTGAACTTCAACGTGGGTTGTCCGTTACCCATACAGTTTTTAAGAAGAATCTCTCGAGCTGCGGACGCTGACGTCAAAACACACGCCACGGCCAAGTACTTGATGGAGTTATCCCTGGTTGATTCCAAGCTAGCACCTTGCCCACCGTCATTGATTGCCGCATCTTCTTTCTTCGTGGCAATGAAAGCATTGCATCCGATGGAACCATCTTGGTCAGCGCAATTGGCTTTCTATTCCGGATATTCCGTGGACCATTTAATGCCAATTGTACGACAGATTTGCGGTAATTTGATCTATGCCAAGTCGGGAAAGTTGACAGCGGTGTACGAGAAGTACGAAGAGCGCAAAAACTTAAGGGTTAGCTCAATGCCACAACTGACCTCAACAGCTATGTATAAGTTATCTCGTTCCTACGTTGTCGGTTCGTTTTTAGTAGCGTAGGTTAATTTGTTGTTTTAAAAGATGCAATTTTTAAAGATTATGTTTTAGAACGACTCTCATGATGTTAATGATGAATATTTTAAATTATGCACGCATGTAAAATAATGATGACTTTATAAATAAAATTGTGTAATTATGTATTGAGCTAAAATTTCATTAATAAATTGTGTCTAATATAACACTGGTGCATTTTGACACTACTTTTACTACTGTTATTTCATGGTAAATTTTCACTTGAAATTTGCCAATAGGAAGTGATATTAAAGGAGACAAATCTACCTCAGTTAATTACTATATATAAAACCGCATGAATGTAACGACTAAGATTTGACCTCCCAAAAACCAATGGAGCTTTTAGTTTGATAAAGATATCATAGTAAAACCACTTTTATATACAAGGTCGTCAACTGGGAAAATGTTGGTGTAGTTAAAGTGCAATGCTCGTATCATGGAGCTTACCATGTCCAATATTCAGTCTTCTAAGTGAAGACGAACATCACAAACTTTCGTGCATGGCATATAAAATCTAAGGCAAAATTTAACAAATGAGGAAGGAATAGTCTATTTCATAAGCTTTATTAAGAAGTTTTCCAACGATATTGTATAAATGTCTGCAACCATCTATGAGGTTACTTTTAAAACGTAATCATTCGTAATTGACCCAAAGTACAGTTTTCCGTTCAAATCTGACACTTGTGTCAACGAGCAAGGTACATTTCCTTTTGGAATGATTACTTGTTTCGTCGAACCATCTTCATCGATCTCCAAAGCCACGCACTGTAAATTTCAAAAAAGTAACGGCATACTGTAATACTACTTCAGTCGAAAATTTAAATTAACTAAGAATAACCCATTTGAGCCATTATATTGCTTCAAACGTAATGGCCTATTTATAAGGGTATTAAATTCTGTATTTTAGTATTACCTCCAAATATTGTTCGTTTGTCAATGTAACATTACGAGTAACAGCAACCCAATAACCGCCACTTGAACTCGGTCGAATATTATCCGGTAATCCCGGTGTCTTCGTTAGAACACTCAACGTGCCAGCATTAGGTCCCGTCAAAGTGTACCTGAAAAATAAGGAACCAAGATTTCAGGAAGGAAATTTTGCAGTTTTTCACATTGAAATTGAACAGTAATATGGTTTTCTTAGAACCATGTAAAGTTTAACAACTTCTTGCAGTTATGTTAGTAAACTTTACCTCGAAACTCTTGCCCTCGTGTATTCGGATATTATTAAAGAGTCGTAGTTCGGGGAAAGTTGAATACCGTTGCAAAAATACAGATTACGAATCAGAATCTCTTCTTTTTTAGTCTTCAAATTATATTTGATTACCCTGAGAGTGTACAATATGAATAATATAATTATGAAATATAGTAAGTACTAAATTTAGAAATAAATTTTGACTCAAGTTCTGAATTTAAAACCTCAGTAGGTAAAAGGCGAGAAAAGAAGTTAATTGAAGATGTGGCAGCTGAAACTTGTTACTCATACACTCACATTCCCGTGTTATCCGTCAGGCCGATCTGTGTAACTTTTCCAAGTTCTGTCTCATTGAATTTTTGCGTTGCGGTAGCAATGTAAAGTGTTTGTGTCGATACATCCATGTCAAAGTCGTCCAAGAACGGGTACTTAAGGTTACCATTCTCGTCGTAAGACGATAATAGTTCAGTCGACGTATCTTTGTAGAAATACTGATATTTATAACTAGTAACGTATCCACCATTGGTATTATGGATTCCCATTTCTTACAAGGCATTTCGCTTAGGCTCCCGTTCAGCAGAGAAAAGTTATGACTTCCAAACAACCACCACACCCACCCCAACGTCCCCAAGCTTTGTGAGTGATAGGGAAATTCGTATTTTGTCTTTCTGCGCATGTGAAAAATTTCAAACCCACCACTCAGGATTCCCCGGAGAGATAGAGTTCCTTTTCCCCACGTGACCCAGCTATTTTCGCCTCGATTTACAGCCGCGGGTGTAACGCATATTTGGTGGCCAGCCTTTTGGCTTAATTGGGAATCCATAATACATTATACATATCCATGGTGAAAATTTGCGCCCCCTGTTTGAAAAGGGTCATACGCTTTTAAAATGAACTCTTCTTACAATTTGACGTTTTCAAATCCATCGAATAGACACCGTTGAAAGTATCTACCGCTATGATAACTCCATCAAAAATACGCAATCCAAAAAATCGTCGCTCACCATTTTTAGCACCGGCTTAAAAACCAAATGAACGACGTTAAATTGAACGTAATAAACTGATACTCAAGGGGTATTACGTATTTCGGGCAGTGAAGTTATTGAAGTTTCGTTGAATTTGACTATCTGACCATTCATATCACCAGCATAAAAATATCCTATGACGAATGAAATACTTACGAAAATCCTTATTGTAAAATATTATGTAGTAATGCTTACCATTGTATTCAGCAATGGAGTCCGGCGCTAAAATTTTGCCATCAAGTAATTTCTCATTATTAGCGAATTTCACTTTGTCGCAGTCTAACTTCGACACGAATGGCTCAACTAGCTGAAGGGTTTTGGTATAATCACTGATAATTAACAAGAAATTAAGATTTTCTTAAACACCACTATTTGACTCATCAATGGCGAGATTTAATCTTGTTATTTGCCTATCAAAACTACCTTCAGTAGAAACTTGAAGGAGAGAGTGTGATTGAGAGGCAATCTGTATACCTTAAACGTATCCCCCATAAACGGCAACGAAGTATTCCCGGCATCCTCGGCGTTTTGGTGGGACCGTACGATACCGAAACGTCGACGATGCACCCATTTGTCTCTCACAGAAAAAAGGCGCTATGCGGCAGCACTTGCTGATCCCTTCCAAAAGTAGGGTCGTGCGCAAGGTATTTTGGGAGGCGTTAATTGCCGCACATGACTCACCAATATCACCACTCCATCCCGCTGTCTCCTTCAAGATTCAATAATTAAGTTGAAGTTCAATTAGGGAAAGCTAAATGCACTTGAAAAATTGTTTCTTTTAAATTCATTAAGATAAATTTTATTTATATAAAAGATGTCACGAAGGAAGTTTGAAATATTGTAATTAGACCGGTTTTTTATTAAACTAATTGTGGGCCTAATTATTTATTAAATGTTTTTCAACAATAGAAACATACCTGAAGGGACTGGACTTCCCGTTGACTTGATTAGAGTTCGCAATGAAAAGTATTAAAATATTTAGGAACATATTCAAAAACCTTTGACTTAATTCACAACCCTATTCCGTTTGTTTAGCAAAATGGTCTCGATGAGTGTACGGGAAGCTATGGATTTTTCCAGGTCAGTCACTCCATACCGGCACTGTAAATGTGATTATCGTAGAAATGGGGTTGCGCTTAGCAAGCCGCATTTTAACTTTAATAAATATATACCAATTCCCAGCAATTAAATATAATTTCTAATAATGATATGAACGAGGGTGGAACGGAATTAAGTGAGGAGGTTAAAACAGTCACTAAACCGTCGTGTCGAGTTACATCCGCGTGTAGGAGTGATAGACAACTTGAGTATTATGTCACTGTAATCAAATATAAAAAGAGAGTAGCAGCGTACAGTACTTATGAGTAGCTCCATCTGTTTTGAAAGCCTATACTACGTCAACCAAAACCGGCATTAGTACCTTGGCGCGACCCTTCTTGCGCATGATAGTGGAATATGTTCATTGTTCAGTGACGTCTTACATTGGGCCCGATAGGCACTTGCCCGGGAGCCTCACTAACATGGAGGCCCTACTTAATTGAATTAGAGGCACAGTACACCGCATTTCCCAGGGCCTGTTATGCTCTTAAGACCATGTTTTATTATTAATTTTGCCATGAAGACCTAACCAAGAGCACCAGTACAGTACCCACATGGTGCCAATTTTATGCTGCTTATATAGAAATATTTCGTTCAATCATGAGCATGCCAAACTGTCAAACTGAAACTGGACACTTCAATCTTTCATGGACATATTTGAAGCAACAGAAATTTTGAAGATTAGAAATGCTAATCATATATGGTTAAAAGGAGGTTCTTTTCAAGTATGAATCTATACTGTATATTCATGATTGACGTACATAATTTTTTTTTCTGAACCCCTTAAATATCACTTTGTTCTGAAGAGATAAATTTATTTATTTTAACATATCAGCCAATGAGGCTGGCGCCATCTGCGTTACTATGGCGTTACTTTAAAAACATATTCATTCGCGAATGATCCAAAGTACAGCTGTCCATTGAAGTCTGACACTTGCGACAATTCGCAAGGTAAATTCCCATTAGGAATGATTATTTGTTTTGTAGCGCCATCTTCATCAACTTCCAAAGCCACGCACTATAAAAATTAAATAAACAAGCCATAATTAACTAACTTTAAAATGCCAGAACTAAGTTTACGGTCTAATTCGATCAATGTTTTCGGGTATTTAATCACGTATTACCAAAAGTGAATAGACTACGTCAGTACCTCCAAATATTTTTCGTTTGTCAATGTAACATTACGAGTAACAGGAATCCAATATCCGCCAGTTGAACTCAGTCTTACATTATCCAGGGATCCCGGTGTCTTTGTTAGAACGGACGATGTGCCAGCATTAGGTCCTTTCAGAAAGTACCTGAAAAATAGGTGAGTGACCTTTATGATCGAAATATTGTGGTCATGCGCATTGGAATTCATAGTTATCGTAAAAGTGTTTAAGAAACTTTTTCTACTCATCTTTGTATCTTCTTGAAGTGATGTGTTCACGAGTTAGTAATAAACTTTACCTCGAAACTCTGGCCCTCGCAGATTCGGATATCAGTAAAGAGTCGTAGTTTCTTGAAAGTTGAATGCCGTCGCCGTTAAAGATATCGCGTACCAAAATCTCTTCTTTCTTCGTTTTCAAATTATATTTGATTACCCTGGAAGTGTGCAATTCGGAAGTTCATTATCCCTTTTGTTTTTCGCTAGCATATTTTACAGAAAGACAGAATTTGCTTCAATAACAAAAACAGTTTGTACTCACACTGCCGTGTTATCCGTTCTGCCGATCTCCGAAAGTTTTCCCAACGCTGTCAAATTGTACTGCTGCGTCGCGGAAACAATGTAAAGTGTTTGAGACGAGACATCCATGTCAAAGTCGTCCAACAACGGGTACTTGAGATTGCCATCTTCGTCGTAAGAGGAAAATAGTTCCTTCGATGCATCTTTACGGAAAATATGACCATACATTGTAATATCATACAAATCGCTTATTGGTACAAGTGTAGCATCTTACAATTACACGATTTCAAATCGACCGAATAGACTCCGTTGAAAGCATCTACTGCTATAAGAACTCCGTCAAATATACGAACCCCCAAAAATCGCCGCTGAGGATTTTTACCACTAACTTAAAACCAAATGAAAGCGATTAAAATTAAGAAGAAAAAAAAAAATACGCTTGGAATATAACCATAAATGGATGATATTACCATAAATTTATGATCTACCATTAAGTTTTTATGTCTGAATGGAATTAATAGAGGACTAGTCTGATCTATGCAGTCTATAATCCGTCATAAGCCTACCTAATACTAATTTATAAGAGACATTACCACTGCGAAAGCCTTTACTTTAGTGTACTCCTAGGACAAGTCACAAGCGAGAGGTGACAAAAAACTCTCCTCAATAGGCGATTTTAAAAATTACGTTTCACCCGCTGTGAGCGCATAAACGCTTTTTCCCCCGGCAAAAGCTTGTTTATGTTTCGCTCTGTTTTTCTTTCGAAGGTGGAAAAGTATCGCGTGATCCATGTAAAAAACACAGGTTGAAGTTTGCTGGAGGAAAACCTTACGTTATAAAAAGAGAACCTAAACTAAAAATTCCACCCAAGAGAGAGTCAGACCATGGAAGAAGAAGGGTGTACACCCTTCTTCTTCCATGGTCAGACCACCCCAATACTTCTCTTAGCCAAGAGCGGCGCTGTCAGGGAAAGAAAATTTTATTTTGGGTTTTTGGCGCCCGATCTGTTGGAATTGCCGACGTGAAGGAAAGGGACAGGAGACGTTCCTCTATAAACCTACAGATGGATGCTTATTGAAGTGTCGTTGAATTTAACTATTTGACCGTCGCCAGTGCCAGAGTAAAAATATCCTATGGTACGTGTTCACGAAAATAATTTTACAAAACAATTAGTAACTCCAAAATTTCCAGAATCAATCTTTACCATTGTATTCCGCTATGGATTCCGGCGCCTTAATTTTCCCATTTAGTATTTTTTCACCATTAACGAATTTCACTTTCTCAGTGTCTAACTGCGACATGAACGGGTCAATTAGCCGAAGTAGATCGACAGCATTACTGTTAATTGACGGTCATTAGAGGTCAAGCAGATCAGTAGTAAATAAAAATAATGCGTTTTCGGTCCCAAATTGCTTAGACAATACCTGAAGAAATCGGGTTTTCCACAAGCTTCATTAGCGTTCTTAATCAAAATTATTAAAGCTAAAATGTTTATAAACATATTTTAACGATTTGACGGAATTCGCTTCGCGTTCTTGCCTGTTTTCCGTAAAATAATTTTCATGTACGGCCACTCCACAACACCGCAATGGAACATTTATTTAGGGCAAAACGGTACACGTTGAAACAGAGTTAAACAAGATGGTCTAGCCCATAATTGAGTCACATCGTTAACGTAATCTCGCTACCCTACTTCAAAATATTCACTCAAGCGAAATATTCCCTAATATAAGGGGGAATGTTTTCTCATTGGCTACCAGGCAACGTGAACCACACGTCACCCACGCCCTACTTCCTCACTTCCGTTATAAATATTTCTTCCACTACTACTATTTGGGTAAAACAATTTTTCTTTATCGTCAATATATCTACTTTGACAAACACGACATTGCAGAATTGATGTACGCATTGCTTTCCTTGCTAAACCCTGATGCTTTGTTGTGTTCTGTAGGCACATATAGGTATATTATAAATATATTTATTTAGTAGTAACAGCCAGGTAGGCCTAGCAACATATACGCCGATGTGGCTCTATTTGATTGGCGCCATCTGCGTTAGTATGACGTTACTTTAAAAACATATTCATTTGAACTTGATCCAAAGTATAATTGTCCATTGAAGTCCGACACTTGCGACAATGCGCAAGGTAAATTTCCATTAGGAATGATTATTTGATTCGTAGCGCCATCTTCGTCGATCTCCAAACCTATGCACTGTAAAAGTTTAAGAGAAAGCGCGTACTGTAATAGAATCTTAAGAACATTTTAACTAATAGATCATTCCATAAATTAATTACCGAGAAAAGAATACATAGGTGGGAAGCCGCACTCTTATGTTATTTCCCTCGCCCCAAGAGGCAATTCCAGACAGAGCTAGCCCGAGTTCAATAGAAGCAACCAACTCGCACTGCCTCTAGCGGTGCCTCTCTGTGCGAGGGAAAGAACCCTGTGGTCTTTGCGTCTCTTCTTTAACCAGGGATAAGGGAGTTGAGATGGATTGGAAATGATGATGATGGGCGACCTGCGGCACCGTATCTCTCCCAGTGTACCTCGCGCACGCCCCTACCTTCGGTAGGCGATTGCTAAGTGCTGCCGCGTAGCGCCATTGTATTTGTACGAGAACTAGCTTCTATTTTTAAGATAGAGGTTGTGTCCTTTACAATTTAGTCAGGTACGACCCTACCTTACCACTGAGGATGCTGGGAGGACTGCGGCGCAGTAGGTGGGGGTAAAGAGGCAACGCTATAGGTATGGGGGTTTCTCCTCCATGCCCATCTCCTTCAAGCTTTAACTAGCTCGATGTTTTCGGGTATTTAACCCTGGATTTGGGTATTACCTGCAAAAAGATTTCGTTTGTCACTGTAACAGATCGTGTAACACCAACCCAATAACCGCCATTCGAACTCGGTCGTATATTATCCGGCAATCCCGGTGTCTTAGTAAGAACACTCAATGTACCAGCATTAGGTCCCGTTAAGATATACCTGAACAAAACAGAACATGAATGAACTTCACCATGTAAATTTAGTAATAAACTTTACTTCGAAATTCTCGCCATTGCATATTCGGCTATCAGTAAAGAGTCGTAGTTTCTTGAAAGTTGAATACCGTCGCTAAAATACAGATTACGAAGCAGAATTTCTTCTTTTTTCGTCTTTAAATCATATTTAATTAACCTGAAAGAGTGAAATTTAGGGGTTGATTATGCCTTTAGTTTGTAGCGGATTTTATAGAAAGCGGGAACTAGACTCAATAACAAAACAAATGTTCTCACATTCCTGTGTCGTCCGTGGTGCCGATCTGAGCAATTCTTGCGAAATTTGTCAAATTATACTCTTGAGTCGCGGACGCAATGTAAAGTGTTTGAGAGGAGACATCCATGTCGAAGTCGTCCAAGAACGGGTACTTGAGATTGCCATTCTCGTCGTAGGATGAAAACAGTTCCTTCGATGCATCTTAACGGAAAATATGACCATGTATTGTAAATATCATATAAATGGCATATTTGTTCGCCAAATGTAGCACTAGTTAACTAAGAGCAACATCGCAACAGCCGTAATTTAACAAGTCACGCAAATCAAGATTTTCTTATTAGCTAGGTGTGGTTGGAGAGGACGTGTTCGACGTGCTATGTACAATGAAACCATGTTTTCTAACTACTAAGGTAATGTACGAGATGGTTCAACGGTTGGGGTGTTTCTGATAAGTATGCCATAAATTTAGGGGATGTTCTTTGGGCGATTTTGAGTCCTAAATGTTCTGTGACATTTTGCCGTCCGGGTCACTGTTTTCAAGTTAAGATTGGAGTATTTTACGGATGATCACTTTAAATCTACTTTAGAAACTGAAAGACAATGATTTCTAATTTAATGAGCTCTTCTTACAATTACACGTGTTCAAATCGACCGAATAGATTCCGTTGAAAGCATCTACCGTTACAAGAACTCCGTCGAATATGCGCACTCCAAAAAATCTGCGCGTAGGATTTTTACCAGCAACTTAAAACCAAATGAAATTGATTAAAATTAAAATTAATTTCATTACGAATGATGAAATATAACCAGAACTTTGTGATGTTACCTATTTCGGGTAGTACCGTTAACGAAGTGTCGTTGAATTTGACTAGTAGACCGTCGCCAGTACCAGCATAAAAATATCCTATGGGACATGTTCATTAAAAAACATTTTAGTCACGAAAATTATGATTTATTTGTAAATTTTTACCATTGTATTCCACTATTGATTCTGGCCCCACAATTTTCCCTTTTAGTAATATTTCACCGTCAACGTATTTCACTTTCTCAGTGTCTAACTTTGACGCCAATTGGTCAACTTGCCGAAACAGATCGAAAAAGGTACTGTTAATTAAAAAGTAGAAAGAATTAGATAATTAATATTTGACGCCATCATCGCTTAATTGTATAAAACATTTTATTGAGCTGGCATAGTTTTCGAGCTGGTAGCACTGTTCGTTTCGGGAGAGATTTTTACAAGGTGTAATCCGAAGTTTGCCTAATAAGTGCTACCTCTCGTCTTGTACGGATATTTTTTGGAAAGGTTTTAATGAAAATTGGGTCCCTAGAAGGGTCCTACGCTATAGGACACGATTAAACAAGTTTCAGTTAAAGGTGAATCAAGATGAAAATGAGGTTTACTTCGAAGGTGGCAGAAGGGGTTTTGGGGTCAAGTTATCTTCGGCGGACACGGGACAGTCAGAACCTTTAGGGTAGGATCACGGACACGTCGCCCAGAAGCTTGTCTAACAGGAGTGCGTCAGACTCACGAACTTATACAGAGCTCAGAAGAGGTTGACCAATATTCATATGTAATCCATACACCGGTTTGTATGGTTAGTCTCACTGAACCCAAGATTGAAGACCCTATTCTCTTCGCCACTCCTTAAAGGCGAGTTCCGATAGCGTCAGGTGACTTCTATCTGGGTCAACTAACCGATCCGTTCTAGTGCTAAGTTTTTTAAATGAATTACGAAACCAGCAAAATGCGGAACCAATTGAACTTGTTATTGAAATATAAACTATTGATCAACCTTGATTAAATTTGGACGCAAAGGCCCAATTTAGAATCAAACAGTTTTGGTAAAGGAAAAAATACAAAATACATTGTATGCGCCTTCCAAATGACAAAATTTAAAAATGATTCCAAGCCGCTTGAGACATACCTGACGAAAGAGGATTGTCCGTTTCCATGATTAGCGTTAATAATCAAAACGATTATGGTTAGAATGTTTAGATACATTTTTTAACGGTTTGACTGAATTGGCAACGCGATCTCGTCTGTTTTCCAAAAAGCAATTCTCGTGTACTGTTTTTTCGAAACGGTGCAATGGCGAATTTATTTAGGGCAAAACAGTACACGTCCAAAAAGAGTTCAGAAACGAAATAAACGGAGTTGGTTTGAAAGTTATTGCCTCTTCAATGGTTTACTAAGAACTCTTTACTTTGAATGTTTAGTAGGTGAAAACTCTTTAACTAATTGTACCAAAGTTAACATAAGTTTATAAGATTTGTTCCACAAGTATGACACTACCAATACTTCGTAATGCTAGAAGTAGGCATTGTTTTCGTTGCTAAAACCTGAAATATTACTTTGTTCCGTATGCAAATATGGATATATTATAGATATATTTATTTAGTAGTAACTGCAAGGTAGGCCTAGTAGCATACACGCCGATTTTTTTGGCTTTATTTGACTGGCGCCATCTGCATTAGTATGGCGTTACTTTAAAAACATATTCATTCACAACTGATCCAAAGTATAATTGTCCATTGAAGTCTGACACTTCGGCTAATGTGCAATTTAAGTTTGCATTTGGAATGATTATTTGTTTCGTCGAACCATCTTCGTCGATCTTCAAACCCACGCACTGTACAAACTAAAAATAAACAGAGTATTGTAATACAACTCAATAAAGCTTATGAAGATGTTGTCGACTATTAAATCCTGTATTGAAGTATTACCGGCAATTGTTTTTCGTTTGACGATGTAACAGATCGTGTTACCCCTACCCAATAACCGCCATTGGAAGTTGGTCTTATATTATCCGGCAATCCTGGTACCTTTGTTAAAACACTCAATGTGCCAGCATTCGGTCCCGTCAAGATATACCTGAACAAAACGGAACATAAACTTCACACTATGTAAATTTAATAATAAACTCTACCTCAAAACTCTCGCCATTGCAAATTCAGATATCAGTAAGGAGTCGTAGTTTCTTGAAAGTTGAATGCCGTCGCTAAAATACAGATTAGGTACGAGAACTTCTTCTGTTTTCGTCTTTATATTATATTTGATAACCCTGGATGTGTAAAATTCATGGGTTGTTTATGCCTTAAGTTTTTTGCTACCATATTTTATGGAAAAGGGAGAAATTCTTCTACCATAAGTTTATAAGATATTTTCCATAAGCATGACACTTCCTATTGTTCGCAATGCTAGAGGCTTACAAATGAGAGATAGTTCGAAGAACGACAAGCGAGAATTGCAGACAACACTCGGTTAATTTTGCAGAACTTCCATCTTCCTATTTTGTCTGCATTACTAAGCCTTTGACAGTGGCGCCTCACCAGGCGTCGCTTTACAAGAATCTCTGACGCTTCATCTACGTCACTTCATGACAAGCTCTCAGTAACCAGTGACAAACGTATGGAACTTATCTCATGAACTACCCAAAGTAGAATATGTACTCACATTCCCGTGTTATCCGTAGTGCCGATCTGAGCAATTTTTTTGAAATTTGTAAAATTGTACTTCTGCGTCGCGGACGCAATGTAAAGTGTTTGAGACGAGACATCCATGTCGAAGTCGTTCAAGAACGGGTACTTGAGATTGCCATCCTTGTCGTATGATGAAAACAGTTCCTTCGATGCATCTTTACGGAAATGTTTAGACTATATTGTAATACTAGCTGTTACCCGCGTGTAATAAGAACTTTCATCAAAATGATATAAAGAATGGGTTGATTTTACTGCTGACTAATATTTTTGTAGCACCCTAGTAGCGAAGGCACTCTGCGTTGCCCGTCAGCCCGTCGGGACATTTTCCATTACTTTTCAAGCGGACATTATTCCATAAAGAAGGGTTTTTAAATTTCTGGCCGCCATTTAAAAAAATGGCAACAAATCGAACCCGAAAGACCATTCAGCCCGTCTATAGGTTAAAGGAAACCAGTGTACTAAATATTTATAAAATCGATTGAAACACGCGGACTTTGTTGCATAGAGAAGATTATTTACATATCTGGGCGTCATTTGTTAAGATGGCGGCGGATTGGAAAAATCTTTCTTAGTACGCGCCTACAACTTATGAGTAACGTTCCTGCAAATTTTCAGCCTTCTAGGGCAAGCGGTTTGGACTGGGCGTTGATTATCAGTCACTCAGTCAGTCAGTCAGAATTTTCATTTATATAGATATAGATCATACTAGGCCTAATGGCATTTGTTAACTAAAAGCAACTTGGCATCTTAAGCTTTCAAAAATTGCTACAAGAAACCCTAAGTTTAAATGAACTCTTCTTACAATCACAAGTGTTCAAATCGACCGAATATATTCCGTTGAAAGCATCCAATGCTATAAGAACTCCCTCAAAAATACGCAATCCCAAAAATCTGCGCATAGGATTTTTACCAGCAACTTAAAACGAAATGAAAACGATTAAAATCAAAGATATTTATTCTAATATTGATGGAATATAACCAGAACTGTATGATGTTACCTATTTCGGGTAGTGAAGTTATTGAAGTGTCGTTGAACTTGATTAGTTGACCGTCGGTAGTGCCAGTGTATAAATATCCTATGGGACATGTTCATTTAGAAAATTTCGTTCGCGAAATTGCAAATCTTTACCATTGTATTTCACTATAGATTCCGGCCCCACAACTTTCCCTTTTAGTAATATTTCACCGTTAACGTATTTCACTTTTTCAGTGTCTAACTTTGGCACCAATTGGTCAACTTGCCCAAGCAGATCGAAAAAAACACTGTTAATTAAAAAGCAGTAAGGAATTAGTTAATTACAATTTGATGTCATCATTGAGCAATTCTACAAAACATCTTAGAGAGCTGGCATAGTTTAAGAGCTGGTAGCACTGCTCGTTTTGGGGTGAACAGTTTTGCAAGGTGCAAACCGAATTTTGACTAATAAGTTCCATCTCTCGTTTTATATGGAGTGCAGGAGAAGTTGATCTATATTTATATGTAATCCATACACCGGTTAGTATGATTAGTCTCACTGAACGCAAGATTGAAGCCCCCCCCCTTCTCTTACCCCTCTCCGTAAAGGCAAGTTCCGTTAGCATCATAGCTGAGTTCTATCTAGGTCAAACAAACCGATTCGTGCTAGTGCCTAAAATTTTTAAATGAAATAGACCATTCCAATAATCAGTTGTTGCTACGGAATGGACTATTCCATAAACACTATAGGGGCGGGGTCACCATATTAGGATATTTCTATTACGACATATGATAACGGCAGATGGAGCCCGAGTAAATTATTTATGGAATAGTCTATACGAAACATGAATCGAAGAAAATTCGGAACAAGAACTAATTATTGAAATATAAATTCTAGATCAACTTTGATGCAAAGACCCAATTTAGGATCAAACAACTTTAGTAAAGGAATGATAAGTACAAAATACATCATAAGCGCATTAAGAAAATGATTTTCAAGCTGCTCGAGACTATAGTTACCTGTAGGAATCGGAATCTCCTTGCGCATGATTAGCGTTCGTAATTAAAACGATTATGATTAGGCCTAGAATGTTTAGCAACATTTTTTTAACGGTTTGTTTGAATGCGTTACGCGTTCTCGACTGCATCCAATAATTTAAATTTCACGTAATGTACTGCTTTTCAGCCAACGGTACATTAGGTGTTTTGATGTAGGTTGCGGTACGCTGGAACTAGTTCACTTCGAAAGGGGGAAACGCTTTGCAAGCTGTATTTTCTAGCTTTATGAATTAAATATAAAATGAACGACGTTTGATATGAAAATATTTTAGTTATAAAGTGAATTTCATAGAGTTTACTGTAGTCGTAAGCCTAAAAGATTTAGAGACTAATATCAAGAAGTGATATTTAGTTTATTAGGGAGAAGGTATAAATTCGCCTCCACATTTCCAGCTCTTTATCTCCAGTCCAAACGTATAGTAGGTACCCCGGAGTTAATCCCCGCCACTAGCATCTCATTGGTTCTTGAAAACTCACGTCAGCGTATTTTCCGACTGAGGAGAGTGTACCGAAATAGCCCGGCCTCCTTTTACGCCCCCCCCTTGTATTTTGAAAGGGGGACTGGGACTATGGCACGCGAATACTAAGGCATCTTATACCGTCTCCCTAGAAAACTAGATATCGCTTCTTGACCCTATACCCTACTTTTGTTTAAAAAAAACATGAATGTTTTACCAATAAGTCTTTGCTTTGAAGGTTAAGTAGGCGAAAACTGTTTTTTAACTAATTGTACGCAAAGTGAAGGGGTTTGTTTACCATCAATATGTCCTATCGATAAACACGTCGTTGAAGAATTGAAGTACGCATTGTTTTCCTTGATGAACCCTGAAATATTTCTTTGTTCTGTACGCACACATGGATATGTTATAAATATATTTATTTAATAGCAACAGCGAGGTAAGCCTAGTAACATACACGCCGATTTAGCTCTATTCAACTGGCGCCATCTGCATTAGTATGGAGTTACTTTAAAAACATATTCATTCGTAACTGATCCAAAGTATAATTTTCCATAGAAGTCTGACACTTGGGACAATGTGCAATTTATATTTCCGGTTGGAATGACTATTTGTTTCGTAGCGCCATCTTCATCAAATTCCAAAGCCACGCACTGTAAAAATTTAATGAAAACCGTGTACTACAATGTAATTAATAATAATAATGAGAATCGAAGCCATCTCTAACGAAGTTTTGAACATCATAACTAATTGGTCGAACTCGATCCTTCTTAGTTCTTATGAAGATGTTTTGGAGTATGTGTACCTGTATTGGAGTATTACCTGCAATTGTTTTGCGTTTGCCGATGCAACAAATCGTGTTACACCGACCCAATATCCGCCACTGGAACTTGGTCGTATATTATCCGGCAAACCTGGTACCTTTGTTAAAACACTCAATGTACCAGCATTGGGTCCCGTCAAAATGTACCTGAACAAAACAGAACATGAGTTTCACCATGTAAATTTAGTAATAAATATTACCTCGAAACTCTCGCCATTGCATATTCGGATATCAGTAAGGAGTCGTAGTTTCTTGAAAGTTGAATGCCGTTGCCAAAATAGAGATTGGATACCAGAACCTCTTCTCTCTTCGTTTTCAAATTATATTTGATTACCCTGAAAGTGGTCAATTCGAGGTTCTTTATGCCTTCAGTTTTGCCAGGGATGGATTTAATTTTAGAAGTAGGAATGGAGAACAGAGTAATCTGGGCACGCGTCGAAGTCCCGGACCCCCTTCCATGGGACGGAGGGGGGTATGAAAGAAGAGGTGGGAGGGTCATAGCGACAGAGATAAAAAGGAATTACGTATTTTTCCCCGTCCCCGTCAGCAACGTCATCAAAACGTAGTTTAAGTGAGCCAATAAGATAATTTAAACTTTTCGTTACGTGTTGGAGGGAGGAACTTTATACTGGGCTATGAGTCGGACTGAAGTTAATACTAACCGTTCTCCATTCCTAATTCTAAAATTAAATATATCCCTGGTTTTGCGCTAGCGTATCTTATAGAAAGACGGAATCTTCATTAATCATAAAACAAATGTACTCACATTCCCGTGTTGTCCGTGGTGCCGATCTGAAGAATATTTTCGAAATTTGTTAAATTATACTTCTGAGTCGGGGACACAATGTAAAGTGTTTGAGACGAGACATCCATGTCAAAGTCGTCCAACAACGGGTACTTGAGATTGCCATACTCGTCGTATGATGAAAACAGTTCCTTCGATGCATCTATACGGAAATTTTGAACTTATATCATACAAAAGGCTTACTGGTTCGCAAAATATAGCATCAGGGATAGATTTAATTTTAGAAGTAGGAATGGAGAACGGAACGGTTAGTATTTACTTCAGTCCGACTCATAGACCACCCAGTATAGAGCCCCTTCCTCCCAACACGAAACGAAAAGTTTAAATTATCTTATTGGCTTAGTTAAACTACTTTTTGAGGACTTTGCTGATAGGGACGGCGAAAAATACGTAATTCCCTTTTATCTCTGTTGCTATGACATTCCCGCCTCTTCTTTCATACCCTCCCGTTCCGTGGTAGGGGGTCTGGGACTTTGACGCGCGCCTAGATTACTCTGTTCTCCAGTCCTACTCCTAAAATTAAATTTATCCCTGATAGCATTAATTAACTAAGAACAACTTGTCATCAGTTTTAATTTAAAAAGGATTAAACAGTTAATCTCTACACTATTTCATGTAAATCTAAAACGTGTTTGTTAAGATTTTAATCTGCGATCGGTGTTTAGTGACGATAAGTTCTATTGTCAAAAAACTGATAGAAGAAACCCTGATTGAACTAATTTCTTGCCATCATACATAATTCATTTAAGTTTAAATGAACTCTTCTTACAATCACACGTGTTCAAATCAACCGAATAGATTCCGTTGTTAGCATCCAATGCAATAAGAACTCCGTCAAATATACGTAATCCCAAAAATCTGCGTGAGGGATTTTTACCAGCAACTTAAAACCAAATGAAAGTGATTAAAATTAAAGATATATTTATTCTAATAATTAAACTGTGTGATGTTACCTATTTCGGGAAGTGAAGTTACTGAAGTGTCGTTGAACTTGACTATTTGACCGTCGGTAGTGCCAGTGTAAAAATATCCTACGGTGCATTTATTTTAGTCTTGAAAGTGATGATTTATCTGTAAATCCTTACCATTGTATTCCACTATAGATTCCGGCCCCTCAATTTTCCCATTTAGTAATATTTCACCGTTAACGTATTTCACTTTTTCAGTGTCTAACTCTGACGTGAATTGGTCAACTTGTTGAAGCAGATCAGAAAAAATACTGTTAATTAAAAAGCAATAAGCAATTAGTTAATTACAATTTGACGTGATCATTGAACAATTCTACAAAACATCTTAGAGAGCTGGCATAGTTTTTAACACTGTTAGGATTAAATGATTTTAGTAAAGGAATGAAAAATACATAATACATTAATAGCGGTTTGAAAATTGCATTAAGAAAACGTTCCCTAGTGGCTCGAGACTATACCTGACGAAAGAGGAATCTCCTTTGACGTGATTAGCGTTCGTAATTAAAATGATTATGGTTAGGCTTAGAATGTTTAGAAACATTTTTTTAAAGGTTTGTTTGAATACGTTGAATACCTACGCGTTCTCGACCGTTTCCAATAATTTTAATTTCACGTAATGTACTGCTTTTCCGCCAACGGTGCATAAACTGCCTTGATGTAGGTTACGATACGGAGGAACAGTACACGTTGAACGGGTGAAACGCTTTGCAAGCTGTTTTATTCTAGCTTTATTAATTAAATATAAAATGAACGACGATTTATTTGAAAATATTCCAGTTTTAAAATTAATGTCGTAGAGTTCACTGTAGTAGTGAAACCCCAAACGGATTTGGTTGGATTCTCACAGGCTGGGAGAGGTAAGGGGTAAGAGGTTAGATTTAGCAGACGCTAGTTCACCCTGAATTAAAATAACACTTATTTAATTAATAAAATTAAATCGAAATCACTTAACTAATTTTATAACGTATTCTCACAATTCACTCATTTAAGAAAATCTGTAACTTCAAATACCATTCACTCACCCAAATATCCTCCAAGTAATCTCGGTAGAGAGGGGAAAAACCAGTTTATCCCTCCCTTTAGGCCCGCTTTTGTAAGAGGGAATACTGAGCGCGCTTGTTAGGGGGGATGACACGGAGCATGGAGAGTAGTATCGGCGCTACGTACAGCAACGTCACTCCCTTCTATCTCCAAGCAACGTGTCATCCCCCCTAGCAAGCGCGCTCAGTATTCCGTCTTACAAAAGCGCGCCTAAAGGGAGGGATAAACTGGTTTTTCCCCTCTCTACCAAGATTACGCTATGGAGTGACGTTGCAATACGTAGCGCTGACATTACTCTATTCACCACATTACACTTCAGCTCAAAATACAAAACACAGTTGAATAAGTTGACAAGATAAATAGCAGAGCAGCTGAAATTTGTACCGGTTTATACAAGGGCTTTTCCGTAACTTTTATCTCTGACTTTGTCACTGCTCGACGATTTAAAGCCTAGATGTATATAACAAGTCTTACGTCACACCGAGTATTGGTATATAACCTCGTTAATGTCTTATCAAACATACGCGAAAGAAGAAAAAAGTTACAAACTAGATTGCCTCGTTGAAATGATAAAGCTGCGATGGAACAGACTATCAAATCTTTAACCTCCGTGACAACTTTCCGCTCCTTTTACTATATTGCAACAAATTATGAAACCAAAAGTAATGAAAGTGAAACGTCACACAGAATTGTTGATAATCGGAAGTAGATATGTGTCGTAAGTTAACGGTAATTTATGATACACCACGAAGTATTTATTTTTAGTAAAACTGTGCGTATGATAACCGTTAAACAGATATCAAGTACTAATAATAGTAATATTTAAAAGTTATTTGTATTCATTACAATTTCTGCATTAAAAATTATGTTGAATAAATTAATAAAATAAAATAAAATTAAATTTGTTAAGGGCAAAATGTCAATGAAGTGTTTCGACTCAAAATTGCCACACTGTACTTCGGTCCTATAATTACCCTTTTTGGACACCCACACACTGCATTTCACCAAACTCCAATAAATCTTAATCAACTTGAACAGTTCATTATTAACAATTGAAATTTACAAGTACTAAAGCAAAATTCATTGTACTTGCATACCTTAAAAGAACGGCCTTTTTCTAAATATATTTAATATAAATTTGTATGCACCATGCACCGTTTTTCTGAATATAAAAGGAAAAATGTTAAAAAAATTATCTCTTATTACAAAGTAATTAGCATTTAATTAGTCTTAAAAATAATCAAGAACTACTGCGCCACCCGCCATTGGTTTAGTGGCGTCTGCTAAATCGAACCTATTACCCCTTAAGGGATTGGTTGGATTCTCACAGGCTGAAAGAGGTAAAGGTAAGAGGTTCGATTTAACAGACTCCACTGAACCAATGGGGGCTCAGTAGTCCACGGTTTTAATACTAATTATATTCTAATTATTTTGTAATAAGAGACCATTTATTTATTTTTAATATTTAATTCCTTTTATATTTAGAAAAAGGCCGTTCTTTTAAGGTATACTGTTACGTAACCTCAACTTTTCCTTTAAAATAATTAAGAAGTTTGATATTTTTATCGTGATGACCATCTGAACTTTATCGCGTTGGCGGGAAACCAGCGTTTGGCAATTTTTAAAGGTAGGTTTGTGTTCGTTAACGGATGCCAATAAAATTAATTTAAAAAAAAAAAAACATAGTTAAAAATTTGTTATCGAAAAAGCTTGCGGAAAAACTGGTAATATAGACCTTGGGTTTCAATCTCAAATTTAAAAAGAAAAAAAAATCATTTCCATTAAAAGAAAGTGAAACTAAGCATTGAAGATAGTGGTTGACCTTAGTGTAATAAATTCTAGTTTTCTATTTTATTTATTCTGTGTTATTTCTTCTCTGTCTGTGTATCAGTCGAGCAGAGTTTCAAAAACTGAGACACCTGTAATGTTTTTTACCTTAAGCCGCTGTACTGTAAGTCCAAAACCAATTTGTAGAGGTAAATTTTACTTCTTCATGTAAAACTCTTCGCATGACTATTTTTTGTTATCGTGTTTGAAACGTTACGGCTTCAGGGTGAGTACAACAATAATTAAAGAATAATATTCATCAAAGTCTATAGTTGATTAAATTTGTTCCTAATTGATATCGGAGAAGTTCCCAAAATAGCGGCTTCTGTTTTAGAAATAGCGGATGTTGTTTTTGGAAATAGCAGATGTTGTTTTTAGAAATAGCGGATGTTGATTTTGGAAATAGCGGATGTTGTTTCTGGAAATAGCGGCTGCTGTTTTTGGAAATAGCGGATGTTGTTTTTGGAAATAGCGGCTGCTGTTTTTGGAAATAGCGGATGTTGTTTTTGGAAATGGCGGCGGCTGTTTTTGGAAATAGCGGCCACGGTTTTAGAAACAGCAGCCGCTGTTTAGGAAAGTGAACAATTCTTAACCCTACGGTTTACCTCACCTCACCTAAATTTTAACTATTCTAATTTTATTCAGGTTTAAATAACCAAACATAACCTAACAAATACTATTTAGATACAAATAAACAAATTTAAAGTGAATTAATTAACCATACCTGATCTAATACAATTAAGGTTCATATAACAATTAACTGCATTTGCAAATAAGTCAATCTTCTTTACATTACCTGGCTTAGACACACTCCTACCTTTAAAGGTACACTTCTGTTAGAAATTGTCTAAACAAGGTGAGCACTCTGATATATTTTACTCCTCCACATGTATGACAATTTCCTTGTTTTAAGAAACATTGTTAGGCGGCCTGTACCTCCGAAACCCCAAGTTCTGTGACACTTTTCACTCAGTCTGACCCATAGAACCCGCCCTTTAATATATGGCAGACTTATCAAAAACACCCTGTATACTTCTGATAATATATAAATAAAATTTGAATTCTAAATTTAAGATTTCAGAGTTGGTTTCCTGTTTCTCTGGTCAGGATTTATAAGATCAATTTAACACATTAACAGAGCCATGAAATCGGACTATGGCACTGCGGAGCTCTTGCCGGAACGTTCAAGTTGTGTATCCAGCATACCAACTTTGCCCGGCGAAGAACGGAAGAAAACCAAGATCGTTTTCTTGATAATGTCACTAGCGGCTTCGCAGTATTTCACATTTCAATCTGCTTTCATATTATCTTCATTCTACCCACGATATGTAAGAATAATTCGGCTTGAACTATGACCTCTACTTCTTTGTGTTGAAAGAGCGTTCATAATTGGCAGTATAAGTTCATAAGATATGTTGGCCATTTACAAACTGGAGCTTGTCATGAAGTGAGTGAGGTAGGTAATAGATTCAGGGTAAAGCGACATACGCCTGTTGAGGCACTGTCAAAGGCTTAGTAATGCAGACTGAATAGGATGATGGAATGCAAAATTAACCGAGTGTAGTCTGCAATTCTCGCTTGTCGTTCTCGAACTAGCTCGAGCTGTTAAGTCCCTTGCATTACTGAGTATACGAAGTGTCAGACCCATGGAACATATCTTATAAATTTATGTTGGCACGTAAACCATGGCCGAGGTCCTACTCCCTAAAGGCGGTAGTTCATATCTCTACGTGATCATTTGTTTTCAGTGTCAGGCCAGAGGAATATCGGGTCTTCTAATTGGCTTTATCATGGGAGTAACTCAGGTTGTAGCCATTATTGCGGTTTACGCTCAAGTTTGGTTGGTATGTAAAAAGAGAAGTTCATTACAAGAAGTATCAGAATCAGACACTCTTTTTGAGTATGTGATAGCTCCACTTGAGATTACAACAATTAAGCAAAACAGCAAACGATAGCATTTATTCTCAGCATCTGAATCCTTATTGTACCTCACAAGTACTTCGTTTCGACCAATTACTGACTCCCGTTGTGCCTTGTAAGCTACTGATTTCTTGTACTACATGTAATGAACTTCTGGTTAACGTAAAAAATCCCTTGAAATTACATTCATTGTAAATAACATATTAAAGATGAATTACGTATCACCAAAAAATCAACTAGTATGTGGTTTATTTATTACTGGACTCACCTCATTGGCATTTGGGTATTTAAATTAGTGATCTAGAATTCTAAACAATGTACATAATTATCCTGTTCCTTTTGTGACGCAGTTTCACCGATCAAATTGCAGACAACACCATTTACATTTGGACTTGCATCGCTCTAAGATTGGTTCAAGGATTGGGTATTGCCGCAACTGATTTATCCGTATTTGTTATCGCTAATGTGGAAACTCCAATGAAGCACCTCTCCACAGCTATGGTACGCATCTTCATTCAAAATATGGTTCAACGGTATTCAATAAAAATTATTTTAAGGGTGTTTTGGAAGCTCTGTTATCTGTCTCCATCGCTATTGCAGCTCCGTTAGGTGGAGCTCTTTACAAAGTAATGAACTGAAATGAAATTGTGCCAGAACCGTAACGGTTTTAGTTAAGCTAATGTTTTTCAATATTCATTAGGAAGATCAATTTTACATACCGTTTGCTGTCTCGGGCAGTTTGTGTCTTGTCCAAGGCGTATTCATGACGTTATTTTTATCCAAAAAAGGTAACGTTTTTAATTTAAAAGTGCTATTCCTACAAGTGTAATAGCGCAAGAGTGGACATTTTGAACAATACCTCTAAATAACTATATTAGCTTGATAGATAAATATAAAAGAAACATTAACGGGAAACTCCTGTGCTATTACACTTTGAACTACTTTACATTACCAGCTTAGTCACACTTCTACCTTCAAACGTACGCTTCTGCTAGATGAAGGCTCATTAACGTTCTTGGATGGGAGGCTATTGAAATTGTCTAACAAGACGAGCACTCTGATATGTCTTACTCCACATGTGTGCTAATTCCTTGTTTTAGGTGTCAATGTTTATGGATCCGTACCTTTGAAATTAAATGTTTTAGCCCCATTATTCTTTGACAATTTTCACTTAGTCTGACCCAAAGAACGTACCCCTTAATTTATGGAATACTTATCAGAAACAACCCATAAACATTAAACATGACTTAACTGCTTGAAGATGCAACATGCTTCGCAAAAATATTGCTTCTTACAAGGTCTTTTTCGTTTTACTTTCAATTACAGATCATAAAGAAGAATTTACAGTATGTGGTCTTCTTTCGAAGACATTTGCTGTATCATTGATACCCTATTTGTATCACATGATTTTGTTTGGTTCACTAGTCGGCTTCTTTGGTGGAATGATCGAACCTCACTTAAGAAAGGTAATCGTAGAGAGTGTGAATAGATAGTTAAAGAGTCTGTAAAATAGGCATCGGCGAGTGGGTAAAAACTATTTGAAAAACGTGACAGGTACCACGTGACTGAGGAAAGGCGTGGTTGAAAGAAACTTAGCCCGTTTAATTTCGAAAAACCATTGGCTGTGCAATTTCGCGAAAAACAAGGACCAATTGTTCAGTTCAACTTCACGCTGAGTCTTTTTATCTACGTCGTGCCTGTGACGTAGATCGAAAACTTTTTACTCCACCACCGAAAACTTCTTTACAATCCCTTTAAATTTGGAAAGAAACATTTCAATATCTGGACTTCAGTCAAATGATCAGCCTTGCAATAATTTTGGGATTTCAATATATTCGTTTCAACAAGTTTTTGGAGTATGGTTTTTACTCGCTTTGTTTCATTTCAGTTCAATTTGACTACAGCCGCTGTTGGAGGCGTAATACTATCTACAACTGGAGTTCAAGCCTTAACGTTTCCAGTATGGGGTCTTATATCAGACAAAACAGTGAGTTTATGAACCACAAATTTCACTAAATCAGATCATGGAAGACGTTTTGGTAAAGGCAGATTGTTATTGTTATTTCAATTTTCAGAGAAGCTATAACACCATTTTGTTTATTGGATATGGTCTTATTCTTTGCGGCTTTGTTCTGTTTGGACCCGTTCCAGGACTGCCAAAACAATTAATGCAAGTGACAGGCCTTGAGTAACAAAAGGACTCTTTAGTAACTAATATTGCACTTTTCTTTCTAGAATGCTACCCATCGTCATTGTTTCATTGGTCTTATGTGGCGCTGGAGTATCTGCAATGTCAATTTCAACATTTTTGTTATGCAAAATTGAGTTACTGTAAGTTTCAGACATGGTTGCAATCGTAAGATAATATCTTATGCTAATGGCTGATAGTAATCAGTCATCAGGGATCAATATTAAACGATACCACACTGGAAGGCATAAGGGGGATGTTCTTTTGCTTTTGTTAATTATATTGTAAATCATTGTCTTTCAGTTTCTTAATTACATTTGAGGAGTCATCCGTAAAATACTTAAATCATAACTTGAAAACAGTGTCGCTAGTTACAAAATGTCACAGAACATTTTCGACTCAAAATAGAGCAAAGAACATCCCCTTAATTTATGGCAGACCTATTAGAAACACCCTTAATTGTCAACTGTCAAAAAAATCTATTTAGATTTTTTTATATTATATCAGGGATAGATTTAATTTTAGAAGTAGGAATGGAGAACGGTTAGTATTTACTTCAGTCCGACTCATAGACAACCCAGTATAGAGCCCCTCCCTAAAACACGTAACAAAAAGTTTAAATAATCTTATTGGCTCACTTAACCTTCGTTTTGATGACGTTGCTGACGGGGACGGCGAAAAATACCTAATTCCTTTTTTCCTCTGTCACTATGACCCGCCTCTTCTTTCATACCCCTCCGTCCCGTGGAAGGGGGTCCGAGACTTCGACGCGCGCCCACATTACTCTGTTCTCCATTCCTACTTCTAAAATTAAATCTGTCCCTGCGGCAGTTTTGAATTAATTGCGTATTTCAACAGAAAATCATGTCCATCGGAAAACATGGCAAGCTCAGTTGTATCAGCGGCTTACGTTGGCTTCCCTAATATGGGGTAAGTATTTAAGAACAAACAATTTTATTGATAAAAAAAATCAAAAATCAATTGATTTATGACTTTGTTTGTCTTTTCTCGAAAGCGTGACTGTAGGACAAGTGGTAGGAGGTACTTTCATTGATTATATAGGATATCGCAATGGTGCGGCACTTTGGGCACTTCTCGTCTTACTAGGGGTAAGTGCAATATAATTCTTTGACCCTGGTGTTAAAAACCGGACGTAAAATAGAGTCTATTGTTTGACCAACGTGTTGTTTTAGAACTGAACATTTGGTAGGTTGACAACTAAGACTGTTAGATATGACTTTCGTCTGAAATAAATAGATTGCTTCTACTTGTAATCTTTAAGAGGCCATAGACCCCATGCTGTTATCAGACTTAAGGTAATGGGAAGGGCTTAAAATTTGTTAAACCGCCCACTCCTTCTTCCTAGCGTTTAATTGGCTATTGGGATATATAGCACGTTGACCCTAGGTTTACTCGTTCAGAACACGCAAAGATAACTTGGTTTCATTCTGGTTCGACGGTAGTCTCGGTCAATATCACGTGGTTTCCAAGTTAATTAAGTTAAAATACATTATGCATGACGTCAGGGATGACGGTTTCTATGACTCCTCCCCTTTAATTTAAGCAGAAAGGCAATGAAATTTACCAGTTTAAGATTCCAAGTAGAAGAAATCTATGCATTCCTGCTTTGGCCGAATGGTTACTTTTAACGTTAGTCTTTGTTGTCCATATACCTTATGTTTCGTCTAAACCGTATGTCAACTCTTATTTTGTTGTTGTTTCGTCGCAGATTTTCATTCAAATCATTTTCAACATCATTGCTAAACGTAATGACACCAGGAAAATTCCCCAAGATACTTTGAGTACGCGATAAGATACCATTTACATTACCTTGTAAACATTTGTTGTTTTATTAGAAAATAAATATTTATGCTCGAAAGGCCTTCAAGTTTTTTTCGTTAGAGAGGTAAAGTTAAGGTAGGCATAGCCCACTCGATCACGCGCGTAAGAGATTCGATTTAGGCTCGCGAGACGTGAGTTTTCAAGAACCAATGAGATGCTGGTTGTAATTTAGAGGCGGCGGGGATTAACTCCGGACCTACTATACGTTTGGACTGGAGATAAAGAGCTAAAAATGTGGCGCGATTTATACCTTCTCCCTTATAAACTAGATATAACTTCTTGGTATAATGTTATGCAACTTCAATTTTTCTTTTAAAATAATTAAGATTTTTTGATGTTTTTATCGTAACGACCATCTGAACTTCATCGCGTTGGCAGGAAATAATCGTTTGGCAATTTTTAAAGGTAGGTGTGGGATCGTTAACGGAAGCCAAAAAAATTAATTAAAAAAACAGTTAAAAATTTGTTATCGAAAAAGCTTGCGGAAAAACTGGTATTATAGACCTTGAGTTTCAATCTCAAATTAAAAAAAAATTAATTTCCATTGAAGGAAAGTGAAACTAAGCATTGGAGATAGTGGCTGACCTTAGTGTAATAAATTCTGGTTTTTTAGTTTATTTACTCTGTGTTACTTCTTCTCTTTCCGTGTATCTGTCGAGCAGAGTTTCAAAAACAGAGACACCTGTAATGTTTCATAGCTTAAGCCGCTGTACTGTAAGTCGAAAACAATTAGTAGAGGTGAATTTTACTTCTACTTGTAAAACTCTTCGCACGACTTTTGTTTGTTATCGTGTTTGAAACGTTACGGCTTCAGGGTGAGTACAACTATAATTGCGAAGAATAATATTTATCAATCAAAGTCTGTTGTTGAGGAAATTTGTTGTTTATTGGTATCGGAGAAGATATAAAAGGGTGTACCTCGTATCATCAGTTAACGAAATAGCAGACGGTATTCCAAAAAAGACAGCGGTGTTGAAAACTGCTGTTTTGGAAATAGCGGCTGCTGTTTTTGGAAATAGCTGCTGCTGTTTTTGGAAATAGCTGCTGCTGTTTTTGGAAATAGCTGCTGCTGTTTTTGGAAGTAGCGGCAGCCGTTTTTGGAAGTAGCGGCAGCCGTTTTTGGAAGTAGCGGCAGCCGTTTTTGGAAGTAGCGGCAGCCGTTTTTGGAAATAGCGGCAGCCGTTTTTGGAAATAGCGGCAGCCGTTTTTGGAAATAGCGGCAGCCGTTTTTGGAAATAGCGGTTGCCGTTTTTGGAAATAGCGGTTGCCGTTTTTGGAAATAGCGGTTGCCGTTTTTGGCAATAGCGGTTGCCGTATTGAACAATTCTTAATCCTACAGTTTACCTTACCTCACCTAACTATTACTATTCTAATACTATTGAAATTCAAATAACCAAAAAACTAACCCAACCTAACGTAAAAAAAAACATATTGGGGTTCAACTAATCCAACCTAACTTAACTTTACTACCTGCTAATACTATTGAGGTTCAAATAACCAACGCAAACCTAACCAAACTAATACTGTCACAAATAACCAAATTTAACGTGAATTAATTAACCATACCTGATCTAATACTATTGAGGTTCATAATAACCAATAACTGCATTTAAATACAGCCGGCACACTTGTACATTTAAACGTACCCTTCTGCTATTAAAAGAATCATTATCCTTCTTAGATTGGAGGCTATTGAAATTGTCTAAACAAGATGGGCACTCTGATATGTCTTACTCCTCCACATGTATGTCAATTTCCTTGTTTTAGGAAACAACAAACTATTGGGGGCCTGTACCTCCGAAACTAATGCTTAAGACCCCCATGATCTGTGACACTTTTCACTCAGTCTGACCCATAGAACACACCCTTTAATATATGGCAGACTTATGATAAATACCCTGTGGAGTTCCGGTAATGTATAAATAAAATTAGAATTCTAAATTTAAGATTTCAGAGTCATTTGCCGGTTCCTCTTGTCAAGATTAATAAGAATAAACTGAGTCATGAAATCGGACTATGGCACGGCAGAGCTTTCACCGGAACGTTCAAGTTGTGTATCTAGCATACCAACTATGCCCGGCGAAGAGCGAAAGAAAACAAAGATAGTTTTCTTGATAATGTCACTAGCGGCTTCGCAGTATTTCACATTTCAATCTGCTTTCATATTATCTTCATTCTACCCACGATATGTAAGAATAATTCGGCTTGAACTATGACCTCTACATCTTTTTGTTGAAAGAGGGTTCTTTGGCACCATAAGTTCATAAGATATGTTGGCCTTAATGTTGTCACTGGTAACTTAAACTGGAGCTTGTCATGAAGTGAATGAGGTAGGTCATAGATTCAGGGTAAAGCGACATACTCCTGGTGAGGCGCTGTCAAAGGCTTAGTACAGACTAAAAAGTACGATAGACTGCAAAAAGGCGTGGAGTCAATTCTCGCTTCCGTCGTTCTCGAACTAGCTCTTGCTGTAAGTCTCAAGCATTACTAAGTATAGGAACATATCTTATGAACTTATGTTGGCACGTAATTCATGGCCGAGGTCGTACTCCTCAAGGGTGGTAGTTCATATCGATAAGTTATCATTTGTTTTCAGTGTCAGGCCAGAGGAATATCGGGTCTTCTAATTGGTTTTATCATGGGAGTAACTCAGGTTGTAGCCATTATTGCGGTTTACGCTCAAGTTTGGTTGGTATGTAAGAAAAGAAGTTCATTACAAGAAGTATCAGAATCAACCGCTCTACTTCTTCTCATTCCAACGTTATCTGGTATTTGACATTACAACAATTAAGCAAAACAGCAAGTTATAGCATTTATTCTCAGCATCTGAATCCTTATTGTATCTCACAAGTACTTCGTTTCGACCAATTACTGACTCCCGTTGTGCCTTGTAAGCTACTGATTTCTTGTACTACATGTAATGAACTTCTGGTTAACGTAAAAAATCCCTTGAAATTACATTCATTGTAAATAACATATTAAAGATGAATTACGTATCGCCAAAAAATCAACTAGTATGTGGTTTATTTATTACTGGACTCACCTCATTGGCATTTGGGTATTTAAATTAGTGAATATAATTCTAAACAATGTACATAATTGTCCTGTTTCTTTTCTGACGCAGTTTCACCGATCAAATTGCAGACAACACCATTTACATTTGGACTTGCATCGCTCTAAGATTGGTTCAAGGATTGGGTATTGCCGCAACTGATTTATCTGTATTTGTTATTGCTAATGTGGAAACGCCAATGAAGCACCTCTCCACATCTATGGTACGCATCTTAATTCAAAACATGATTCAACGGTATTCAATAAAAATTATTTTAAGGGTGTTTTGGAAGCTCTGTTATCTGTCTCCATCGCTATTGCAGCTCCGTTAGGTGGAGCTCTTTACAAAGTAATGAACCGAAATGAAATTGTGCCAGAACCGTAACGGTTTTACTTAAGCTGACGGTTTTCAATATTCATTAGGAAGATCAATTTTACATACCGTTCGCTGTCTCGGGCAGTTTGTGCCTTGTCCAAGGCGTATTCATGACGTTATTTTTATCCAAAAAAGGTAAAGTTTTTTCTGTCCTCACAAGAAGTGTAATAGCACAAGAGTGGACATTTTGAACAATACCTATAAATAACAATGTTCGCTTGGTATGAATAAAAGAAACATTAAGTGGAAACTTCTGTGCTATTACACTTTGAACTACTTTTTCATTACCAGATTAGGCACAATTCTACCTTTAAAAGTACAGTTGTGCTAGATAAACGCTCATTAACAAGATGGGCACGCTGATATGTCTTACTCCTCCACATGTTGAACTTCCGTGTTTTAAGGGTCAATGTTTTGGGGCCCTTACCTCCGAAACTAAATGTTTTAGACCCTATGTTCTATGAGACTTTTCACTTATTATAGTCTGACACAAAGAACACACCCTTTAATTTATGGCACACTTATCAGAAACACATTAATCAAAACCTCTAACATGAGCAACTTCTTTAAGATGCAACGTGCTTCGCATGAAATATTGTTTTCAAACAAGGTCTTTTTCGTTATGCTTTCAATTACAGATCATAATGAAGAATTTACAGTGTGTGGCCTTCTTTCGAAGACATTCGCTGTATCATTGATACCCTTTTTGTATCACATGACTTTGTTTGGTTCACTAGTCGGCTTCTTTGGTGGTATGATCGAACCTCACTTAAGAAAGGTTAGAACTCTAATAATAATCGTAGCGTATGAAAAGATGGTTGAAGGGTCATTAAAAAAGGCACCAGCGGGTGTCCAGTTTCACTTGGTGTGGAGTTTTTGTATTTGGCGTCACAGGGTGTCTGTGAAATATTTCAAATAATTTCTACCCACCCACTTATGCCTTCTTTACAATACCTTTAAATTTGGAAGGAAAAATTTCAATATCTGAACCTTCAGTCAAATGATCAGACTCAGAATAATTTTGGGATTTCAAAATATTCGTTTCAACAAGTATTGTTTTCACTCGGCTTTGTTTCATTTCAGTTCAACTTGACTCCAGCCGCTGTTGGAGGTGTAATACTATCTACAACTGGAGTTCAAGCCATAACGTATCCAGTATGGGGTCTTATATCAGACAAAACAGTGAGTTTATGAACTATCAATTTCACTAAATCAGTTCAAGGTAGATTGTTATTGTTATATCAATTTTCAGAGAAGCTATAACACCGTTTTGTTTATTGGATACGGTCTTATTCTTTGCGGATTGGTTCTGTTTGGACCCATTCCAGGACTGCCAAAACAATTAATGCAAGTTACAGGCCTTTAGTAAAAAAGGACCCTTAAGCAATTAACTAACATTGTACCTTTCGTTCTAGAATGCTACCCATCGTCATTGTTTCATTGGTCTTATGTGGCGCTGGAGTATCTGCAATGTCAATTTCAACATTCTTGTTATGCAAAATTCAATTACTGTAAGTGTCAGGCATGGGTTCAATCGTAAAATAATATCTTACGCCATTGGCTGATAGTAATCAGTCGTCAGGGATCAATATTTAACGAGACCACACTGAAAAGCATAACTGTCAAAAAATCTGTTTAGATTCTTTTTAGCCATATCGTAGTATACGATAGGCTCATAGTTTGACCCGAGCCGTAGTAGTAGTAGTAGTAGTAGTAGTACTTGTGGCCGGAGTTTTCGCTTTCGTTATCGTCAGATTTTAGCTTAAAAGGAACTTTATATTACCACAACCCACCCATACACCTAAAAATAAATTCATTCTAAATTTACAACGGCCTTACGAGTTTCTAAACCGGGCTTTCACGAATGAGGGGTGATCTTATTGGTTCGCTTAGAAATGCGCAGAGGCAGAATTTTAGTGTCAGATTGTTTTCAGCCAATGAAAAAATGTCACCTTTGAGTTTGTATTTCTGTTCACTAGATGTAGTGGTCGGCGTTTGGACAAGATAATCCACAGAATTTTGGTTAATCAGTTATTCATGAATAATAATCAGATAATTTTTCGTGATTACATTGCATTAACCATAGACTTCCCGTGGATAATTTCAAATTATGAATAAAGATAAAACAAACAGATATAATCCTATCCAAATGCCGACCACTAACTAGATGGCGCTTGCTTCATTTTCAATCTGCCCCTTAACGGGCGTATATATATGGCCAGCTTGTTTATTTTATTTTTAGGTCTATTGGGGTAACTGGGCTCGGTTAGAGAAATTAATTTTAATTAAAATTTTTTCAGGTCAGACCCGGGAATCGAACCCGGGTCGCTGGCGCAATAGGCAGAAATTCTACCAACTGAACCATAGAGACTTGATATAAACTCCGAGTTTTTTATTATTTATTTTTATCTCTAAAATGTCGGGGTGATAGGTGGGGTGGGGTATCTCTTAATCTGTGGGGTCGAATACTTTTGAATTTTTATGTTTGGGGTTTTTATATTTATTTTCTTTTTATTTATGTGCTAATTAAATAGATAACGATTTTCCCCGTTACCTACCGCGCTCCTCATTTGTTCCGTTCTCGTTCGGTAGCTATCGTCATCTATGTTATGTTTGACTGGAACGTTTTGACAGTTACTTCAAATGTGGGTTTAGATAGAGCTAACATAGTGTTAAATGAGCGTTATGCGTTTGATCATTTTAGCATTGCTAAAGGTAATTCGATGGGATAGTCACAATAATGCGTAATCACTATAACTAAACTTTCTCTTTCAAAAGTTTCTGGGCATAAGTCCTTGTTAGAAATTTATAATATGCGATAAGTGTGAATCGGCATAAGTCTATGTTGTAAACTCATCGAGGGGATTATCACTAAAACTATCTGTTCTTCGATTCGCCGGAATATTAGAAGTACAGCATAAGTAAATTTATACGGTTATAATTTTATCACTGTTTAGAGTAGGGAATCGAGGGGCTATTAACTCTGATTTTATGCACGGTACATCATTTAAGCATTGAAAAAGATAGCGCTATTCACTCATTAGGGTAAGGTATAGGGGGGTTATCCACTCATTAGGGTAAGGTATAGAGGGGTTATCCACTCATTAGGGTAGGGTATAGAGGGGCTATTCACTCGTACGATATGGCTACTATTAAGAGCCCTTGGGCCGTCTTGTTTATATTATACTAGTTGCGGCGCACGCGTGTAACTTCCATCAAAATGATATAAAGAATGGGTAGATTTTACTGTTGACTAATATTTTTGTAGCACCCTAGAAGTGAAGGCACTCCGCGTTGCCCGTCAGCCCGTCGGGAAATATTTTTATTACTTTTCATGCGGACATTACTCTATAAAGAAGGGTTTTTAAGTTTCTGGCCGCCATTTAAAAAGATGGCAACAAATCGAACCCAAAAGACCATTCAGCCCGTCTATAGGTTAAAGGAAACCAGTGTACTAAATATTTGTGAAATCGGTTGAAACGCGCGGACTTTGTTGAGTAGAGAAGATTTTTTTTACATTTCTGGGCGCCATTTATTAAGATGGTGGCGGATTGGAAAAATCTTTCTTAGTACGCGCCTACTACTTATGAGTAACGTTCCTGCAAAGTTTGAGCCTTCTAGGGCAAGCGGTTTGGGCTGGGTTTTGATTATCAATCAATCAGTCAGTCAGTCAGGATTTATATAGATATAGATTACCGTAGTTTTTAATTAATTGCGTGTTTCAACAGAAAATCATGTCCATCGGAAAACATGGCAAGCTCAGTAGTATCAGCTGCTTACGTTGGCTTCGCTGATATGGGGTAAGTATTTAAGAACAAACAATTTTATTGATAAAAAAATCAAAATTCAGTTGATTTATGATCTATTGTTCGGCTTTTCACGGAAGCGTGATGGTAGGAGAAATGGTAGGAGGTACTTTCATTGATTACATCGGATATCGTAATGGTGCGGCACTTTGGGCTCTTCTCGTCTTACTAGGGGTAAGTGCAATATAATTCTTTGACCCTGGTGTTAAAAACCGGACGTAAAATACAGTCTATTGTTTGACCAACGTGTTGTTTTAGAACTGAACATTTGGTATGTGGACAGCCGCTATCCTAAGTCTTGGTTGTCCATAATCCATATACCTTATGTTGGGTCTAAACCTATGTCAACTCGTATTTTGTTGTTGTTTCGTTGCAGATTTTCCTTCAAATCATTTTCAACATCATTGCTAAACGTAATGACACAAGGAAAATTCCCCAAGATACTTTGAGTACGCGATAAGATACCATTTACATTACCTTGTAAACATTTGTTGTTTTTTAGAAAATAAATATTTATGCTCAAAAGGCCTTCAAGTTTTTTTAGCTACTTTTTTCAAAGATAGGGAAAGATAATAGAGTTTAAGTTATGAATCAAAAACAATGGAAAGACTCCCTGAATTTTAATATTATCGATACTATTTTTAAGAATTAAGAGGGTTAAATGAAAAACACTTATGTTAGGATTATAAAGGGAAATTCGATAACCTTGAACTTTTAGCCACTAGCGGCCCCAAGTGGTAAATAAAAATCTCACGTATTTTTTGGCGCCCAATCTCTCTGTCCTCAAGGTGATGATGAACATAATCTCAAACAATAGAATTGACTACACGCGGATTAGCAGTCCATTACTAAGCCTTTGACAGCGCCTCACCAAGCGTCGCTTTACCCTGAATCTATGACCTACCTCATTCACTTCATGACAAGCTCCAGTTTCTAAGTTATCAGTGACAAACTTATGAAACATATCGTATGAACTTATGTTGATAGTATTTAATCTTAGAACGAAGTTGCAAGCTGTTAGTTAATATGCCAATAATTAGTTTTTGCTATAATTCGATGACAAAATTACCCCGTGTTTTTTTAAGTCACCACGAGGGACAATTACTCTTAAGAATGCAGTGTAGAGGAGATCAAACGAACATTTATTTTGAGTACTTAATTTCTGATGAATCTCTCAGATTCGTCATGTCATAGATTTGATATTTATCATACACATTGTTATGACGTCATTTATACGACCATGTCTCGCTCAAAATAAGTACAAGTCTGACCCGTTCCACCCTGTCTCTGCAAGGAACCATTCGATTAATACTAACTCGGCCTAATCAGCTTTGAAACATAATAGGAAGCTACCCCCGCATAAACGGATGTCCTGGTGATAAACAACTGCTCCAGTACAAGTACTTCGCTTACTAATAAGTGGTTATTCATAGAAATCATTAACGGGCGAGTCTCCTAAGGATAATAGTACCATTTTCAAAATGGGCTTCAACCGTATAAGCATAATTATTGCTTTTTCCGTAATTATTAATTTTGGTAAGTGTTGGACCATTATAGCTAAAATTCTGCATATGCCTGTGATTTAACAAATATTCTATTTTCTATTGTCCACTCATTCATATTTCAACTACATTCTTCATATTTCATTTTTATCAATATTTTACCTTATTTAGGTACTTGGCCTTTTTCTAGTTCTTATTCAATCGAGCCATATTTGTTACCGTCCAAATTTTATTTTTCAGTTTCGACGGAGAAGCTCCCATGTGGGCCACACTCGATTAATTACCACAGATACCACTACAATGGAAATTGTTATTTCACTTACAAGAGCATGTTCGACATGATATCTTGGCATACGGCAGAGCAAAATTGTCTTAAATATGGCGGCCATCTTGCCTCGTTTCATTCCAAAGCCGAATGGGATTTTATCAAAGAAAGCGTGAGTCAACTAAATTGTAATCTATCTCAAATTTAAAACTTTGTTGGCATTTTCTGATTTTGATAAATCGAAAAGGAAACTCGTAAAAAATTATTTCAACCAGGGATAGATTTAATTTTAGAAGTAGGAATGGAGAACGGTTAGTATTTACTTCAGTCCGACACATAGACACCCAGTATAGAGCCCCTCCCTCCAACAGGTAACGAAAAGTATAAATTATCTTATTGGCTCACTTAAACAATACGTTTTGATGACGTTGCTGACAGGGACGGCAAAAAATACGTAATTTCTTTTTACCTCTGTCGCTATGACCCGAATTTTCTTTCATACCCCTCCGTCCCGTGGAAGGGGGTCCGGGACTTTGACGCGCGCCCAGATTACTATGTTCGCCATTCCTACTTCTAAAATTAAATCTATCCTTGAAAGTATATTAAGTCAAATGAACCGTTTTGTTAACTTACATCAAAATGGACTAGAAATCGGTTTTATGGTTATTTAAATTCCCCTTCATTAGACAAAACCATTTCGGGAACACGATCCAACCTTTCTGTAATATTCAATGTCTGTTATGTCAATATCTGATATTTTAGATCGCCAAACAAGAGTTATGGTTTAAAGACAGTTATTGGATCGGTATGAATGCGATTGGAAGTTCTCCATTGCGATGGTCTGACAATACCACTATGGACTATAGCGATGAGATCACCTTAGAATCATCAACTGTCGAAAATGCTTTTGAAAAATGTGTTTACGTTTCAAGAGGTATTTTATCTTGAACTAAAGATGCTTCGGTTTAAGTGAACATTGTTTAACCGCATTCACTACGTCAAGGTGTATGGACAAAGACTGATTGCTTCAGCGGAAACTTCCTTGACTTCTCGTACATCTGCAAAGTAACACCTCCAACAACTACTACGGGAAACGAGACTAAGGCAGCAACAGTCCAAGGCGAATGTAACGCAGGATGGACTAAACATAGTAAGTCACGCTTCCCTCACAGCGATAAATAACAGAGATTTTACAGAGGCAAGTAGAATGCATTTATTCACTAACATGAACTGCATAAGTTCATAAGATATGTTCCATAAGTTAACAGTCACAAATTTGTGACTAGTTACTGAGTCATGAAGTGAGGTAGGTGAAGCGTCGTTGATTCTCGAAATGCGATGCCTGGTGAGGCGCAGTCAAAGGCTTAGAATTACATTTATGGCCACCATTTTTCAAGATGGCGACGGATTGGAAAAATCCTTCTTAATGCTTGAAAATAACTTTGCAGCCTTCTAAATAAGCATTTGTAATAAATTAATTAGAACTTCGATATGGATCTTCAAAACTTCTAACAAACTAACATTTCAAAACTGCGTCATCAACGCAATTTTAAGTTTACATCTTCGTTTATTAATGTAACTTCTATTTCTGTATTTACAGATAATTGGTGCAGGAAGGCCTTTGGTTTTAATAGAACGGGATGGCTTGGTTGGTCAGAAGCTCTCAAATTTTGCAAACAATTTCATTCGGAAGGAAGTTTGGTGACCGTTCACTCGTACGCCGAACAAGGTAATATTCTAAAACAAGCTCTAATAAAAGCTCCCTAAAACACTCCAATCATAACTCGAAAAAATTGTCCCGGAAGTCAAAATTTCACAGAACATTTTCGATTCAAAATCGCCCAAAGAAAATCCCCTTAATTTATGGCAGACTTATTAGAAACATCCTGTAAAGATGCCCTATTTAACTATGTGCCTTTCTCGTTATATTCAATGATAAAGTTGAAATTACAACAATGCTTCGCGGACTCGAAGCGAAACCTTGGATTGGGTTAAAAAGAGTGTTGGGCGAATTTAGATGGGCTGACGTCACTGCCCTGAAAGGATTTGATAATTGGGACGAAGGTGAACCACGCGCCTTTAACGAACTGTCAGTGAACCAAGTAAGTAAAGCGATAAACGTTTTTGAAAATCCGTATCATCAAATGAAATTCCATTTCATTGTAGCTTCTTAGTGCTAGTAATATCAAACTGTGCGTATCAGCTAGCATAAATAAACACAAACCGGGAAAATGGACAACAGAGGCTAACTGCTCCGAAGCAAAACCCTTCGTATGTCAGGTGTTACCAGGTGAAAATAAACAATTGCGAGGCAATTTTAGTGCACTTGTAAACGACATTAATTAATTTTAGATCCTAAATTGCCGAAACCCGCAACAATACCCGAATCGGTGTGCAAAGTAAATGGTTATCAACATTATGGTAAATCTTGCTACAAGGTTTTTAAAAATGAAACGCTGGATTGGCAAAGAGCTGAAAATCGTTGCAAGGAGGATGGTGGTCACTTGGCATCCATTGTTGATGGATTTGAGCAATCATTTGCTCAGACTCTCGTTTGGACTTACGAGTCACCGCTTTTCTGGATTGGATTATCGGACAATGAGGTATAGTCCACTTTACTTCACTTCCGTTGTTCTTTCAAAGGATTCTAAATAATTTTTATATTAAATATTAGTCGACTTTGCTTAAATGGAGTAATGGAGATCCATTGTCCTTCGTTAATTGGCAAATTTTGGAACCTAGAGAGAGTAACCAAACTCGTTGCGTAGTTTTTGAAAAGAATCGTGGGAAGTGGATGAGTTCCGGTTGCGATCTCGTAACAGGATTCATTTGCGAGATTAAAAACGTTACGGGTAAGAATCTAAAGAAATTTGATTGGTGACGTCATTTCCGCTTCGTCAATATGCCGTAATATTAAAATTTCGTATTGGCAGAAGTTTATAATACTTCTCTTCGAGAGACGTGTAAGCGGGATAATTGTAACATGATTCTTCCCAACATCATTTTACATTTGGAGCAATGTTACTAAACCGAATCACATACGCGATCTAAATAGTTCCCTCATCATTACTCTATTAGCGCTGCTTAACTATTTGCCAAGGCGCATGCGCTTGTGGATTTCTGTCCCACGTCAAGACAATCAAGGTTTGTGTGTTGTTTGACGAGGATTTAGTACTGGTCAATCAGTTAAGAATTCACCCTAGCACGGTGCGATGCCCATCTGAAGTTTGATGAACTGGAGAGCAAACAAAAATGGTGCCATGAGCCCGGGAAGAATCATGTTACATACAGAGTATCATCCTTCTTCTATTATCCCCTTCTGATACTAGTGAAATAGCGGCTCTATAGACCTCGGAATTTCAATTAAGATAAACTGAAAACAATTTCATGATATTTCAGACTCAATCGACACATCCCTCGCTATTAACACGTTGAACTCGACCTGTCCATATTCGGATACGGTCTCTTGGATCGATGTTGGCACGGAAAACTGTTTTTACTTGGAGAAGGATGCGCAGAAGAAGAAGTCGTGGTACGAAGCCAAACGCACCTGCGCAGCAAATGGTAACAACTTGTCTCTTTTTTTCTTGTTCACTGAACTAGAGCGAGTGTCTTTCCAGGAGGTTCTTTGGCAAACCTGCATAATCTTAACGAACTTGAAAAATTGCGTACTAAATTGATATCTACCTCCGAATCATTTTGGATTGGACTTTACAGAGATGAAGAAGGTTCAGTATGAAATAGCGTACGTCTGTTTTGATATTAATTTAAAAAATGAATCTTTCATTACAGGTGTTTGGCAATGGACTGATGGGACTCCTGTGAATTCAGCGATTTGGAGACCCCCATCGATCAGCGAGTGTCTAGAAATTGAAAACCCGTACGAGTTTTTAAATTGCACGATTAGCAGAACAGGTTAGTCACTTAATAACGTTTATTTAATTAGCTTAGAATGTTTTCTTTGGTCTTATCTCTATTCGTAACAATTGCATTCTGTCTTTAATACAGACTTCTCAGACTTAAAACCGGTTTGCAGCCAATGGACTCCTCTATCTCGTCTATTCGAAGCTATAAAAACGTGCAACAATTTGAAGCCATATTTGTGTCAAGTACCAAAAAGTATGTTCTAAAAATATGCCTAATCACTCTATCAGGGGGCTTTTTTTTCAACATTGATATACCGTGGTTTCAGTGAAACCGGAGGCTTCAATACCTACAGCTCCATCAATCCCAATTGCTTCTACAAGACAACTGCCTGCTATAACATCGACAAGTACTACGAGGCGTCGAATACCTTTTACGACACCTTCAAGCGGGTTTACTTTCACTGAAACAGCGTCAGTCTACCGCTACAATACAACTGGTATGAAAACAAACAAATAAATATCTTTCTGTGCTTAAACTAAAAGTTCAGGGAACATAACATTACACCTTAAAAGAACGGCCTTTTTCTAAATATAAAGGAATAATATATTACCAGGGATAGATTTAATTTGAGAAGTAGGAATGGAGAACAGAACTAGTAATCTGGGCTCGCGTCAAAGTCCCGGACCCCCTTCCACGGGACGAAGGGGGGTTTGAAAGAAGAGGCGGGAGGGTCATAGCGACAGAGGTAAAAGGGAATTACGTATTTTTCACCGTACACGTCAGCAACGTCATCAAAACGTAGTTTAAGTGAGCCAATAAGATAATTTAAACTTTTCGTTACGTGTTTGAAGGAGGGGCTCTATACTGGTCTATGAGTCGGACTGAAGAAAATACTAACCGTTCCGTTCTCCATTCCTACTTCTGATCTCTTATTAGAAAATAATTGAGATGAATTAGTCCTAAAAATCCTGAGCTCGGAAATTTAGGTGTCTAGTCAAATGTGATATCGATAAAAAGAGCTAAATTTTGATGCTTCGACTAAGTCAGAAATTTAGGATATTATAGGACTTTTCATGAAATTATAGGATCTTATAGGACAGGTCCAAAAATATAGGATTGTATAGGAATTATAGGACCACTGAGCTCCCTGCATGTTGCATTGTGCTGCATAAGACATTTCTAATAACACATTTCTTTGTATGACCTTTCATAGGTAGAAAAGAAAGACTCGTAAATCATGAAGAAAACGAAAGTAAGATGCGGTAAAACCATAATTGAAGTACTCCATAAGTCTTTCGTAACACGGAGACTTAGAGAGACTACAAGATATAATCTTATGATTCCGATTTAATTCAAGATGTTTTTAAATTCTTAGCGAAATCAAGTTCAATGGTGGTGGCTCCAGTTCTAATTGTTTTAGCTCTTGTGGTATTGGCGGTCGGAATTACAATTTGGGTCTACAGAAGACAAACGCGACGACGCGTTGTGTCAAGAAGTCACAGTTTCACAAATACCTTGTTCGAAACATCAGATGGAAACTCGTTGAGTTTCACCAATAGAATGTGTGATACCTAATATATAGTCATATTATTTCTCTCTAAATAGATAGAAAATTATGCAACTTTCCAAAAATTAAATGTAACATTACTCCATTATTAAATAAATAAATTTTCTGTTAAACAATAAACGTTCCATTCTTTTAGTTGAATCTGCTAAAATCTCAGTTGCGTTTTTTAACGGGTCTGTGAAAAAGGCATCAGAAGGGGGGGGGTTAAGAATTATTTAAAATAAGTCACAGGCACCACGTGTCGCCAAGACGCGAAGATTTCACATGAACACTTAGCCCTTGTTTTACGCCAGATTGCAGTGCCAAGTTCCCTAGTATTCGGAAAAGAAAAAATTAGCTACGCCTTTTTGAACCACGCCTTTTTTCTGTCACGTGCCTATGACGTATTACAAGTAATTTTTACCCACCCGCCAATGCCACCTTTACAGTTACTTTACATTTCAAATTAAATTTTAAAAAATTCGTATTTTATACCAATACGTAATAAAGACAAAGATACAAACAAAGAAACCATTTTCTCTGTAACACAACGGGGGATGCGACACCATACATGAATACACTTACATGGTTGCTTATTTTAATGATATTAATAACTGCGTGTAATTGCAACATTAAATCGCGTATATCACAATCCAGTAGCAAATAATTGCTGTTATTGCAAGCGTAATTAGACTAATCCGACTATTTCATATTACACGTTTTTAAAATTATTCGAAAGTGATTATGAATTTAACGCTTCTGAAAGCTGCATTTTAATACTCAAAGATGAGGTTTTTTTCTTCTTTTTTATGTGACCCTTGAACCGTATTTCTTAAAAAGGTAAAAAATGGCATCAACCGTTTCATAAAAAATAATATTTCACATGCACCAATTTTCGGATAAAATTTAAAAAAGTCTTTGATGAGTATGCCTAAATAGTTCTTTTTTTAAATTTTGTGATAATTTAAGAAAAACGGTGGCTATCCTTGTTTTAGCAGCAGCTCCACCGTCATGGACAAGTTCTGATTGGTTCCTGCCTTTGGCAACGGTAAAATTAGTGTTTACAAGATTAGCAAGCATGTAATAGGCGCCATAGAAGCCTCGAAATTTCCTTTCATATTTTAATAATAAAATATAATTATTAAATTTTATGTTTATACATAGATAAAGCATAGTGGGCGCCATCTATGCTAAATTCCTAAAACGAACCTTTACAACAACAGGGTTACTTCACCAATACGCGTTACACCAGCGGATGTGAGACCTCTAAAAATCGAGAAGGATATAGCTAGGTCACTTGGGGAAAAGAAACTATATCTCTCACCGGAGAATCCTGAGTGGCGGGTTTGAAACTTCGCCCATGCGCAGAGAGAAAAAAATACGAATTGCCCTCTCACTCACAATTGGTTAATTGGTTCGGAGGGGGGTTGTAAGTTTGCTGAAACGGGTGCCTAAGAGAAATGTCTCGTGGAACTTAAGAGATGGGAATCCAATGTACCTTAGTGCTTATACAAATCCATGGCCTTACTGCCGTTTACAGATTCACCATAAATTGTTTCTTTTTACCTCTCCGAGTGACGTATGTCACGGAGAGGTTCTGTAACGATCGTGTGTGTCTGTCTGTGTGTGTGTCTGTCTGTGTGTGTGTCTGTTGTTACACCCACGTGACCGCGTTCGCAGTTTCCAAATCGGAGCAAACGTGTTCGCCATTTCCGAACTGCTTTCACAGTCACGGAAATGGCTACTCTATGGCGAGTTCTCACACCACCATCTTCTGGTCTTTGTCCATCCCACACGGACACCAGTCTGTTCTTACAGGCTTCTAATCACCACCATCTTATGGCCTTCGTCCATCCCACATGGACACCAGTCTGTACACACTGGCTTCTAACACCACCATCTTCTGGTCTTCGTTTTTGTCCATCGCACATGGACACCAGTCTGTACTTACTGGCTTCTAACACCACCATCTTCTGGTCATTGTCCATCCCACATGGACACCAGTCTGTACACACTGGCTTCTAACACCACCATCTTCTGGTCTTTGTTTTTGTCCATACCACATGGACACCAGTCTGTACACCTGGCTTCTACACCACCATCTTCTGGTCTTTGTTTTTGTCCATCCCACATGGACACCAGTCTGCACACCTGGCTTCTACACCATCGTCATCGTTTGGTTTAAGACATTCGCGGCGATCAGCTAGGGTTACGAGAAACGTCTAGCCTCCCTAGGGTGGGTTGTCCACGATAGGTTTTCGCAATTGCGGTTGTTCTTGCTTTTAACTGTAGTTCGACACCCTTATATACTACCTATTTGAATAAGGCGAAGCAACCGGCGTATGCTTCATTTCAAACGCCAATATTAGTCAAGTCTCTCAAGAATGTTTAATTGTTCTTTTTTAAAACGATGTAACGTTCAATAAGGCGAATAACTAGCGAAGAAAATATTAAATATTAATTATATTCATTTTAATATTTAAGATAATCTTGTTTCTCAATTCAAAATTAATACGGAAAGAGTTAAAAAGCAGTCTATGCTTTTGTCTGTGTGTGTCCGTCCGTTGTTACAGTAGTGCGCTGCGTTAGAAGTTCGTTTTGTTTTGATGTGTAAAGGAATCCTACAGAACCATAATATTCCCTTTATCCTTAATATAAAGTGAATATGTGGAAATACTTTTCGTAATTATGATGCATTTAGTACTTTTGTAGCTTTAAAGCTCTATTTCATTTTGATATTCCAAAAATGTTTTTAAATATTATTATTTAAAATGGATGTTTATATATTACCTAAGCTATACTACATCTGTTTATAGCATAATCCTTTCTAAAGTGAATACAAGTACAATGCTACTATGTTGGTCAAATAAACTTTGATTTGTCAATAGGCCTAGTGAACCAAAAAGTAAACGCTTGGGTTTGGATTTCGTTTCTGTAATGCAGAGACATTAACGGTTCAGAGTGAGCCGAAAGTTAAGTACACTTTAGGCTTAGATATTATAATCATGGTGGAAATCTGGGCCGCGTTCAGCAGAGCCCAGCGCTGTTAACAGTGTCCTACATAACGGGATTTTGTTTTTGAATTTTGACGTCACGGTGCTTAGCGCTGAGCTAGCGCGGTCTTCAAAGAAAATAGTCGGCTTTTTGGATAACGTGACGTAAAACGTGTAGTTCTCAGCTTGGCGAAAAAACCATGGATGAATTAATACAAATAGCTCTTTGGGACTATAGCTATTTAATTGGCGTGAAACCAGTTGATCACGCGAGAATTTTGAGAGATATGCTAGTTTCTAATTTTAATTATAAAAGTTATCTATCTCTATAAATATGTTATCATACAATTTTTGTCAAGCCTTGGTACCTTGCACGCTTTATTGCGCTAGCGTCATTTATAAAACGCCGATGACCGGAGAGAAGCTATGACGACAGAGCTCACCGGTAAACATTTCCAAAATCCGCTGTCTTTTTTGGTGAGCTCTGCTGAACGCAGCCCAGACCAGTGAAAGGTCTGATCGTAATCGGATAATAGCTTCGTGTTTTCATGCTTTTTATGGTACGCATTTACTTTTAGTGTGTGTAGCCACAAATAAGCTTTGGTGTTATGTAACGTTAACAGTCATGTTGACAAACTAAGAAAATCGTTGAGGTGAAACGAGAGGATAGTGTTTATATGGCAACCCTGTTGTGAATATGGCTTTGAACATAGAGGGCATACAGTTGAGGAGTAGAAAATTGGGCCTTTACAAACACGTAAAGGTAGTATCCCTCCAAAGTTTTATCTCTTCATTTCCCGTTTCTCCCCCATCGGATGATTTTAAAGTGTACAAGTATATCATTATTGGATGTAAAATGTCGTCTGATTTACAGTATATTTGCTATGCTTTGTATACTGCTTTAATATTTCATACATTTTAACTTAAGAAACATTTCCATATCTGGGTAAATAAGTTTGTAAGTAGTCGTCTTGACTCGGAGAGGTAATATTTTGGTTTTCCCAACTTGTGATCTTTCTCTTCTCGCTTTTGACTTTGTGAACTTGTTCCAAGCACAAAACAATAAACGAGATAAATATTCCAAAGGCCAAAATGTAGACTTCAAGCATGATGTTTCCCAAAGTGAGAGCTTTAATGGTTTTTTCCTCACGATCACTTTTAGTAACGAACAGATTAGGTACACTTTGCATCGTTTTAAATTGACCAAGTCTAATTACAGGTGGAATTAAATGTCCACTGCTAAATCTAGACGCTCTACAAGATCGAAATAACAAATTCCACATTAATTAATGATGGTGTAAAGGAGTGATTAATGAAATTATGTAAGAAATGAATAAATTTTACAAATCACTTTGGGCCTGTGCGAGAACCTAAAAAAGAGGATGCGCAACTCCCCCCCCCCCAAAAAAAACTGGGACTCGCAATCTAAAAATAACCCGGGACTCGGAACCTAAAAATAACCCGGGACTCGGAACCTAAAAATAACCCGGGACTCGGAACCTAAAAATAACCCGGGACTCGGAACCTAAAAATAACCCGGGACTCGGAACCTAAAAATAACCCGGGACTCGGAACCTAAAAATAACCCGGGACTCGGAACCTAAAAATAACCCGGGACTCGGAACCTAAAAATAACCCGGGACTCGGAACCTAAAAATAACCCGGGACTCGGAACCTAAAAATAACCCGGGACTCGGAACCTAAAAATAACCCGGGACTCGGAACCTAAAAAAAACTCGGGACTCGGAACCTAAAAAAAACCCGGGACTCACAACCTAAAACCCTGAACTCGCACACAACTAGAAATCATTCCATTAAGAAATAGTACAATTAACAAAATTTTGGTAGTTGAAACGAACCCTCTCAATCAAGATGTAAAGGTTAAACATGACTGTGGATTGACTTTTACGCAAGATTACTCACAAAGTAATAATGAATTCAGACAATCGTTTGTCGCATCCCTTTCTAAATGGAATTGCTCTGTCGAAGGACAGATACGGTTTTTCAGAGACGTAAAAGGAGTATCGTGGGATATCATCACTCTGAAGAAATTCGGGAATGTGTTCTCTCGTCATGATATCTGGGGACAGAAGAACTAAACTCCCTTCGTGTAATTCTTCGAAAATACGTTCGTAATGGGAGAAAAATTCCAACGCCTTCAAAAAGTTAATTCTCTTGAATAGTTCCCGTTTCATGGGGTCATCTGAATACTGTTAATTCAGGAAAATTGTCATAAATTACACAATAGATGTAGCAATTTTATACAGGGAGTTTCTGATGAGATCATTACTTTAAACCTACCTCCAACTTATAGCGAAAACTTGCCACATCTAACGAAATTAAGTTTAATTTTTTCCAAAAGTAGACATCTTCCAAAGTTTCAAGTCTTTGAATTTCCGGAGGAATGGTGACTTTGGATAATAGGAGATTGGCAAAAAAGGTTACCATCAAGTACGATCCGAGGATCCAACTGAAAAGCATTATTCCAATTCCAAACTTAACTTTATCGAACGACGCCGAATCTGTGAAATATAAAATTAAATTGTGAAATCAGATGCCTGATCCTAATATTTAGTCTGCATTACTAAGCCTCACAAGGCGTCGCTTTACGAAAACCTATGCCACTTCATTACAAGCTCTCAGTAACCAATGTCAAACTTATGGTACATATCTCATGAACTTATGTTTAAACTAAATATAGGCCTAGTTTGTTTGTACTCCTCGCATTTTTACCTTGCCCGAAGAGTAGAGTTATTGTCATAAATATGGTGTGTACAAATGTCTCCACTATATTTTCTCCATTATTATCCTCCACGTAAATGGTAACGTAAGTGTAGACCAATACAAAGAACACAAACAAAATGGCGAAGATGGTCCAAACCTAAAACAAGACGGTCTCGGTCATATTACACTTTTGTTTTCAATTTCAAGCTAAGGAAAAAATGGTTTCTTCAATAACTACAATTTATGAAGATTACAGAATCAACTAAGGGTGGTTCGAAGTACTGTTCATAAATGTCAGGAAAGGGGGAATGAGTAGATGGTGGATGAAAAAAGATCCCTGCCAACCAGCCAGAGACAAACCAATAGTTTTGCAGCTTTAAAGAGCGCAAAAGTAACAAGCGTCCCATCATAATAGACTTATGACGCAATGAATGATAATTTAAGGTCGTGCAGAACTCTCATCATACGCACATATTTATCGAAAATTTCAACAACAGAAAATATTGTAGATTCAGTTGTAGTAACGTTGCCTCCACTAAGAATGCTGTAAGTATCGGAGAATAACGGAACAGTATATCCCAAGTACTCGTCTTCTTTTACATCCGGTGTTATCATCCAAATACCAAAATCGCATTCCTTGAAGACGGTACAACATTAGTGGTACGTGGTTCACTTTACCAGATTAAATACTCACATTTCTGGCAAATAAGCCAATGTATCCAGTTCCATTATTAGGTTCGGTTACTTTGCCAATATGACCGGGAATATCCTTATCCCGAAGTAAGGAAAAACTAAGAAAAAAAAAATAAATAAACGACTATCAAATACAAATTAATTCAGGTTAGTTTATTGTTTCGACGGTGACTGACCAGTCAAGAAAATTTTGAATTAAAGGTTTATCTATGGGCCTGATGGGCACTGGGCCAGAGGCCCCACACACATAGAGCCTCTGAGAGAGGCCCCATGATTCATATATTTACTTGAACATAGGATCCAACGTATTACAGTGCCCAGAGGTCTGCAATGCTAATAAGACGCAAATGGTTTCAATGCAAGTTGGATACTTGTAAGGGTTCTCGACAAGGATGCGATTAACCAGGGAATTAATAGAGATTTGTACAGGTGGTGACTTAGGGTGGTTTGGGGTCACCACCTACAAAAACGGGGTAGTTGGCACCTGTAGGGTAAGATAGCCAACAAGTAACACATTCCGCCAAACTGATTTTGCCCAGAAGCTTAATTGACTTACAAAACTACGCCACACTATCGACGAAAATATTTCCTGGCTAAAATTAACTTCATCCTCATAATTGTTTGTTAATTTTAGCATAATTTTTTGTTTGTCTTCTTGACTTACTTGGACAAACGGTTTACTATTTCAGTGAAAAAACCAGTGAGATGACCAGTAATCATCGCATCTGAATTGTACACAACAGTATCGGTACCATAAGCCATACAGTAACGAAAAACCTGTTACAAATAAAGTTCATGTTGTTTCTCTTCAATTTCACCATTACACGGATTTACGATGATAAGACTTACGTCATTTACACATAACCTGACGAAAAGGTCTAATTTTGATAAAGCGCCCGACATTCCTTCACTATTTCTACAAAATAATTCTTCAATGTTATCGGTGGTAGCGCATTGCTAAATATTTTATGGAATTATTGACACTAAGTTCAAAGTCTAAAATACAACACTTTCCAGAGGATTGTAAAAAATGTTCTGAAAAAAGATTCTAACGACTTGCTCTTCGAGCGGGTTCAACGTATTTGAAAGCGCGTTTTAATGTACGATACTCCTATCTGCTATGAAATTAACAAGTCACGCAAATCAATATGTTCGTAACCGCACCTAGCTAAAAAATCACAGAGTTATATATCCTTCTATATATCGTGGTCATTAATCGATCGCACAAGATACATTTTATTTCATTGTATTGTGTAACTTGTAATTTTCTACTTGCGAAAGGTACACATAGGTAACATCAGAAGTATGTAATACTTCTCTTCGAGAAAAGTGTACCACCACAAAGCGGGCAAACTAATATGATTCTTCCCAACATCATCCCCAACATTTGGAGTGTACAAGGTTACTAAACCGAATCACACCCGCGATAAATAGTTCCCTCATCATTACTCTATTAGCACTTAACTATTTGCAAAGGCGCATGCGCTTGTGTATTTTGGTCCCACGTCAAGACAATCAAGGTTTGTGGGTTGTATGCTGAGGATTTAGTACTTAACAGTTATAGAATTCACCCTAACACGGTGCGATGCCCATCTGAAGTTTGATGAGCGGGAGAGTAAACAAAAAGGGGAGTGAGCCAGGGAAGAATCATGTTACATAAGTATCAAGAGAATACTGAGTGTCATCCTTCTATTATCCCCTTCTGGTAAAATACAAAGTAAAAACAGATTAGCGTGTTGATCTTACTACTTTGTAACTCTCGGTTCAGTAAACAAAATGTACCATAAATTCGTAGCTATGGTTTAACTTTTTCTAATGATACTTATGAAGTGCACTATAATACTTGGCACACAATAACTGCCGTGAAGTTTTCACGCAACGTTTACCAACAGTGTCCGAAACTCCGCCTGGTTATTTATATCATTTTTGTGTACGTTGCTTTATAATGATCCTACAGACAAAAAGTTACTCACTTTCCTAAGGTATACAAAGTTTAGTGACGGAATATATTGTTTAGGATATTACATTACAACAACCCTTCCAACTTAACAAAAAACTTTAATTACAAAATTCTTAATTATTTTTATCGTTTAATACAAGGAAGTCCTAAATTTACTTATGGCAGCCAACTTGACACTTTTCTTGCACTTGAGTAAATTTTAAATGCAATGCCAAATTCTCCTCGATTATTTTCTTTATTTCGGTTGTTAGAATATCTACTTTTACTTGTAGAGAACTGGCAAGTTGTTCTAAGTTGATTAGACGACCTTGAACCTGTTGCTCGTAGTGTTGCGATGGTCTGATTATGTACATTCGATTATTCTCAACTTTCGTTTCTAAAGAAGTAAGTTTCTCTAATAGAAAATGGTTTAATTTTTCTAATCTGTTTTCCAATCCTTGATTTTGGAATGGGAAGTCTACATCAGAAGATTCTTGACTGCAAAAGTAGAAATAAATAAAATTAATTTAGTTAAGTGAAGATTTTTAAGCTAGCACTGAGATTCGGGAATCGATGAGTGCCGAGTGATTAATTGCCGCTCATTCCAGAGTAAGTCAGTGCGACGAACAACGTCCCAAATAGCGAAGGTTAGGTTTCGACTAGTAGCGAATGTCGACAAAGAATAAAGAATTGATAATTACTCATGGTTTCTTGATATCCTTCCATCTACAACTCCTTTCTTGGGATCTTCGGTAGAACAGTAAGGTTCAGTGCCATCATCAAAAATTTTAAAAGGTTTTTCAAATGGACATGACGCAACGCAAGTAAACTGTGAAATATTTTAAGACGTGAGTGGTAACTAAGTGATATATTGGGGCTGTGGTTCACAGCCCATTGGTTTGAACCACGTCACGCCGTAGGATCTTAACTTACGCTATTCATACTGTTATCCGTATACACCCTGAAGTTCCTGCAAGAATGACACTGAGAGGATGTGGGTCCGTTGCATCCTTTGCATTGTTCATCGCAATAAACACACTTTAATGTGTTTGCGTCGGAGTAATAATCTTTGGGACAGTTATCGGCGCATTGTCCATCAGTGCTATAACGGCGACACTCGCAAACTGATACATGGAAACCGTAAGCGGTGCAGCTTTTACAACGTGGATGACACGGCCGGCAATACTATGTATAATGACAATTAATTTATGTAAATGAAAGAGTGCAAGGCTTAGAGATAGTTTCCTAAAATATTAATCGGTATTTAGCAGACGACACGATGTTACTGGCGCTATTTGTCAGTAGGGTAGGGCTTCCTATTTAGTCTGTGCTAAGCCTTTGACAGCTAGCGCCTCACCAGGCGTCGCTTTACGAGAATCTATGACGTTTCCCCTACGACACTTGACTAGCTCTCAGTAACCAGTGACAAACGAGCACGAATGCTTTGAAAAAGGTTACTTACAGAGATTCCCGTTAAGAAATGTTGAAATGCATCTCCGTTTACAATATACTCCTGATAATATCCTTTAGGACACGGCTCATTTCGTTTCAAACAATAATCCTGAAAAAAAAATTTAAGGGAACAATATAAGTCAATTATTATTTTACTAAAATTCAGTTTCAGTACGAAGTACTTACCAGGATATTTGGGTGAGTCATACTAAGCGCGCCTCTCTCGCACTTGTTGCAACCACCAAAACCAAATTTCTTTCCAGGACCAGTGCACCTAAAATCAATGGCGTCCAAAAATTTGAATCACAGTTTTAAAGCAAATATTCAGCAACTGGTTAAACCAGTTAGTATGTATGAGAAAGAGGCTCGGTATCAGAGTTTCACACATGCGCAATCGGCGCCACAGAGAGGTTGGTTCTAAATGGACCATGTCATGTCTGTCTCCTTGGCTCTGCGCCGAGGTAGGTGCGCGTGAGAGAGATATCGGACTGTGCCGTTACAGTTACCTTCCTCTTCAATCTTGATACTCCTTCTCATACTTGCTCACTGTTAAAACGGATTACAATGCTTACCCATCTACGCAATTTTCGTGGCAAAGTCTGCAAATTCCTTGATGGTTATATTTGTGAACTGGACATTCGTCTGAGCAACGACCTTCATTCAAAACACTTTTGCAGATTTTGCAATTGCTGGGACCCTATTTACAAGCATTAATTAAAGATTTTGAATATGTGTTATCATGAATTTTGCTAAATTGGGTTGGGTCTTCATTAAAAAAGTCAGCAGTATTTGAATCCTCATTAGAAAATTTATTGTACTTACAGGTCCATAGCAGTCCGTTAGACATTGATCGTCGCACTTTGAGCATGTATTAGTTCCGGTTTCGTAAACGCTAAAAGAAGTTCAGATTGGAATAAATAACCTAATGAATTACTAAGACTTTCATAAGTCTATAATAATATGTTCTATAAGTTAACACCGGGGATTGAGCTGGTCATACGTCATTGGGTTATGATTGGAATTGATTTAAAAGTTGTTAACATACCCAGACAATGTTTCGCAACTTTCGACGCAACTACTTTCAAATTTGGACTCTTTACATGTTAAACATTCTTCTGGACCTTGTCCCCAACAACCATCTTCGTTGCACTGACTGTCGCAAACCAACCCTTTTAGTTCTAATGAAATTTAAATAAAATTTTAGTTATTTAAGATTACGACAATTGTTAATGTCACACTGATTGTTATTTGGACACTTAATTATAATAAATGTAGCAATTTTGGTATAGGACTTACTGCAATTGTTGACCATTTCATTCTTGGAAACTAAAATCCTGTGCGCTGAAGATTCCGATTGCGTTATTTTTTCCCATTTTATCTTATCAGCGAAACACAAGTTTTTGTTTTCTAAAATCATGACGCTCCCGGCGTGAATTGTTTTTAGAGATCTCAAATTTAAAGATTCCAGCGAAGACTGTACGATGTAAAGCGAAGCGAAATATCTGAAAATATATTATTAGTGCAATTATCCAACTTAATTTGGAGTTATTCTATGTAAATCCAAGTTATTTTAACTCATTTCGAAGTTATTCTAACTTATTTCGAAGTTATTCTAACTTATTTCGAAGTTATAGAGAGCTTTCAGTTGACTGAGTAGTACGTCATACCCTCCTAAGTCTTGCCTAGGTTCTGGCAGCCATATTGGTGGGTATCAGCCTTCCTTCTGCATTCAGCCCACCAGTATGGCCGAGAAAATTATCTCACGAATCATAGCTCCTCCCACAACCGAAAGGTCCCTATTGTAACGTATTTCGAAGTTTTTGTGTCTTATTTTGAAGTTGTCGAACTTATTTTCGAGTTATTTCAACTTATTTTGAAGTTATTGTCACAAAAAGGATTGATAAATCGATATTTTGCATCAAAGGTATTGTTAATTTGAAAAATAAATTTCTCTTACTCTGTTCTTTGAATTCCACCGATAACTTCGAGATTTCTTAACCATTTTAAATTTTTAAATTCCGGATGTGAAGCCTGAATGGTAAGGTATCCAGTGATTTCCTTTAATGATGAAAAGACTTCTAATTCACTAGGGTTCATTGGTGGGTGAACAGGGCCGGTGCTAAAGCTGTTAAATAGTTCATAACAATTATTTTTAATATCTGTCCCTTCATATTAAGGTTTTCAAAACGTGAAATCGATGAAAATATCAAATAACTCTGAATTTAAAAAATGTATTTGTAATTCTAGGTATTTATATTTGTATTTGTAATTACTTGTGATATCTTTCTTCGAATCCCTTAAAGGTGGAATCTAGAATGACCAATGAACCATCGATTCTGTCACATCCACGAAATGAATCAATGTTGTCTTTGTGTACAACATCGACGCCTTTGCAGACTATAATGTACAAAAATATTAACAAATTTGCATATCTAGCTCAAATTATAGAAACGAAAGTCAACTTGTAGGGGAACCACGTGACCCGCCCTTTGCTTTAAGCGGGGAGGATTTAAATCACAGTGTTAACACTTTACTAGCAACTACGCCACCTGGTGACGCCGTTAACTAACGCATGCTCGTAGCAAAAAATATCTTCGAAGCAGACTTATGGAGAGTATTATGGGGTTATGCTAAAAGTTTAAACAACATACCCTTTTCGCATGTTCCGTTACAAGGCACACACCGACCATTTTCAGCCATTTCATTTTCTCCGCAAGATGCAACACATTCTCCTCCGTCAATTAAAGCATTTTCTAGATAAAACACATTAAATATATGTTCAATAATAATAATTGATTTACAGGTCGTGAATGTTTAGTTTTTTAGGGACATAAACAGATGGCGCCAGGAGTTACAATAAGAATGGTGCCATTTTTCGTAAATACAGGCGTAATGATTACCTGGACATTCTATGACGCAAGACGAGCCTAAAACGTATCTTCCTATGGGACTGTCTTCCATGGAACGAGTGAAGGGATTGATTCGTCTCAACGGAGGACATCTCGTCACGCATTCTTTACCATTGGAAAAGTCGCGACAAGCCTGTTTCAATACGAATTTCAATTATTAAGAAAATCTAAAAACAATCTAAGAACCAGTCTTTAACGAAGTTCATCCCCACTTTGGAGCAGCTTTTCCTTTGAGACAGGTTTTTTGATAACACATTTTATGTGGGAGATGGTTCTTACCAAACAATGTTCCTTATTTGGACCGATACATCCACCGGCGCATTTGGGATGACAACAGTCAGTTCGTTTAGGTCCGAAACATTTCCCAGAGCAATGAGGGGAGCAATTCGATTTCGTTATCTTTTGACAGTTTTCACGTCCGCTGTTCCAACATCCGATTTTGCACGAAAAGTCACAAGGTAAACCTGAGTTATAAAGACGTATCGTTATTTTTTGCAAACCACATTCGACCAACGATTTACGCGTAAATTTAGAATTTCTTAAATCTTATGCACAGGATGTTTCTGATAAGTATGCCATAAATTATAGGATGTATTATTTGAGTAAAATGTGTCAAAGAACATGTGGTCTAAAACATTTCACGGGCCCCAAAACATTGGTCCCTAAAGCAAGGAAATTGACACAAACGTGGAGGAGTAAAACATATCATCCTACCCTTCTTGTTTAGACAATTTCAATAGCCTCCAATCTAAGAACGTTAAAGAGCCTTTATCTATCAGAACTGTACTTTCAAAGGTAGAAGTGTGTCTAAGCTGGTAATTTAAAGTAGTTCAAAGTGTAATAGCACAAGAGTTCGAAGTTAACGTTAACATCGTTATTTAAGGCATTGTTATAAATGTCCACTCTTGTGCTATTAGGCCTACACATTGAATTTGAAAGATGTTCAAAAACGGTTAGTTTCTGATGAAACAACATTACATCGTGCAGATATTTAATATGTGTTAAGGCTAAAGAATATTTAGTTATTACTGTCCATCCACTTAAATGACCCGGTGGTCAACGCCGGTAGGCTGCTTTTAGCTATAGTTAATCATAAACATAAACTTACATGTATTATTGGTCAGATTCAAATATTCCAAATGATACGGTTTGGAAGTGTTTCCGCTATAAATTTCAACCCAATTTATAGACGGAGTGTTGCACAATTTTCTATTTCCGAAGTAGCCGATGCTACCATTCATTATCTCCGCGAGTAAAGGCATTTCGAATGTTTCAAAATCGTTATCGGTGACGAGAAGCGAATATTCGTTGTCTTTATAAGAACACAATTGCTTTCCTCTGATAAGGAAGAGCGATGGCAAGACAAGTCTTTGCAGTGACACAGAACTTATCGAAACACATCCGGTAACTTCACGAATTTCGGACAAAAATCCCAAATCAACGCCACTCTGTAAATTTGACAAAATAAGGGTTAGACATAGCTGTATCAAGAAGCGATATCTAGTTTACTAGGGAAAAGTTGTAAGATGTCTAAGTATTGGCGCGCCATAGTCCTAGTCTCCCTTTCGAAATACTAGGGGGGACGTAAAAGAAGGACGGGCTATTTCATGCCTCTCCTCAGTCGGAAAAGACGTAATTTTCGTACTCATTCTCGTCGCGTTGACGTGAGTTTTCAAGAACCAATGAGATGCTGGCTGGTTGTAATTTATAGGCGGGGGTTATCTCCGGACCTATTATACGTTTGGGCTGGAGATAAAGAGCTGGAAATGTGGCTAATTTATACCATCTCCCTACTAAACTAGATATCTGCTTCTTGGTGGTATTCTTAATTGTAAAAAGGGATGCTAGTATTGTGGTACAATGCAATGAAAAATTCTAGGTTAATCTTCTGATTGGTGTTTATCATCTATTACCGCTCCTAGGTTGACTTATGTGATATCTTACAATTAAACAATCAAAAGAAATTTACGAACCTCGATGGATTTCAATTCCAAATTTCCTTCAACATGCGTGCAATTAGTGTAACGATCTCTCAATTCTTGGTAATATTCGGTTTTGTCGAAGGCTTTCGGGTATCTATTTTCTGGAGTGAGACCCTTTCCGAAGCAGACTAAAAAATAAAGAAATTGAACGAGTTACAATGTAAATGCTTAAATTTTTACACATAACCAGAAGGGAAAGATGAGAAGTATTATATACTTCTGATATCACATATAATGTATTGTGAGATTAAACAATTACCTGAAAACTAAGGCGTATGAATACACAATATTAAATCTCACAACAAAAGAAAATAGTATTATTGAAATAGACAAAGAACTTAATTAATATGTGTGAACTTGAATATTTTATAATGAAATTATTAACCATAACAAATTAATCTTACTTTTCTTTTCGTAGATCATATTGTTTACATCTTGACAAGAAACGTAACTAAGTAACGCATACAGTAGAACAGATCTAAGCGCCATTGATGGTGACATCTTCAAAAGTTTATGAAAAAACTGAGAACTCTGTTCAGAAGGGTGGTAATAATAAACTTTAATTTAACAAATTATATTTTCAAACCAAAAATCCTTAATTATTTATATTTTTAAGGATAAAAGGTCTTACTTTAAGATCAGTTATTTTCTGCCCAATGTCTTCAATGTGCTCTGAACAAAAACTTGAAAATAATGGTTTTGGCAATCTCTTAGATTTATCAAAGATAAGATATTCTTTTGAAAACAAACTTAATATTTGATTTTGATAAAATGTTTCAATTAAAACTGGAAGAAAATAAACGATTGAAACGTATATAAAGGATTTCGGACATTGAGAAATGATAAGATACAGGCAAACAATCTGCGCATTGCACATTAAGTGATATCAAGAAGTGATATCTATAGTTTATTAGGGAGAAGGTATAAATTCGCACCGCATTTATAATCTAGCTTTATCTCCAGTCCAAACGTGTAGTAGGTCCGGAGTTAATCCCCGCCGCCTCTAAATTACAACCAGTCAGCATCTCATTGGTTCTTGAAAACTCCTCACGTCAGCGCGACGCGAATGACGAAAATTACAGTCATATTTTCCGACTGAGGAGAGGAGGCGAAATAGCCCGGCCTCCATTTACGTTCCCCCTTGTATTTTGAAAGGGAGACTGGGACTATGGCTCGCGCGAATACTTAGGCATCTTATACCTTCTCCCTAATAAACAAGATATCACTTCTTGGTGATACGTAGTCTTTCATTGGAGATTTTACAAGACTTTCTTTACTTTAAAAAACAAGTTGGGAAAACCAAAATATTACCTCTCCGAGTCAAGAGGTCTACTACTACAAACTTATTTACCTAGATATGGAATTATTTCTCTTTTTTGAAGTAAAAATTTACGAAATACTGAAGCAGTATTCCAAGCATAGCGAATAATACAGTAAAGCAGACGACATTTTACATCCAATAAGGATAAATCTTGGACACATGGAAATCAGTCAATAGGGAAAAGATCAGGAAATGAAGTCTACGCTTCAGCTGTTTACCGTATATTCTGATAGCTACATTCACAACTGGTTTGCAGTGTAAACACTATCGTCTCGTCTCACCTCAACAATGTTCTTAGTTTGCCAACATGAATGTTAACGTTAAATAACACCAAAGCTAAATTGTAGCTAGACGCACTAATAGTCAATGCGCACCATAAAGAGAATAAAAAGTCTGTAGCTACTACCCGTTTTCCATTAGCCCTTTCACTATTCTAATTGCCACCATAGATAATATACACAGGGATCGGAAGGTATGCCTTCCTTAGTGTATCTCTCTTTTCCGCGCTTGTGCGGGGGGGGGGGCGCACGCCAAACTTCTGCAGTTGACTTCCGCTTATGCGCAGACGAGGTCTGCCTGCTCGTTGTTCGCGCCGCCCCGTGGCACCCGTGTGACCCCTTAATCTAAACCGAGGCTTAGGATGTTTTTCAATAATTATTGAAAATACTAAAGTATCAATTAACCTGACCTTTAAGGGTTATCCTTCTTTTGTTTCTAGTAAGTAGTTTATAGTCAGTTAAAGCCATAGTGCCAAGATATGCTCCTATGATACTATAAGATGATAACCGATAGGCCTAATGTTTATATAAAAACTTTAAAGAATGCACGTGGGGAAATTTGTTTTTCCACACGTGCATTATTTAACCATGATTCTACGCTGTACGCATGCGCTGGTTTCCGGAAGTAGAACCTACCCAGTTTGTACAAAGCGCGGCAAGCTCTGCCCCGACCTTCTGATCCTGGTGTTAATTATCTATGTTGCCACCATGATATTTTCTTCTATTATAAAATCTTAACCTGATTATTTAATAGTGTATTTAACTTTCGGCTCACTCTGAACCGTTGATGTCTCTTCACTTCAGACACGAAAATCAAAGCCCAAAGTTTACTTCACCTCAGGCCTCAATTATTTACTCTTTCTTTCACTAAGCCTATTGCGGATGATTCTTAATATACCCGCCGGATTCTAGGACTTTGTTTCCTTCATGATATCACTCAACCAAGGATTATTCTATATACAGATGTAGTATAGCTTAAGTAATATATAAACAGCCATTTCAAATAACAATATTAAAAAAATCTTTGGAATATCAAAATGAAAGAGAGCTTTAAAGCTACAAAAGTACTAAATGCATCATAATTACGGAAAATACTTCCACATATTCACTTTATATTATGGAAAAAGGGAATATTAAGGTTCTGTATGATTTCTTAACACATCAACACAAGGCTAACTGCTAACGCGACGCACTAGTGTAACAATGGACGGACACACACAGACAAAAACATAGACTGCTTTTTAACTCTTTCCGTATTAATTTTGAGTTGAGAAACAAGATTATCTTTAATATTTAAATAAATATAATTATTTTTAATTATTTTAATCTTCAATAATTAACATTAATAATAGTTAAATCGTTTAAAATAAAGTTATACCTATTATCATCTCAAACTTTGCTAATATTGACGTTTAAAGTGAAGGGTACCCCTCTTGCCCGCTTTCTTCAAATTTTGGGGTATATATACGATTCGTTTCCATTATAATAGTAAGGAAAAAGCGCAATTGCGAAAACCTTTGGTGGCGATCCCACCTTAGGGAGGCTAGACGTTTCTCGTAACCCTAGCTGATCGCCGCGTATATCCTAAAACCAAACGATGATAATGGAGTAGAAGCCAATGAGACAGATTGGTGTCTATGTGGAATAGACAAAGACCAGAAGATGGTGGTGATTAGAAGCCAGTATTTACAGACTGGTGTCCATGTGGGATGGACGAAGATCAAAAGATGGTGGTGATTAGAAGCCAGTATGTACAGACTGGTGTCCATGTGGGATGGACGAAGATCAAAAGATGGTGGTGATTAGAAGCCAGTATGTACAGACTGGTGTCCATGTGGGATGGACGAAGATCAAAAGATGGTGGTGATTAGAAGCCAGTATGTACAGACTGGTGTCCATGTGGGATGGACGAAGACCAAAAGATGGTGGTGATTAGAAGCCAGTATGTACAGACTGGTGTCCATGTGGGATGGACGAAGATCAAAAGATGGTGGTGATTAGAAGCCAGTAAGTAAAGACTGGTGTCCGTGTGGGATGGACGAAGACCAGAAGATGGTGGTGTGAGAACTCAAGTAGAGGAGCCATTTCCGTGACTGTGAAAGCAGTTCGGAAATGGCGAACACGTTTGCTCCGATTTGTAAACTGCGAACGCGGTCACGTGGGGTCTGACAGACAGACAGACAGACACACACACACACACACACACACACACAGACACGGTCAGTGTATTACCTCTCCGTGACGTCATCGTCACTCGGAGAGGTAAAAATTTAGATATGTACTAATTTTCGTTTTGTGATTAGGGCTGGTTTTTGTGTACTTTTAAGGAGAGTAGGAAACTTTTGCATTGCAAAACCCGAACTTACCCTGACCTATTTTAGGTCAATATTTAGCATTGCCTAACACGTGGTTTTATAGTTCAAAAATATCCATGGACTTTCACTAAACATTTTAAATTATTTTGCAAATCTTTGACCTCTATGAACCCTGCATGAATTTGGCGAAAGGTCAACGCCACTTGTTGTGCAACTGTAAAGACGTTGCTTTAAGAAACCTACCTTGTTTACGTCACCTTTGTATATTTGTCTCGAAATAGTAAATGGAATATTGATTTTTAACAATGTAATGTAAAAGCATAATTTAAGTATTTGAGCCACACCCTGAGAAATAAATTGTGCAAATAATAGAGCCTGAAATAAATCAATTTTTATGTAAGGTTACTGTTGCATGATCGTGGACTCATGGTATTATAGTAATGCAGATATGTAAGTGCAATCATAAAAACTCGGGAACTAAAAATGGTTGGACCGTGTGGAAGACATTTAACCGTCGGAACTCGACAAGTAATTTATTAATTAATTGTTTATTATAGAGATTAAACTTATAATTAAAGGGAGTATAAACTGACTTAAAAAAGTGTCAGCTATGACAAATTTCAGGAAAGCATAGATTTCTTCTACTTGTAATCTTTAAAGGGACTGTAAAGTAGGCTTCGGCTGGTGGGTAAAAATTATTTGAAATACGTCAGAGGCACGTGACCAAAGAGAGGCGTGGTTCAACAGTTTAGTTCGTTTTATTTCGAAAACTATCACTTCATGGAATTGGCGCTGCAATCTCGTGAAAAACAAGGACTAGATGTCCAGTTCCACTGCATAAGGAGTCTTCGTATCTTGGCATCACGTGATGTCTGTGACGTATTTCAAATAATTTTTACATACCCGCCGATGCCGTCTTTGCAGTTCCTTTAAGCGGCCACATACTCGCGGAGCAGATCACAAGCCACGTGATTTCTAAGTTAAAATAAATTATGCATGACGTCAGAGGTGAGCTCCTCCCCTTTAATACAAGCAGAGAGGCTCAGAAAATGGCCTGTTACAGATTAGAAGTAGAAGAAATGAATGTATTCCTGGTAATGTGTATGGTAATGGGCCACAAGGGCAGTATTATAGCTCATATGGTGTACCCAAAATACACCTTAAAACCAATTTCAAAATTATTTCTTTATTTTCGAAAGTCCGCTCTTGGTATTCAATATAACGTTGCGGAAAATGGTACGGTAATAAACCCTACTGGGTTCGAATACACGCTAATTAAAACCTTGGCTACCGTTCTAAACTTCAGGTAAAATTATAATTAGCAAAGAAAGTGGATAACTAACAAAAAATGTATAATTAGTTTTACTTTGGTGGATGAAACACCATTGCCGTATTCTGAGCTAACAGACGATGGAAAGTCATTCGGGTTTCTTGGTGAATTGCTTCAAGGGGTAGGTAACAACATGGATATGTTTAAACCCTTACGTATTATGGATTCCTATCTCTAACGTTCTAAGAGAAATTTCACTTAGACGCCCGTTGAGAGGAGAAAAAAAAGTAACTCCCCTCCCCAACCTTGCGCGTGAGAGGTAAATTCGTAATTTTCTCTCTGCGCATGGCAAAATTTCAAACCCACCACTCACGATTATCCGGAGAGATAGTTTGTTTCCCCACGTGACCTAGCTATTTAAGCCTCAATTTACACACGGAGCTTCTATTAACAGGGAGAGGAAACTTCCTTCCCCTCAAGTACTGTAAAGGCCCTTAGGAAACGTAGACACTATTTGTCCATAAAAAGGGGCACATTTTTAATCCCCCCCTCGGTTTTCACTGGTAAAAAATTGGAGCCTAGGTAAACAACAAAGATGGCCGCCTTCACTCGTTCGTAGAAAGACATAAGCCTCGGACTTTTTAATGTTTAATTGCTATAATAATTGGTACAATTTTAAAAATTAAAATGGATTGCGATTACAATCAGTTAGTTTGTAAAAAGGGGAAGAAGAAGAAATGTGTTTACGGAAGCTGTAGAAGCGATTCACGATATAAATCGTCCTTTTATGGCCAGGAATTAAAGTTTATAGTCCGTACCTTTTTAGTCTTAGCAGGGAGAGAGGCTTTTGTCTCCATTTGTATAGTCACAAAACCTTTATTTTCAACATAATCACGGAGCTTAATATAATCTGGATTTGTTCAGAGCACAACGGAGCTACACGACCACGTTCAACGTCTTCAAACTTTCAACGGCGGTCGGTAAGCCTTGTCCACAAGCAGGGGTCGCGTTCCTCCAACTTCCTTACGACAAGAAAATGACGTCAGACTTTGTTTACTTCGGCTCAGTGTGCGCGCGAGGAATGAAAACGGTGCGCAGAACCGAGGTACGCTAAGAGCGAGGGGGAAGAGACCGAGTTTCCTCTCCCTGTAATAGAAGCTCCGTGATTTACATCGGCCGCGGGTGTAACGCATATTTGGTGATCAGCTTTTCATAATACGTTAGTATTTATACATATCCATGTTAAATACTTATTATTTTTCAAAACTAAACTAAAATTTGGCAATTAAGAATATCGACGTTGCAATGGCCATATTAACAATAACTTACGAGCGATTGAAAGTTATGGATTTCACTCCTGCTTACTTAATGGACGACGTTAAATTTTTCGTTAAATCCCAAGAAATAACTGAAAGAAAAGGAATATTTTTCACTGAACCTTTCAAAAGATGGGTAAATTTCACTTTAATAGAGGCTAAAATGTAGAATCGTTGATCGAGCGAGAACGGACAACCTAGGTTTCGTACCTTTAAGACCTAGAGGCCATTGCTTAAATAACTATTCCCTTAGAGTTGTATTATTACTTTGTGATAAAACCGAAATAGATTTAAACAGGAACACATCGATTTCTTCTACTTGCAAATGCAATCTTTAAGACCTCATTCTAATATCTGATTGTAGATAAGGGAAGGGACTTAAAACTGCTAAAACGCCCTCTCCCTGGGTTTACTCGTTCAGAACACGCCAAGTAAACTTATTTACATTTTGGTTCGACGCTCGAACGTCGTTAGCTAAGTCAACATCACGTGGTTTCTAAGTTCAAATATATTATGAATGACGTCAGGGGTGACGGTTTTAACACCTCCCCTTTATTTCAAGCAGAAAGGCAAAGAAAATGACCTGTTAAAGATTTGAAGTAGAATGAATCTTCCCGGTACAAATCAATCTTTTCTCGTTCGGTTCTAAAAGATTATTTCATAACTAACTCCTGGATTATTTTCGGCAATTGTGTATAGACGTGGCTACTGATTCTAGTTTACGTAACAACTTACACCATCCTTCTTCAAGCTTTACTTAAACGTAATTACAACAGAACCGGAAAAGCTGCCATTTTTATTCTGGCAAACATTTTGAATCAAGGATATAGCCTTAGTCCATCAAAGCACTTTCGCTACAAAATCGCCACGACAATTGTTCTGGTATCCTGGCTTCTGACTTGGACGGTCATCTCGATATACTATAACTGTTCTTTGACCGCATCGACCAGCCTTCCTGACGACTTAGCAATCAACACTCTAAAGCAACTAGTCCCTTATTTCGAACAAAAGAAATTGGGAATCGGGGCTTTACACGGTAGCTGTCACTTTGACAGAATCCACGCTTTATCAAAGACGAGTGACCTAAGTCAAGTTATCCGCCCAGCGAAACTCGAACGTTTGGTTGAATGGATACTGAGAGGACAAGTGGCCATGATGGCCGAATCCAAGTTTTTGAAGATGCATATGCACTCCATTGGAATGCCTAGTGACGCTTACCACATGGTCCAAGAATCACTATGCTACGGCAGTACCGCAATAGGAATGAAGAAAAACTTCACTTGTAAAACTCAGTTTGGAAAAATGTAAGTACATTTTGTTGTTGTTTTAAGTGCATTTTTGAATAACTAAGTAAATAGTTTTCAAGTACAAGAACTTTCACTTGGTTTAATTCCCAGAATTAATAGACTGAGAGCAACAGGATGCTTTAACAAATGGGAGGACAACTTCAGCTTCTCCTACCAGCGAAGCGAAGGTCTGAAGAAGGAACAAAACAGTAAAGGATACTCGCCAATAGACAGCCAGGATCTCGAATGGGTCATTGCTCTGTGTTTCATCGGACTTTTGTTATCTTTCTTAATTTACAACGTCGAACGCGGGGTGAAAGTTTATCGCACAAAACATTTTAAACAAACGACCGTGGTTTCAAATGTCGAAGGTGAAATAGAGTCTGGAATTTGAAGGCCTTGTTATCTTAAAACACATCGTTAGATATGGAGGCTTCTAGCAAAAGGACTTTGGAACTTTGGTGGACTGATAACGTAAAAAGCACCATCTTGCGTTTAGTAAAGGCTAGGTTTAGCTCCACCCTCAACATTAACGAGTTGTGATTGGCTTCTGCTTTTGTCAAGGTAAAATTTGTGTGGAGAAGATTAGCTAGCATGTTAGGGGCGCCACAAAGCCGACATTTGCTTTAATACTTCACGTCAAGGTATTCATAAAGGTGTTAATCAATATAATGATTAGGTTACGTTTATTTCACAACGCTGTGATTTTAATTCACGATTTAAATTTTATTTCCAACCATAACTATGTCTAGATTTATTTCATTGTAACTGAAATTTTTGAAATATATTCAAAGTTGAAAATAAAATACACCGATTGTGGTCAATAGATAGCAGGCACTTGTTACTGCGCGTAAGGTTAATCAATATGAAGTCGCATTCGAAGATAATTATTGTACACAACATTAACCACAGATAAATTCAATTAATGTCATATCGTAATCAGTGCAAATCGATTTATTACAGAAGCAGATCTTAATAATTATGTTTGCTAAGCCTACAATCGTTAAGTAGATTAGAAGCTACACGTGCCAAAACTAAATTAATTATCAAAGGTTCTGATTGGATTTCGGTATAGATGTTTTCCAAAAGCAGTGGGATTTGATATTAAAATTTGAAAATTATAGGATATTACAGGACATTCTGAAAATTATATGATTTTACGGAACACTTGAAAATTATAGGATTTTAGCGGACACTTTTGAAGATTATAGGATTTTAGCGGACACTTTTGAAGATTATAGGATTTTAGCGGACACTTTTGAAGATTATAGGATTTTAGCGGACACTTTTGAAGATTATAGGATTTTAGCGGACACTTTTGAAGATTATAGGATTTTAGAGGACACTTTTGAAGATTATAGGATTTTAGAGGACATTTTTGAAAATTATAGGATTTTAGAGGATATTTTTGAAGATAATAGTATTTCAGAGGACATTTTTGAAGATAATAGGATTTTACATGACACTTGAAATTTATAGGATTTTATAGGACATTTTTGAAAATTATAGGATTTTAAAGGACACTTGAAATTTTTAGGATTTTAGAGGACACTTTTGGAAATTATAGGATTCTACAGGACACTTTTGAAAATTACAGGATTTCACGGGACACTTGAAAATTATAGGATTTTATAGGACACTTTTGAAAATTATAGGATTTTATAGGACACTTTTGAAAATTACAGGATTTCACGGGACACTTTTGAAAATTATAGAATAACTAAATGCAATGCAATCATTGACCTCAGTCAAGTCATTCTGAATCCAAACAAAGTCAGGAGTTATACAAATTCGAAAACGACGAACAATATTTTTATTGTCAAGTTGTCACCTCCTAACTTATATTGCATTTTACGTTTCAAGGCATTATGCTCGATACGGTTGACTGAGCCGCTGTCTTTTTACCATTGACATTGAAGAAAATCAACATTTTAATGGAAAACGAAATTTAATATCCTGAATCTTTTCAGACATCGCAGTTGAAACTTCGTCAGACGAAAAAGACAACAAATGGAAATGAAAGCTTAGCCGAGCGAAAAGAACACAAGAAACGAAAAAATAAACAGTCATCGGATTTGAGAGAAAAATATCGGACGCTTTTATGTTCCAAGAATGTCTAGCTCGAGGGGGTAACAACTTATAGCAACTGTTAGCTCTTGTGGAGCCCCTAACACGCGCACGCGCGTTAATCTTCTACCCACCAATTTTACCGTTGCCAAAGGCAGTCCAAAACCAATCAGACTTCTAACCACCAATTTTACCGTTGCCAAAGACAGTCCTAAACCAATCAGAACTCGTTAAAGTCAAGGGGCAGAGCTAGCACTAGCCTCTGCTAAGTTAGTGGGCCCCCACCCCTCGACTATGGGAGCATCTAGTGGCAACAGTTTGAACTAAACCACATCTGAGACTTACTGCGAAATATCAGTGATAGATTTAATTTTCGAAGTAGGAATGGAGAACGGAACGGTTAGTATTTACTTCAGTCCGACTCATAGCCCACCAAGTATAGAGCCCCTCCCTCCAACACGGATAACGAAAAGTTTAAATTATCTTATTGGCTCGCTTAAACTACGTTTTTATGACGTTGCTGACGGGGACGGCGAAAATTACGTAATTCCTTTTTACCTCTGTCGCTCGCTATGACCCGCCTCTTCTTTCATACCCCTCCGTCCCGTGGAAGGGGGGGTCCGGGACTTTGACGCGCCCAGATTACTCTGTTCTCCATTCCTACTTCTAAAATTAAATCTATCCCTGGAAATATTTATACATCTGATTTCAGACTTGAATTCTTATCTAGTGGTTGCCCCCTCGGATTATCATTAAAGGGTTAAAGATGTAGTGGTAGCAACAAAAACAGGAGTAGCTAAGCTACCCGGCGTTGCCCCAATGCCCGGGTATTTTCCCGGACTTGGAATAGACACTAAATTGTTTTTGGAAAAGCCCGTGTAAAATATCTACAAGATCTTTTTTTTCTTTAGAAGCTAACCGTTTTTAAAACTTTCAAATTTCAGTTAAAACCATGCTTATTTAGGGCTGGGTTGACACGAAAATTTCAGATTTATAATCCCAAACTTTGCCATATTTTCCTGACCTTTTTAGGCCCAATTGTTATTGTTCTGAATATAAGAAGGGTTGATATTTGTAAACAATTTAGTTTAAAAGGTATTTTATGAATAATTTAACGTTATTGTGGATCGATTTTGGCGTCTGGTCAAAGGTAATCTCGCTAAAACGTCTTGTTTAAAACGAAACCCAGGTAGATATTTTTCAACCGCACAATTTTTAGCAACTTTAATAGAATTCCCTGATTTTATTGAAATTCTTAAAAATCCCTGATTTTCCCCTCACCTATTTGGCCCATTTTTAAATTCCCTGGCTTTCGCAGGTTTTCCCTAACCCGATTCAACGTAGTAGGGGTTGTTCCTAAAGCTTAAATGTTACCGGGGTCTAGAATAGGACGTGCTTAACAGAGTTAATGGTTTTGGAGTTCGCCTCTGTCCCAACCTTAAGAAGTACTCAACATGCACCAAAGCACTCCCTAATGGACCCTAATTTCCCGTGTGTTACTGATATCATAAGTTCACGAGATATGTTCTTTAAGTTCATAAGATATGTTCCATAAGTTTGTCACTAATTACTAAATAGGAAGATGGAAGCCCTGCAAAACCAACCGAGTGTAGTCTGCAATTCTCGTTTGTCGTTCTCGAACTAGCTCTCACTTGTAAGTCTCTATCATTACGAAGTATAGGTGATGTCATACTTATGGAACATGTCTTATAAACTTATGCTGATATCAACCATGTAAATTGGCCCAAGAAATTCGGAAATCAACAAATTGTGACTGTGAATGAAGAGCAAACATACAAAGAAACAAACAAAACACAAATTTAACTACTTTTTAAAAACAAACCCAAAAAACAGACTTGGAGTTAAGTTTAAGGTGTTGCTAGCCCTTGGAATGGAGTCGAAGCAAGCAAGTTGTTTCCCACAATCCTTGCAAGCAAGACAGCAAGCAAGCAAGTAGGAAGGGCAAGCAGGCTGGAAAGGCGGCAGCGAACGCATTCCTCCTTTTGAGTTAACGGGATAATAAAATAGATCTTTTTTTATTCTAGCGGGCATTATTAAGGTTCCGTAGGCGTGCCACATTGAACCGTGACGTCACGCGGAGGTTTTTACCTTAAGGCTACCCGTTCCTCAGAATCCCCTTTCATTGCATACGCCGCACGAACACAAAAACCAGGGAGCTTAAAACAATGGGAGTTGAAATTGGAATTTTTTATTTTAAAGAAATGTGACTAGAGATGTGAGGCGGTGATTTAATTTACCCTTTGTAACTTACCGGTAATTTAACAAATGCGATCGTAAGTTACCGATTTATATCGTACCGTAATTTTACCATGGTAAATTACCAAACAGTTTCCATATTTTAGCCCTCATAGATTCAAAACTATTTTTGGTGAAACTAAGTGTGCTAGACTGTCAGAGACTCTAACATTGAGCCTAGTTTACTTCACAGAGTCCAGTTTTTCAGCTCAATTTCTTTATTTTGCGCTGTTTAAGCACCTAAGCTAGGTGTGAAGTGGTCAAAATTCAACGTGGTTTACGCGTGAAGAAATAAATTGCCAACAGTACGGTAATTTTACTTTCCCAAAGAAGGGGTAATTTAATTTCACATCTCTATTTGTGAAGGTTCAATTAATTAAACTGTTCCTAAAACATTTCTAAAGTTCAATCTAAAAACTTAGCAGTAACATAAATGTAGAGCTATTAATCCATTATAGACAAGGCGTTTCACAGGAAGCCTAGTTCCAATTCCACTATTTCCCCCTCCATTTATCTTTAATGTTGCAGCGAATCAGAGAAACGTTTAACGATTTATCACCTAAGCAAAAAAAAAAAGTGTTTGCCCTAGTCACCCACTCACAAAGCGTTGCATCATTTTATCTAGACGGTCCTTGCTAGGTGCTACTATTTATAAATTCCTCTTAGTAAAAAAGAAATTGCATCACTGTTTTGTTAAAACAAAACGAGTTCGCTATCTGATAACCAGTCCAGGTTGGTTGTCTTCAAGGTCACGATGACCATTTCGAATAACAAGAAGATTCTAGAGACGTGTTGTTAAATTGAAGACAAGGAAAAATTCGTAATTGCAGTAAACAAGGTGAAGAAACGCTTAACGTTCATTCATTTATCAATTCTCTTTACTTTGAAACAGATTTGGTAAATGGACGTATTTCGTGATTGAACTGAGATATTTGCAACGCCAACGCTCCACCCTTACAATTCTCCTTGGTCTCGAGGAACAGAACCGCTGGTCGGAAGCCGGTCGATCTCTTTATGACCTGAGAAGGATTAAGCATAAGGACGTATCATAATTCGAAGTATCAGGGAATTTCTTCTAAACTTTTTTGATAAAACGTGCAATCCAATCTGGGAAATAAGAATAGTTTTTTAAACTAGTCCATGGGACCACCCTAGTGCCCAAATTAACTTGTCCCCCTTAGTTTTCCTTTAGATTTGCGATTAATAAACTGGTCATGAGGACAAGTAACCCCACTACTTGGGGTGACTTTCGATAGAGTTAGATTCGTGCGAACTGTGCCATTTCAATGGCAATTAATAAACTGGTCCTTAGGACTAGTCCCCCCTTAGTTTTGCTATAGATTTTCAATTAATAAGCTGATCCAGAGGACCATTAACCCCATACTTTGTGAATTTAAAAGCTGGTCCAAGCAATTAACAAAAAAAAAATGCAGGACCAGTAACCTCCACTTTATGAATTTAAAAACTGGTTCAAGCATTTAATGAACTGATCCCGAAGATCAGTAACCCCATACTTCGTGAATTTAAAATTGCATGGTCCAAGCAATTAATAAGCTGATTTTGAACCCCAATGAGAAGGCGTGCTATTATACCCTGACGTATCTCCATAGTTGATTGGTCCAAGCATTATGTCTGTTTGGCGCGCGCGTGCGTTGGTGGTGGTGGTACACAAGAGGCCAGAGCAACCGGCGAGGTACAGAAAACCTCGAGACATTCTTTTCGGTTAACTCGTTCGTCGCCAGACCTCCGGAGCTTGCAGCAACCGAAGCTCTCTCTTTCTCGTTTCGTATCGTCTTGGTTCAGATTGAAAACTTACCCTGAAAAATTTCGTTGTTCGTTACAATCAAGAAGCCCAACCTTTGAGAACCTCCTCTCAGAAATGAGAATTTTATCGCGAATAAACCGTGCGAAAATATTCATGAACTGCAATAAAAGAAACTGCCTTAAACAAAGTGTTTCCCGCGGATAAACGCAAAAACTAACAACAAAGACCGTTCCTCTTGGACGCAGCTACTGTATAAAATATATATTGTTCACTTATTTTTCTCAGCGAGATATAAACTATACGTGCCGCTGGTGGTGTGTTTCATTGTTCTGTCGGTATTATTGTCTTGTGCACGGAGCCTGTAGTAGTCGTAGTAGTTGAAATTCCCCGTTGGTTGGACCGCTGTAGTTGGGCCTAGTTGTCTTCAGTCTTCAGTTTTCGTTTTCGTTTCAGTGACATTTCAAAAAATTGTCTTGCCTCGCGTCGGAAGTAATTGGTAATCCTGGCGTGTTTTTGTAATTTCAGAAGTTTGTTGTGTTCGGGCGCCATGGGTAAACGAAATAGTAAGCTTAAGGCCGATGTCGTCAATCGTTTGGTTGCCGAAACCTATTGTAAGTACTTGCAATTTAACTTATCTTTTTTTACGTTGTGTTAGATAGCTTAAGATATGAACCGAAAATTAAGAGTGTTTGTGACTTTTTAAGTTTCAATCTTTAGTTTTAAAGTTTAGGTTATAAATTTGAAATTTTTAGTTGTTAGTAAATTCAAAAACTGAACGAAAATGATGTAAATTTATTAAGTATAAATTTATCAAATACTTTATCGTCTTTAGTCCAACAGTTTTATAAATAAGTGATTTTCGGTAAATTTCTTAACTGTCTAATGAAGTCATTTTGCAAATATCCAAAGTCAAGATTAACCGAATGCTATATCAGGTTGTTTCCAGAAGGTGTTTCTGATAAGTCTGCAGGCATAAATTAAGGGGGATGTTCTTTGGGAAATCAATTGTGAGTGGAAAATGTTCTATGATTTCCCAAAAAACATCCCCTTGCCTTAATTTATGGCCCACTTATCAGAAACACCAACTGTATAATCTACAATATACACTATTAAATTTTATTGACATTTTCAAGAAGTGTTTAAAACATTTCTAATTATTTTGAACGTGTTACACGGTTTAAAGGGAGTATAATACATTCCATTAAATGTTTGGAGGAAAATTTCATTCTGTTTGGACATTTATACTCCCTTTAATGGTTGCAGTGGATAAATTTAATAATTGTTATAAATTTATGTGAATTGCGTAGTTGACTAGAGTTATTGTTTATGGGTAATGACTTGTAAGTTCAAACTATGCACATCCCCTTCACTCATAAGCAACATTTGGACTTCGTTTTAATGTCGTACGTCTAAGAAAGTACAGTACAGTGATTCAAAAGTTGAGAGAACCATATCAATATTATAACAAAAACTGTTTTGGGATTTAATAACTGAACCGCGTTATGAAATACTGAGCAGCTACTTGAGCTGAGAGAGAAGTGTACTGCACAAAGCGGGGTAATTGCAACATGAGTCTTCCCAACATCATTTTACATTTATTATACCAAGGTTAAGAAACCGAATCACATACGCGATATATATAGTTCCCTACTCAGCATTACTCTATTTGAGCTGCTTAACTATTTGCAAAGGCGCATGCATGCGCTTGTGCGTTTTTGTCCCACGTCAAGACAATCATGGTTTGTGGGTTGATTGATTGCTGAGGATTTAGTAAATACCAAACAGTTTTAGAATTCACCCCACGGTGCGATAGTTACCCATCTGAATCAAACAAAAATGGTGCCATGAGCCCGGGAAGAATCATGTAAAGTATTAAGAGGGGATACAGAATGTGTCATCCTTCTTCTATTATCCCCTTCTGGTTGTATGTATTAGTTGTAAAACGTTTTGGGCCGGGCATCACTGATCGGTCAATCAGTCTGTCAGGGTTTGATAAATAGATTGAAATTATAATTTTATATTAAAAAATCTGCATTAACTATAAGGAAGCAATTTAACTTTGTAGAAGTGAGGATTAGGTAGCAAAAAGGGAAGCAATGTTTAACGAAGATCGATTGGAACGCGTTTAGTCGTCGTCTGATGTTATTATAGGATTTGAGAATAATTAGATCTTGCCGTCGACAGGCGAATGGAACGGTTGCAGACCGAGAGAGAATGTCAGCTCTCACTTTAGGCCTAACAATGTTTTACATTGTTCGTTACCATGGTAACCTAGTTATTAAAACCAAAATCTATATTCGCCACCGAAGTAAGCCTGCAGCCACACGCACCAACAAGAATTTGAATTTACAAATAGGAAGGAAATCCAGTCTCAAAGTAAAGATAAGAGAATCATAAAAAGTTTGGGTTCGTCTTTCAATGGCCCTTTCTAGCTCGGCCATCTAACTTGGTTGTTTAGACCGGTTAGTAAGGTGAATCCCACTGAACCCAAGCAAAGGTTCACGCCAAAATCCTGCACGTCCTTTCTGGCTGGGCCAAAAAAACTTGGGACCTCAACGTAGATATCATTGGTTGCATAGAACGATTAGAATGGTGAATCCCACTGAACCCAAGTAAGGGTTCCCTCTAAAATCTTGCAAACCCTTTCTGGTTCGGCCAACGAACTGGCTAATAGAAACCCATAACGAAGATAATACGTTGCATAGACCGGTTTTTATGGTGAATCCCACTGAACCTAAGCCAGGGTTTCCGGTAAAATCTTCAAGTCCTTTCTGGCTCGGCCAACGAACTTGGTACCCTTATCGGAGATATTGAATTATGGGTTGCTTAGACCGGTTAGAATGGTGAATCCCACTGAACTCTAGCAATGGTTCCCGCTGAATCCTGGAAGCCCTTTCTGGATCGGCCAACAAGCTGGTTAATAGGGATGATACTAAATCATATATTGCATAAACCGGTTAGAATGGTAAATCCCACTGAATCCATGCAATGGTCCTTTCTAGACTAGTTAATAGGTACCCATAATCATATGTTGCATAGACCGGTTAGAATGGTCAATCCCACTGAACGCAAGGAAGGACTCCCACCAAACCGTGCTCCTTTAATGCTAGATAACTCGTCCACGCTAGACCAACGAGCAAGTAACTTACTTCGGTTCTGAATTGATCGTTTGCTCCTCGAAAAGTGCACGCGCGAAAAAGTAAAACGTGAACGGTTGGTTGAATTAAACGTAACTAAGAAAGAGCGCGCTATTACTTCTCTCTAACTATAGCTTTGTTTCCTCATTTGGCGCCCCCTGGGGTGAACTGACTTATACACTCCGTCCGTCGTTGGTCCGTCCGCTTCGGGATCGCGACTGCAGTCTAACTCTACTTGTCCCTAAGGGCTAAAGTGGCGAGTATACTCTGAATTTTAGTTTCCCCGCACTTTCTGGATGTAACCACGCGAGTAAATGCCAAGCGCTGTGCCATTGCTGTTTACCGAGTTTGTCTCGGATGGGGGGACATAATTCACTTAGCTATATCATTCACTCGACGAGCCGCGTTTAGTCGTGTAATGCATTTAAATGTATCGCTGCTAAACATGAAAATATAATAAGAATAGGCGTGACGGAGATATTTAATTCAATTAAAATTAAGGGTAGTAAATGGGTAGCTACAAACGCCGTAATTCGCACTTGCGCAGTTGATAATGCGCATTGTATCATAGTTTATCTAAAATATGAGGACTACATAGATTTTTTTCTAAACGTCCATCGACACCATACTAACATCTGATTCTGTTTCTTAATTGAATTTAAGGGCTCATCCCTAAAACACTAGAAATCATAACTCGAAAACAGTGGACCTTAGGGCAAAATTTGATAGAACATTTTCGACTCAAAATCGCTCAAAGAACATCCCCCTTAATTTATGGTAGACTTATCATAAACACCCTGCATAGTTGCAGGCAATAACAGCATTCAACATCGAGAAGGTGACGGGTTCATTTGTGTTTGGTTTGGTTATAGATTTCAGCTGATTTTAGGAGAGTTAATAGGCAAGGCTTACTGACACTCGCGCTTTTAGCTGCAAATCAATTAAAGCTCTACAGTTACAGAATAACAGAAACCCTTAAATGCGCTGGTGTTGTTGAAATTGGGTAACGCGTATGAATACCAAATGTTTAACCTTATAAAAAAGAAAGTAGTATCCACTTGAACATTAAGCTAAAACCAGATATTAATGGAAGACTTGAAATTATATACGCTAAAAGCAAATCTCCTTGTTGCATCTATGACGTCACCGATGGTCAGAATTGGTAAAGATTTAGATGGAGAGTGCCTCTGTAACTCCATCAATGGCAACGAAGTCTTCCCAGCATCCTTTGCGTTTTGGGATAGGATCGTACTATTCAGCGGCCCCTTTGTATTCAAAACATAAACAAACAAAATTGAAAAATAATTTCCGAAATTTTCCCCTGTCTGGCAGCACTCGCCACACCTCTACCAAATTGCAGGGGAGACTAGGATACGTTCATTGCCACACATGACCCGTCCCTAACAACAAATTTCCCTAGTCTATTTGCATCTTTGACGTCACTGATGGTCAGATATAGTTTCAGTATTGCAGTCACTGTAAATTGCCTCGTAATGAAAGTATTTTGGGATATGAAGAAGGAATTTTATGGCATTATTTGGAGCTTAATTAAAGTTGCCAGATTGAAGGTTTTCCTCCACTTTCGTTATTCCCTCCGGAACCGTAAATAAATGATTTGATGAGGACCATAAAAGCTTGGGGCAGTACAGGAAGAATGGGCCTATCATTGTGAACTCAAAGCAAAAGCGAATGGATATTGTAGAGTCATAGTAAATCCTTAGAGCGAAAAGCGAGGAAGACTAAAGGCCCATTCAGAGTAGAGTAAAATCTAACGTTGCATTCGGTTGGCTCGTTAATTTCAGTTCGGTCGCGCTCGTGCCTTCCTTTCCCTGTCCAGACGTGAGAGCAGACGACTTAAAACCAGATTTTTGATTCAAGACTGAAGAATACTAAAATGGCTGCTCATTCAATATGATAAATACCGCACTTAGAATCCTAAAACTTTCCATATATCGTTTGCTAAAGCATTGCTCACTCGATCACCCGTCAGTTACTTTCGCATGATCGAGTGTGCTATGGCTAAAGAAAAGGCGCTAACTAACAAGGTGGTGCCATCTCGATGCACTGCCCGACGAAATTACTAAGTTTTCAAACTAAACCCGTGCATGAATCTTTTACGTAGTCGTTGGCACGTGTATTATTAAGCGAGTAAAGCGACTACACCGATGTGAACAAAAAATTTCAGTGTAGTCTGAATAGGCCTTTATACACATAATTTCAACTTCATCAAGAGGGAGTTAGGGACTAAGCAATTATGGCTACACTTTTAATTAGAATTGAAATTTAGGGCTTGCATTTCAGGATTTCATATTTTTATTCTAAAGTTACTTGAAAATGATAAATATTTTAAAATGGATCATCTATAAATCTACAGTATAAAAGATGATGCTAGAAATTAGGTTATCCTGTTGTACCCTACTCGTTAGGCCTTTCTATGAAGATGACGTCATAAGGAGGGCTCAAACGTCTATGGTGGGCTTGAATCACCAGAGTACGGAATCATCCATTAATGTCACCATAATTATTTCCTGATTTCTTTCATAGTACATTAACATTGCCTCTTAGCTAGTGTTGACGAAACTAAAGGACTTTTCTTAGATTGCTAAGATTTTCAAGTATAATTATTGGGGAATTCAATTGTCTTCTCTAGAACTGTTTGTGGGATTAGATATTTGAGACTGAAGTCAAAATTTCCAGTAATATTATGGAAAGATTCACTTGGGTTTAACGAGATTGCATCGGCAAGGAACTTGATGATCTTTGCCACAACAGTTCATCAAATTATCCATGTGGATTTTACCGTTTAATAATGGTTTACTGTAATGTTCTTGAATCTTGATGGTTTCCTATAAAATGTGCAAAATGAAGGATGATTATGCATGGAGTGGTAATAAGGCTACATAAAATTTAAACACAAAGATAATTTGGAATAATGTGGGAATTAGAAACCTGTGGAATGTAATGTTAAATATTCATGTAAAAAACACATATTTGCGAATCATTTGACGATGAGCTAACATATTCCAAGAAAAATTTGCAAATACATTAGTATGTAATACAAGGGTTATAACAACAACGGCAAAATGCAGCAAGGTCAATACCACGCGGAGCTATACAACAATGTAAACCACCGTAGCGAACAATACATATCACGAGTATTAAATATGGTTAGTTTAACATGCCTAAAAAGGGCGTGAAATGTTTGACAGAACGTCTTAGCAGCTCTAGAAAATGTTGCCAAATGTTACCATATTTTCAAATTTCCGGAATTTAAAATAGCGTGGCGGTATAATTTCCGTGTGTGACACATGGCCCCGCTCTCGAAAAAGTACGAATTATAATCAAGGGCGGGAAAGAAGAAGGTAAAGAAAAAAGGCGCGCTTCTCTGACACGATAAAGAATACGTTTCTAGGGTTATGATAGGCCTGGTCAGGGCTGAACAAAACGCGCGGCTCAAAAATGGAAATGCAAATCTCTTTCAGCGTGCGTGCCGTTCTCAAAGAATCCGAATTTGGTCGGACACAAAAGAACAGGCGAGTACTATCAACCTTGCATTGCAACAGGGAAGGATCCTACGCTAAGCCTTGGTTCCTACTTCAAAGGGCATAACAAATATTAATCAAAGCGTAGACCTGGGATAGTAGACAAATCAATGTACTAGCCAATTGCCATAGAGACGTCTTTGGTATCGATGAGACTGCTTTTAACAGTTACCCTTACTTTTGCGTCGTCTGCTCGAAGGGGAATTGTCTTACACTAAAAAAAACTGTTCGAAATTAATTGTATTTAAAAACTGAGGAACGCTGATTAAAAAAATATGTACAAATCTGTAATGGTTTAGTTTATGTATTTAATTTAATTATTTAGACTCGGCTTATAGCAGACGGAATTTAAGTTTTGGAAGACGTCATATCCTGTGTCACTCCGTTTTAGCAACGAGGTGCGCTTTAAACTTCTTGAAACCCCCATTGATAAGCCTTGGCCTGTTTGGCCACCAAAACAAAAACCCATTCCTCATTGGCTAATTTAATATTGAAATACGTCATAGGGTAGACGTGGTTCTTAGTGCAAAGAACCTAAGTTCGTTTTATTTCGAAAACCACCAACCACTTCTAGGAATTGAACACTACAATCTCGCGAAAAAGGACTAGGTGGACGTGGAGTCTTTGTATCTTCACGTCACGTTGTGCCTGTGACGTATTTCAAATAATTTTACGCACCCTCCGATGGCTTCTTTACAGTTCATTTGTGAAGACACTGGAAGAAAACCGAATGTCCTTAGGACACTAGTTTTAAGCAAGCGCAACGTCCTGATTTTAATGAGTAGTCTTTTGAGCGGCGGCGGCACCCAATCTGACTATTGTAATCCACGAATGGAATTCGCATTTTGAGATAAAGCAGAACTGAGTTCCGTCGAATGAGGTCTCATTTTGGAATCAATACAAGGCATAGCGAGCCGTTATTGATCCCCGCTGCTAGGTCTACATCTAGCCAAGGAAGGCGGCCCACTCACTCCCTACTCGTTTTACTATCTACACGGCGGCTCTATAGGCCAATCCCGTTCAGTTTCAACAAATATGAAATCTTTACTTTCGTATATCCATCGATTTTTCATTCCCTCGTGTGTGCTTTTCATCTTGAAAACTTTGAGGCTGATTATTTATTCAATTAAATATTCGAAAGTAATTAATAAAGGGTAATGTTCCTGATAAGTATTAATTTATTCAAAAGAAAAAAAATATTATCGATTAATCAATTTTAATATTAAAAAGGAAAAGTTCAGGTAACATAATTGATTTTGCCTTAAAAGAAGGGCCTTTTTATAAATATAAAAGGAATTAAATATTAAAAAGAAACAAATTATCTCTTATAACAATATGATAATTAGCATTTAATTAGTCTTAAAAACGAGGACTACTGCTGTGTGTGTAGTTATAGCTTCTACTCCTAAGTGCATACTCCCTGCTTTTGTCTCTAGATATTATTCAGCTCTAGTATCAACAAAATAGGCAATAATGTTGGGAAAATTTATTGGGAAAGTATTGATAACTTTGTGTAAATGCCAATCTATTTGTGAATGTACCTTTCAATAACGAGTGAATGGTTTTATAATTATAATTTTAACTGCAGTACTGCAATATTCTAGGCGAGAAATTAAGTTTTGGTGAAAAAAATGGAGATACGTAATTTTTTTTAAAAAAAATTTAAAACCGAAAATTTTAATATCTGTTACTTCAGCCAATTAATTTTCACCACATATCTGTTACTTTTTCAAGACTTTGTTTTAAAAGTAATTTTTTTAAATTCCACTTGACTTGGAGAGGTAATATTTGGGTTTCCCAACTTGTTTTACTATAAATTTCACGTTGAAGTAGGGAGCCCCTTGTGCTTAGCTTCACTGTCGTAAACAAGTGCTCGACGTGATAAACATTTCTACAGGCGCTATGGGGATTTACACGTAAAGTTAAACCCCTAAATATTGGCTTTCCCTTTAATAAGAATTATTTCGCAGCCTATTAATCGGCAATTTAAATTTAGATATAAATTAATTCTAATTTAACAAAATAATCCAGTCATAACTTGCCATAGAAGTTATACATTTTTGGACTCAAAATTGATTTTCCGTAGAAATATCTCACTGCACTTCGGCCAGGTCCCGTAATTACCCTTTATGGAACACAATGTATAAAAGCAAGTATGATTAAGTACAATTTCAGAGGTCCACGTTTAAGCCTCTTTATACCAAAGCTTACCGTAGCTGAATCTAAGTGTTTTGTTAACTCGTTATTATTAGAAAACGTTGCAGCACGGATTTTCGCTTAGAAAAATAAAAACATAACGTCGAAAAACGCGATATGAATGAAAAAACACAAAAACACCGCCAAACTTCTCCAAGACGAAGTGGGCCTTGGCGTGGGGGGCATTCCCCCTTGGGAAAGTAGCGTAGTTAAGGTGTATTCCAATAAACCTGAGAGAAAAAACCTTTCCTTTTCGTGTTTCAGATCGTTATAAAGCCGCCAAGCGGCTGCATTAGCGCCCTCGTTCCTATCAAACTAAATAAAAAATTCAGGCAACTCTCATTTTTCACTTTTCTTACTTTTTCTCTAGATGAATTATTAAATTTACTCAAGAATATTACGTTATATTCTTTGAGTTATGATGGAATTGTATTTCGTTTAACGTAGGGCCTACACATATAGTGAACCATTTAGTATATGGATTTAATTCTTTTAAATTAGAATGAGATATCAATCTGAAGTACGGGTTTCATTTGGAAAACCAATTTTTAAAACTGATATTTGCAGATTTCTCAGTGTAATTTAGAGTAAATTACTATTTCACTTTTGCATAGTCTATAAACCACGTTGAATTGAAAGAACTATATGCCTATATATAGTTTAATTGCTTTGAACAGCGTGAACTAATGAAAAATTAAGGTCAAAATTAACTCTGAAGTAAAATAGGCTTAGTACACTTAGTTTTACCAGAAGGGAATAAGAGAGAAGGGACACACTTTATATCTCCATAATGCTTTACACTCGTAACAACAGTCTTACCAACCTCAAATCAACTACCCTTCACTGATTGGCTATCTAATTCTGCCTTAGCTGTGACGTCACATAAGAAGGTGACGTCTCGGTTGACGAATAAAAAGTAGTTTTGTTTACAACTTTACTGCGCAATTAACTTAGATACACGGGTATTGAAAACATACCAAAATCAGATAATGTGAAGGTAATAAATAGATGAAAACTAATTATTCTGAATTAATATTAAAAAATACAAATTAGTTTCAATAAAATACATACTCGAGGTTATAATTACACAAGAACGAAACATCGACAGCCCTAAGCCTTTGGAGAATGAAAATCTAGCAGATAAATGGGCCGATACCGCGGAGAACTTATAGAACTATTTTTGCAGTAAATTGGTTAAAAGCTGTGTACTTGCGCAAAGTTTTCGCGGTTTTCTTGAGGTTGGTCGGACTCTCGTTACCAAAGCAGGCTCTAATGTCTCCCTTCTCTCTTATTCCCTTCTGGTTTTACCATAATTTCATAAGATATGTTTCATATGTTTGTCACTGGTTACAAAGTGGAGCTTGTCATGAAGTGACGTAGGTAGGTCATAGATTTGAGGTAAAGCGACGCCTGGTGAGGCACTGTCAAATTCTTAGTAATGCAGACTAAATAGAAAGATGGAAGTCCTGCAAAATTAACCACAGAGTGTAGTCTGCAATTATCGCTTATGTCGTTCTCGAATAGCTCGAGCTGTAAGTCTCTAGCATTACAAAGTATAGGTAGTATCAAGAAGTGATAGTCAAAGTCCCCCTTTCAAAATACAAGGGGGGACGTAAAACGAGTCCGGGCTATTTTGCTTCTCCTTAGTCGGAAAATACGTAATTTTCGTCATTCGCGTCACGCTGACGTGAGTATTCAAGAACCAATGAGATGCTGGCTGGTTGTAATCTAGAGGCGGGGACTAACTCCGGACCTACGTCTTTTGGACTGAAGATAAAGCTAGATTATAAATGTGGCGAATTTATACCTTCTCCCTAATAAATTAGATATCATTTCTTGATAAACCTATGGTGCCATTTAATGAGCAAAAATCCGAAATGACTTTTCATTATTCATATTACAATCGAAGGAATTCATTAATGCATTCCTTTTTATACATGAAGCCTGGATGTTACGGTTCAGCGAATTTTATTTCAACCAATCAGGCAACCTCTGGGGGTACCGATGAATAAGTTTTTAAACAATTTTATATCCTGACAGTTTTTTTAATTGATAAAGACCCCAAAAGAATAACGGCTGGTTTTAATTTAAAACGAGCTAGTTCTAAAGAATTACGTTTTCTATCTCCGTGTTGTAATCGATCCGTTTTGGCTAATTACTTTTATCATTAATTAAGCGAGTCTCAATGAGAATTTCATGAACAGATTGTCAAAAGCAAGAGATTGCTTGTTTTGTCAAATTGTGTTGAAAGGAAAATTGAAATTTAATTTTTAAAGAATAGTACAGTACATAAGGTTTTGAAAGATTTTAATTACTTGAAAATTAAATCAAGTTTAAATTTTAATTGAAATTGGAAAGTAAATTTGGTAATCGTAACGTTTTTCGAATTCTGATGCATGGATCTATGGGCGATTTTGAGTCAAAAATGTTCTATGACATTTCGCAATAAGGGACACCCAAAACAAGATAAAAATATTGGAGTGATTTACGGATGAAACATGCAACGGACACGACAGATCTACAGTGGTCTAATATTTACTTTAGTACATCAGCTTTTCAGTTAGGCCTAATAACTGAATATTTGAAAACAATATGCGCAAAAATTGTATTCACCGCTTTAAATCATGATGAAAATCCGTTAGAAATCTCTTTAAAATCTCTCTATGATATCTCGAAATCCCAAAATCTTACTTCAAAACCTAAAAAACCCGAAATACAAAGTCAAAGCCTACAAATACCGAAATCTCACTTAAAAACTTGAAATTTCGAACAAGATGTTAAGATTTTTACAATCTCAGTCAAAATCTGTGGTGAAAATCTCAAAATCTTGTCGAAATCTTGAAATATGAAAACCCTGTGCTCTAAAATGAGGAACGTCCGACCCATTTACAAAAAATCGTTACCTCAAAAACACCTCGGGTTTTATTCTGAACTCGTCTGACGGTTGTCCGTTTAGCTTCTAAAAATATTTGTCATATTGTATGTTCAATTTATAACACAGCCCAACTTTCAAGTCGCCCTTTATAGTTTTATGTTTATATTCTCGCCTTTAATAAACGAGAAAAAGCGAAGAAGAGTGCGTGCAATGCTGCCGTTTTATTTTTAAACATCAAAACAAGTTGGGAAAACCAAAATAAACCTCTCCAAGTCGAGACGAGGGCTATCTACCCAATGGAGAGGTTTTTCTTAAATAATTAAATAAATATAATTGATATTAACTATTTTAATCGTTAGTAATTTACCTTAATACTAGTTAAATCGTTTAAAGAAACGTTATTCCAAAAATAATTTTAACCATAGCTATTGTTGACGTTTGAATTCTAGCGTATGCCTCTTTAACAATTTTTGAAAATTTAGGGTATATAAGGCGATTGATTCACAGTAAACAGGGGATTCATGCTGATAAGAACATAGGGCAATAGCTTTATCCTCTGGTACCATCCTCGCATACTTGGTTGAGAAGATTCGTCTGCTAATATTTATGTCACGTGTCTAAAAGCACACATTTCTATAATCTATATAGTTGCTGCAGACCGTCATAGATGGCGGAATGAAGTGACGCGAACCTACACTAAGTATGCTAGGACGGGGACAGAATATCTCGTGCCCTATGTTCTTATGAGCATGAATCCGTTCTTGCAGTAAATGATAAGAAAAGCAGCATTTGAGTGAACCTTTGGTGGTGGCCCTGCCATTGGGAGGCTACAAGTTTCTCGTAACCCTAGCCGATCGCCGCGTACATCTTAACCTTAACGATGATAATGGAGTATATGTCAATATTGCTTTCTGTGAACTTTATACTTTTGCTGTGAATACTTTTGCTTCGATTTGCCAACTGCGAACACGGTGAAGGACAGACGCATACACAGAAGCGTCCAGTGTGATACCTCTCCGAGACGTCATCGTCACTCTGGGAGGTAAAAAGAAGAGGAACCTTTAGGTACATAACTCACGCGTCTGGCTAGCTAGGCGTTTCTAGGTTCCATTTGGGGTCACGCTTTTTCGATTCGCAGGCCCCGGGATAAAAATATTTCTGAAAAATCTTGGACAGACAGTCCCTCCTATTGTTGATTTTCCCCTTCCTTGGTTATGGTTTATGGTATGGTCAACCGTTACCGTTAGCCTCAAAATGAAGAGGCGCTCAGTAAAACTAAACTGTGAAAGGTTGGATTTGACCAAGGAGTATTACAACAGGGAGTGTTGAAATAAACTATGAGTGACCGGATCAAATGAAACGGTTTTACCTACGAAGACGAACCCTAGTTTCAAATGCATGGACGTTAGTTCATTTAGTGTGAAAAGTGACATATACTAGCTAATGGGGTAATATTAAAGTAAACTGAGTATTAATGCTGTTTCAAGGCATCTTTAATAGATAGTTAGTAAAGTTAATTAGTAAATAGATAGTAAATTATTCAACCTTTTCTGAGATTAAAGTTCAGTGCATTTATGTCAGGCCTCTTTTGAGTCAATTTGGTCGAGTACTGATTCAAACTGAACTGTTAGCCTTTTTGTAGAGCTGCAATCTCTTGACTCACCAACGGCCTGGCAACACTTGGGGAACATCAGAAACTCCCTTTTAATTTAAACTATGTAACAGAAAAGTTACTCGATGCAAAAAGTCAATAGAAAACTGCACCAGAAAGTGAAACCTTCCTAAGGAAAATAAATGAATTTCTTCTTGAAGAAATACGCCCATTAAAAGGCATATGCAATACCTTGAATTCCTATTCGAACGAATTTCTTTCATGACATACTCCAGTTCTATGAATGCTCCTAGCCCAAATTCATATTCATTTGCCTGAACAAAGTGGGAGAGATCAGACTAAATCTTAATTATCGACAAATCGCAGTACTGCCGATGGAAAAAATAGGTATAGCAAACTACAGACAATAAAAATTAACAGACCGTCGTCGTTATATATAGGGTTTTTCTGATAATTAAGCCATAAATTTGCAATACGGTTCTTGCATTGAAGTTCAGATATGTCTTATACTAAATATGTTTGGCAATTCATTGTTTTAAGGGTCATTGCTTGGGAGCCCATGTTCTTTGACTCTTTCGACTCAGTTTGACCCTAAAAACACACCGTTTAATTTATGATAAACTTATCAAAAACACCTTTCATCTTATTCAATAATGCATAATTTCATAGAATTTAAAATTAACAATAAGGGAACAACGTCACGAATGCCTTTAGATACAGGCTGTTTCATAGGTCTGCAATTTACCATACATATTTATTCCGTCTGCAGTACGGCGATACGCAGACAAAGTAAGTAAGTGTCGGTCGGATCTTCTCCACACTGTATTACTTCGTGGCGTTTTTGTACTCGGCCGCATCCGCCACCGACGCATTTTCACGTGTCATTTATCATCGGAAAAGGTCCATTAAGGGCCGCGGCAGACTATTTCTATATTCATTTCTCGTCGCAAATATCCCTACGCAGGAACCGACCGGGACATTCCGCGGAAACCATAGAATGGCCTCTTCACCCTCAAGCTCTTATAACCAAACGTTTATGTAAATATAACAAGAATATTGAACGCTTATTTGGTAGTCGCAAAGCTTTGTTCGTAAAGATTTTAATGCTAAATTTCGTGATAAAATATTTTGGGCAAAGGGAATTTTGGTGAAAAATGAATCGAAGATAATTAAGTACTAATTTTTATCAAATACTTGACATATTATCATTTGGGTTGCAGTTCACTATAATAAAACATATAAAAAGAGTTTCAAAAATGGTGGTAAGATTCAAGTACAGGGGTTCTAAGGGTAATAAATTTTGAGTCGCAAATTTTCTATGAAATTTTGTTACAAGCCGGAAGCCAAGTCAAAATTTTATAAGAAAATATGACTTACTTTAATATTTAAATATTAAGACTTTTCTGAGCAAAGAATATATTTTTATATGAAAATATAGGACTTAAAATGCTCTTATATAATACTTTTTTGTTTTAATCTATGTAATAAATCCAGAAAAAAAATTACTTTGAAATTATTAGGTTAATTAAAATTTAATATAATATAATATATAAAAATCCTGAGTGAACTCCACAATTTCGGTGTCTAGACAAATTTGATCTCGATAAAAGAGATAAATTTTTATAAATCTAATGCTAAACTATACAAAAACTCCGACTAAGTCAAAATATAAGATATTATACTACCTTTCATGAAATTATAGGATAATATAAAACAGGTTAAAAAAATTTACGATTTTTAGAGGCCGCTGGGCTCCCTGCACAAAGGAACCCCTAAGCAAGTAAATATGTTTGGGGTATTTTACGGATAACCCCTTAAAATTAAATAAGAAACTGAAAGACAATGATTTCTAACTTAATTAAGGGGGTCATCCATAAAATACTCCAAAATTGACAGTCTCTCTTAGCGAAATATTTCACAGAACATTTTCGACTAAAAATCGCTCATTAAACCCGATGTACTTTGGTCTTACCATTCTTTTTTGTATTCGAGAGAGAATGATATTAATTCATGTGGGGCATTTATCTAGAATGGCACGAGTACTCGGGGACAGTACGTTGTCGTAGCCGCTGCCTATAGTAAAACGATTTGCTTTATTTATAGCGACTTTATTTCTAGGCTCGACCAAGTCTTCCATGACATTTTTTCTTGCTTCCATATTATAAGAATAGAAATATGTTTACTGCATTTTTTATCGCGATCATTCCGAGGCATTTTGACTTCAAATGATGTTGTAATTTCTTCGATAACATCAGCAAATAATGAGCTTTTTTCGCCCCCCCCCCATTTTCTTAACCGAGCAAATGATGCGAGTAATGACTAGTTTCAAGAACCTCTACACCAAAACCCGCAACATATTGACGTAGTGTACATGGTAAACATAAGGAAAAGAAAAAACAGAATTCGCATACTTGAAATAGCGGTGGAGAAAGGGTGGTACCGCAGGTTTAGCTATGGGTTGTAAAAGGGGAGGAGGAAGGCTTTTTAAACATTAGTCGGGTGAGATATAAAGTGTAATTTACATTTACATTGATCGAATAGGGTTAATGATAAGAGATTTAGACCACTGTAGGTATTGCCTTCTAGGCAATGGTTTCTGTCCCTTGTAAACGGCACGCCCCTTTACTACCCATCGCCGCCGCGACACGCCCCTTTACTACCCATCGCCGCCGCGACACGCCCCTTTACTACCCATCGCCGCCGCGACACGCCCCTTTACTACCAATCGCCGCCGCGACACGCCCCTTTACTACCAATCGCCGCCGCGACACGCCCCCTTCTATACAAATCGCCGCCAAGACACGCCCCCTTTACTAACAAATCGCAGCCAAGACACGCCCCCTTTACTAACAAATCGAAGCCAGGACACAACCATTGACTATGAACCTCCACTAGACACTTCTATCTACTAGAATCCTTCACCATTTTGTAAAGTATACGCGCTCGTAGCAAATATAATATCCTTTCGACCCATTAAGAATTCTTAGGTTTCTTTATTGTCGTATAAAAATACACCCTTTAATATGAGGGCGGCTCCCCCGAAGCAGTATTACTTAACAGTTTCAAAATATAAAACGAAGGAGTATTGAATAAGTATAGAAACAAGGATTGTTGTTGATTAAATACGTATAATTCTTTCAATACGTGAATTACATGTCAATTCACAACCCTTGAGCGGGAAAAGGGTACGCTACCATTTTCAGTTCATTTATACAATTTTGAAAGCCTTTGGCATTTGTGTATAACGATGTCGTTTTACAAATATTAAGTATAATATATATACTGTCTGGAGTTGAAAATATATATATATATTGATCACCTGAGTCTGGCCCAACACACCCACTTGAACTCAATGGAAAAATCGTTAAATCTCAACTGAAAACTCTATAGATCCGTACAATCTAGGAGTATAAAGCGCAACAGTATCTTGCTAAGGGGCTTCCAGGAGACCTGAATTTGGGGTAGACGAAGAGAAGTAAGCAAAGGTGCTTGCATGTCCTAGGTTCGTTGAGGGGGAGGGTAAAAACCAAGGCTCCAAGGCTGCTGGTTTCTACGGAAAACTCCCATCACTAAAACTACTCCCGTTTTATCCTCCTAGATGATACAGCCTATTTTTATAGGTTGGCTAACAATGCGAGTGAATCACTGGCGCCTTTTGTTTTGAAAAATTAGCGAAAAATATTTACCGTATACTTTTACTTTAATTTGATGGTTTTCACTAAAGGGGTTGGATATATTTCCTACACTCTCTTATTCAAATTAAACTTCAGTGCATTGTTGTTAGGCCAAGTTACAAGTACTGTATTATTAGTTCAACAACTAATTCACACTGAAATGCTAGACCAAGAAGTGATACCATAGTCCCAGTCCCCCTTTCAAAATACAAGGGGGGACGACGTAAAAGGAGTCCGGGCTATTTCGCCTCTCCTCAGTCGGAAAATACGTAATTTTCGTCATCGATGACATGAGCTTTGAAGAACCGATGCTGGTTGTAATTTAGAGGCAGGGATTAACTCCGGACAGGCTACGTTTGGACTGGAGATAAAGCTGGAAATGTGGCGAATTTAGAGCTTCTCCCTAATAAACTAGATATCACTTCTTGGCTAGACTATAGGTTCTTCAGGCTACAAATCATATTGTCATTAAACATTTTGTACGAAGCCAATTGTAAATAGAAATTGTTCAAAATATAGTTCTCTGTTATCTGATAAAATTCACATGGAAATTTAATTGTGTCATAAATGCTTTGTAAGACAAAAAATGTGTGTGGCAACTTCGAAAACTTTGGGAAACACTACCATAATCGCAGCGTAATAACGCCCGAGGTTGTCAACTACTATTCTTCACGAACTTAAGTGATTGATTGATGGTGTGACTGGACCTTAACGCTTTCTCAAAAATATTATGTGGAGGGTAGAGGCAACACGTGAGCAATACCCATTATGCATCAGGAAACTTTCTACACTGGCTGGCGTCTTCATCAATTAGGGCAAAAACAAATAACGAAAACCGTCAGACACGGCGTAAAATTCTCCATGCAAACTTGTATGGGGTATGGGGAACGAGTTCAGATTGAGCACCATGGAGAAATTTAAAAAAGGGAGTTACAATGAAAGCTAGACTAGTGCATGGTGGGTGTAAAATTTAAATACTTCAGTCACTAGCTTCAGGCAATAAAGTTAAGACGTCAATTTCATTTTCCAATTTCGAAATATTTTCAAATAACGAACAGGATTATTGGACCTAATTTGTTAAATTCGGTAGAACATTCTGTCTAAGCAAAAAGCACAAACAAACAATTTCAAGAAGTATAACTATTTAGGTGTTTAAAGCAGGTTTCAACACATCAGAAAAAAAACCCAGCTCACAGGCTTTTCTTTATTTTGTAGGTTTTATAGGGTTTTTTATGGGTTTTCGGAGTTTTATAGATAAATAATTTACTTTTGAAGTTGAAGCAATAAATATCTTAAACTATCCTTAAAAAGAAATTTTAGCATTTAAGTGGGTTTTTTACGGTATACAAAACCTAATAAAACCTCCAGGTTTTTAGGTCTGGGTTTTTAAAACTCGAATCCTGCTTTTAGAGGACTAAAATTCGGAGAGTTTTTGGGCCCACCCCTTTGAAATATCTCCATGATACTGTTTTTTAAGAAACTAATATTAATGGCTAGGGGTGCGCTTCCGTTCCAACCACCAAACCACTTCTACGGAACCTCCATTTCCTCAGGTGTTACCATAAGTTCATGAGATATATTCCATAAGTAAGGCACTACCTATACTTCGTAATGCTAGAGACTAACGAGTGAGAGCAAGTTCGAGAACGACACGCGAGAATTGAAGTCCTACACTCGGTGGTTAATTTTGCAGGACTTCCATCTAGGTCCTATTTAGTCTGAAGCCTTTGACAGCGCCTCACCAGGCGTCGCTTTACCCTGAATCTAAGACCTACTTCAATGACAAGCTCCAGTTTGTAAGTTACCAGTGACAAACTTATATATGAAACATATCTTATGAATTTACGGTGTTACTGGTATCGACCATACAATTAGGTTAATCAAATTCGAAAATGAATGAATTATGACTGTGCACATCATAAAAAACAATCAACAAAACGCCACCTTCTGAATTATATAAATAAGATAATATCAGGAGTTAATATCAGGAATATTAACTTCCGGTCTTATTTATCGTTACACTAGCTTATTAAGAAAAGGATATGTATTCTCCTTATATAAGCAGTCCAAGGCTTCCATCACCCCTTTTCTTTACGTTCAATTAGCGTAATCATCTCGACTTTCTTTGAGGTATCAAAAGCGGCGACGCTTGCTAGGCCTTTGCCTTTAAGACATACGAGATGAATTCTGGCGCAAGGTTTATTACGGAAGACTGGGCTTCCGTGTATACGTTTCGGGAACCGAGTCAGCCATTAATAAAAGAACTATCGAGGGCGTGACATTAATCCTGCGCTTGGTCGATAGCCCAAGCCCGGTCGTTCCGGGAGCTGGGGCGGACACGGCAGGAGCACCAAGCTCGACCACCCACCCACCTTTATACTCTTCAATCTCGCTGCATTCAAAGAGAATATATACCAAGAGGAGCCGAAGATTATGCCTTTGCCAAGGTACATACACACGGTGCCTATCTACATACGGTTGGTTTCACGCCATTGGATTATCAGCTACACCTCTGTCGTCTGCTAGAAAACCAAGTCTAAAGCGGCGTGGGAAATAAGGCGGTGGCATAGGTCAAATGACCAGTTTAAAAATTAAATCGGAGGGGGTCAGTGGTCCACGAGACTACTAAGAAAATTCAAGGGTAACCAGAGTCCAGACATTAATTCAACTATTTCAATTATCCAACTCCTTTAGTTTAGCAGACGACGCACCCTGGTCCATGGTCATGGACCAGTTTATTTATTCCAGGCCAGGGGGGGGGTCGCTGGCCTAATGTCCCGTTTTAAAAAAATACTTATTTCCCACCCTGGTCGTAAGGCCCAGTTAGAATAGACTAAAATCTTAAGGCCACGTCGGTCGTCTGGTAAATTTAATTTCTAACAAAACAAAATCGGAAAATCGTTGTGGGAAATATCCGCTATTTTTAAGCATTTGCCACACCTCTAGCAAATTGCAAGGCACACTGTCTCGGAAACGTTCATTGCCACACATGACCCTACCCACAATTCTCCTTCTACATGCATCTTTGAAGTCATTGATGGTCAGAGGAAATGTGCTATCTCCCAGATTGTTACCAAGTGTTTCATGAATCTTCTACTCTTCTTTTTTTGATTCTCTTTGGTGCATGGGATGATTGGAAGTTTAAGGGAAGGTATAAAAATCTATACATCCTCTTTTAAAGTACCATCCAGTGTTTACACGCTTGACTTTTCCGATGTCTTCAATGGGCTTTAGACTGTTGAGGAAAAATGATGGTACCAAGAACGAATCGTGCTTGGGAATGAAAGATCAGTGTCTTTATGAGGATTTTATACCGACTTCACTGAATAGTTAAGAGTAAGACTTTTCATTTGTTCAAACTTCAGATTGGGGATGAAATGAATCAAGATTGAAACCACTCTCCCAAACTTATTTAGAAGATTATACTGGTGATTGAAGTGTTGGGTTGTTTTAAAAGTTAAAAAATGTTATTCAAAAAGCCACTTCAAACGGATTTGTATGAAATTTCGGATTAAAGATGAAGAGAACCAGTAGCAAAGGCACCCGGCGTTGCCCACCAATACATTTTAATCGGTTTTTGGACCGCCATTTTTAAAGATAGCGGCAAACCGAAATCTAAATGTCATAAACCCCGTAGGGAACCAGTGTACTAAATATTAAAGAAATGATAGGAATCTGTTGAAATGCACGTTAACAGCAATATCACATGGTTTCTAAGTTAAAACACACTATTCAGTATGCACGACGTCATGGGTGACCCCTTTAATTCAAGCACAAAGGCCTAGAAAATGACTTGTTAGAGACTACAAGTAGAAGAAATTCAATGCACCTTTGAAGCTAACAGCGCCACTTTGAGCAGGAGCATTTTAAAATGATTTAATGTCGAAATAATAACGTAATGGTCCTCTACTAGCAATCATTGAAAAAGACTTAACTCGAGAATGGGACTTACTAAAAATCACATTCCGTTAAAAAAGAAGAAATGAAGCGGTTTTGAGATTAGGGGTTATTTCTAATTATACTCCAATTGTTCCTCGCTCTACTGATAAGACAGCTGTCAGTGCTAAGCCTAAAAATCCCTTTTTGAAAGGATGCCTCGCCTCTACATCGACGGATACCTTTAAATGAAAGCACCAGTGCAACGTCATATCGTTGAGACTCTAAAAGGGGAGCATTGGAGATACAACAAACGGACGGGACTTCATTCTTCCCCAGTTACCAATCATTGCCTCTAACAACGACCACGTGACACGTTTTGCCCCTTGCCAGAACCATGACACTCCTCATAATAGAGTCTCAGTGGTTATCTCTTTTATTCGGATGGCGTCCCCGTTTAAAAAGCAATCAAAAGGAGCTCGGCGGAGACTCAATGGACGCTTTGTACTGCCCTGGTCCCCGGGTTCCCAAAATCCCCATTACATTCCTCACTTTCCTTTTCGGAAATGGCGGATTTTCCTTTCTTTTCAGAGAAAAACCCCCCATTGATGTATTTTTAATTTCCGGTTAAATAAAACTGTCTCTCCACCAGTTATTGCGAAACACCGATCAGACCCCGACGCCCGTTTAAGAACGTTCACAACTTACGCGTAATATCAGAAGGTGATAATACAAGAGAAGTATTATATACTTCCTGTAATATCATGAATTCCTATTAACCAACTAGCTGTTATCCGTGGCGTAGCTCGCGTGTAGTGAGAACTTCCATCAAAATGATATAAAGAATGGGTAGATTTTACTGATTCGACTAATATTTTTGTAGCACCCTAGGAGCGAAGGCACTCGGCGTTGCCCGTCAGCCCCTAGGGATGCATTTTTATTACTTTTCACGCCAACATTATTCCATAAAGAAGGGTTTTTAAATTTCTGGCCGCCATTTAAAAAGATGGCAACTTTGATTTATATATTAACCAATAACCAGCCTATAGAGAAGTGTTTCCCAAAGTTTTGTCACATCCTTTTCCCGATTATAAACCATTGCAGGGGTGTTTGCTAAACGTTTGGCACAATTGCATTGAATGTAAAAACGCCTGATCATTTATACTGTTATTTTATCAATATAAGTCGATAACAAGTTGGGAAACCAAAATAAACCTCTCCGAGCCGAGACGAATGTACTGTCTAAACACAGGTCCACCAGCCAATGAGAAAAACCGGAAATATATAGTTCAAATTGGCGAAATATTGCCAAGGTCTTTAACAATTTCCTTTGTATCCTCAATAATTGTAATGAGGACCTAAATGTATCACTGAAGGGTGTATTTAACTTTCGGCTCACTCTGAACCGTTAACACCTCCTATAAGAGGAGGCAAAACAAGGTCACTTCTAGTTTAAATCTAGGGTATCTTATTTCACAGACCCAGTCGTTTCAACACTTGTGGATAGATGAAGAATTAACACCCATATTATATAATGAATATAAAAAATGCGATTACACTATATATAAATGTAGTAAAGCTGAATTAAAAAGTAAACACCAAATTTGAAATGTTAATATCGAAAGATGTTCTTGGAATATTAAGATGAAACAGAGCTTTATAGCTACACAACTACTTAAAGAATCGTAATGCCGAAAAATATTTAAAATATTTCCATTTAATATTCTGCAAAAAGGAAATGTTATCGTTTTGTAAGAGATCTTATCATCCTACTCGCTTTATATTAACTTTGATGTGCGTGTAGTGTTTCGATTCGGATGCAATCTTCATTACTCGTTCTATATAAACTCTCACTTGTGTCATTACATAGAAATAAGTTTATCTTAAATAATTAATTAAATATAAATGATATTAATTATTTTAATCGCCAGTAAATAACTTTAAAAATAGTTAAATCGTTTAAAATAAAGTTGTTCCTATTATCTTTCGAAACTTTGCTAATATTGACGTTTAAAGTGAAGGGTACCCCTCTTGCCCGCTTTTTTCAAATTTTGGGGTATATATACGATTCGTTTCCATTATAATAACAGATAAAAACGCATTCGCGTGAACCGATGGTGGAAGCCCTGCCATTGGGAGGCTAGACGTTTCTCGTAACCCTAGCCGATCGCCGCGTATATCTTAAAACCAAACGATAACGATGGAGAAGAAGCCGGAATGGACAAAGCCCTGATGATGGTTGTGCATAGTAGCTGGTGTCAATGTGGGATTGACGAAGAACGGAAGATGGTGGTGCATAGAAGCTGGTGTCAATGTGGGATTGACGAAGAACAGAAGATGGTGGTGCTTACGAGCCAGCAAGTACAGGCTAGTGTCCATGTGGGATGGACAAAGGCTAGCAGATTGTGGTCCTTAGAAGCCAGTTAGTAAAGACTGGTGTTGGCAGATGAATGGCCAAATTTCCGTGAACCGCGAACGCGTTCCGGAATTCGGGTATTTGTTTGCTCCGATTTGTAAACTGCGAACGCGGTCACGTGGGGTCTGACAGACAGACAGACACACAGACAGACAGACACACAGACAGACACGTCCAGTGCAATACCTCTCCGTGACGTCATCGTCACTCGGAGAGGTAAAAATAGTTATAAAGCTAGTCTTGTTTACGTGTACTCAAATGGATTCTAGTCTAGACTAAATTGACCACCATTGAAGTTATCATTAGGGAAGAACGAATCCCTTCCAATTAATGGACTATTAATGATCAAAAAACATCAGCGCAAACCTCAAATAGTAATTAGTTCAAAATAATCCTCACAGACCCATTCTGTTTTCGCTTAGTGAATCCCTTGATAAAACCAAATTACAACTACAGCTCAGACCTCGAAACTAGAGTGTCTATAGACCGAATAGTGACAATTGGCCAAAATATGACGCCACAGTCCTATTTTTTGGGGTGAGGGGGAATAAATGGGGAACGACTCATTTTTCCTCTTATTGGCTATAGGTGGTTCTAATTTAAACAATAAGTTTCTGTCCGAGTGCTTCATTTTCAACTGTGTTACTGGAACTGGAGTAGTCGTTAATATACCTCCAATACAGGCAATTGCTCCGAACCATGATGAAATGGACTGAGTTCCTTTCTTTATGATAGAACTAGTTTATTGGTTCAGAACTGAGCTGGAGACACTAATAGCGCCACCTATAGCCAGTGAACGGCCACACGATGCGTTCCCATTTACTTTTCACCAAAAAAAAAAAAGAAATAGGCCTTTGACGTATTTTTTGGCCTACAGATACTCCAATCCAATCATAACTACCAGACCAAGGCCTAGCAAGAAACTGAATATTTGTTTGAGCGGTACCAAGGCCCAAAAATATGATAGTTAAAGCAGATAACTTACCCGTTATTCCTGCGTTTCACGCAACTTCGATATCTACGGGGACTCCCATTTTTCATTGTTCAATGTAGATGTTGCCGTAATGAGACTACGCGCTTGTCAGAACCTAAATTTGGAAAAGTAAAATGGAAGATTTATTAGGTCTACGGTAGACACGAGATTAGATTAATTTTCTAGAATAAAATATGACATACCGATTAAGGTTCGATTATAATATTGTAGTTTAACAATTTGAATTCATATTTATATTTATAAAGGTACCTAAACCCGTTCATCGATACAAAATTTTTTTGAGGTTTTGACTCATCAACTGACAATTAAATTCTCCTTACACTGCGGTTTAATCTCGCCATCTTCAATAATTGTTACGTGATTGGGGGGGGGGGGGTCGGAGATAAGGAACAAATTGCTAGCTTAGCTACGCGGTGTTACCGGGTGTTATGACTCACTAGTATGAAATAATTGCGTTTTGTTATTATTTTTAGCAACTGACCTATTTTTTACAAACCATTGAAATTCTCTAAAAAATATTATGCTTGCCAGAAATTAAGGTGATTTTTAGTTTAAAATGATCTATGACATTTTTCCGTCAAAAGTTCATAAGATATGTTGGCCATAAGTTTGCCCCTGGTTAGTGAGAGCTTGTCATTAAGTGACGTCTTTGAAACGTCATATATTCAGGGTTAAGCGACACCTGGTGAGGCGCTGTCAAAGGCTTATTTAGTACAGACTAAATAGGAAGATGGACTGCAAAACAGAGTGTAGTCAATTCTCGCTTGTAGGTAGCGAACTAGCTCGAGCTGTAAGTCTCTCAGTAGCATTACGAAGTATAGGAAGTGTCATACTTATTATTTATCATATCTTATGAACTTATGGTCTTACTGATATCAGTCATACAGTTTTGGTTAATCAAATTGGGAAAATTATAAATTGAGAACAACAAACATCCAAAACATTTGAAATATTTATAAAATGTCTTCAATTGACAGGAAGTAAGAAATGGATAACCATGCACACCTCATTTGGATTTTATTTTTTTGGCATAAGGTATCTACCGACACGCAGGTTAAGACATCCTAAAAAGGTTGGGCGTTCACGGGAACTGTCCCACACAGTTCCAAAGTGATAAATTGACGACCCCTGTTGAGAGATCGAATGTATGTTCATACTAAAAAAGAAAGGAAGGCCTAGGCTTAGCTATATACTCGATCCCAATCAATTCTATTGAGCCCTATATGGATGACCTTTGCCCTACCCTCCCTATGTATCTTGAGTTAAGAGCACATTTTCTTGAGGTAAGCTTCCACTATACGCTAGAGTCAAAGGTCAACCGATCGAACCATATATATTACCAGCAACCGAGCGCCAGTAATCATAAGTTGCGTTCTGTAAGTTTGACATTTGTTACTGGAGTGACGTAGGTGAATTTTATTGATTCATTCATGGTCCGGCTTTTTTTGAAGATATTGGAACATTAGTCTTTGTTTCTAAACGTCCATTTCCCTGTTCAGACGCCAGAGCAGACAACTTAAATTTTTGAAATAAGAATTTTGAATACTGAAATGACCGAATCCAAAGTGACAAATACAGCATCAAGAATCCTAAAATTTTTCATATATCGTCTGCTAAAGCGTAGGTAACTGGATCACGTGCCAGATACTTGGGCATGATTGAGTGAGCTATGGCAAAAGAAAAGGCGCTAACGAGGTGGCGCCATCTCGACGCTGCAAGACGAAAATAAAAATTAGTTTTCAAACTTAACCCGCGAATCCTACACGTAGTCGTTGACGTGTGTCTACGTGAATGTAAGATTTTGATCGATTCTTAATTGGTCTTTATACTTAAAGAAAGTGTCACACTTATAGAGTAATTGTTATAAACTTATCTTGTAATTCTACACGCGATTTTTTTAAAGGAAAAGTATAACACAGTCCGTGTTTTCGTAGTTTGAGCCAAAATATTGAAAATAGTATTGACAGCTGAATAATAAACATACGCAAAACCACTTTTTCAACTAAAAGACTGTTATGAAATCGCAGGTTGCTACATTTTTCTAAGGGTTAACCCACTGAAACCAAACTTTCTTATTTTTCAACTGCGACTTGTCCTTTAATGTAAGGGGTCGATTCAAGAAGTCGAGCCGTTAATTAGTTCCCCCACTGATTAGAATCTAATGAAGGCATCCGTTTCTTTTTATCCGAAATCAGTCAAATCACGAATCTTATAAAGTTCCAATACAGGGGATAGGTAAACAGCGAAAGTGATTCAAGTATTGTTGAGTCGAAAATGTTCTATGGGCGATGGTTGAGTCGAAAATGTTCTATGGGCGATGGTTGAGTCGAAAATGTTCTATGGGCGATTGCTGAATCAAAAATGTTCTATGGGCGATGGTTGAGTCGAAAATGTTCTATGGGCCATTGTTGAGTCAAAAATGTTCCATGGGCGATTGCTGAATTAAAAATGTTCTATGGGCGATTGTTGAGTCAAAAATGTTTTATGGGCGATTTGCACTACGGGACACCTTAAACAAGTTATGATCGTGTTTTAAGGATGATCCCTTTCACTTAATTTAATTAGCATTGTCTTTTTTAGTTAAATTTAAGGGGCCATCCGTAAAACACAAACGGTGACATTTTCGACAGAAAATCGCCCATAGGACGGGCGGTCCAACCACAACACCCTGTATGCATCTTTGCTGGTCAAATAGGATAAGGTTCTGCTACGACAAACTGCGTAGTGCGTACGCGTCTGCGCATCACCGTACTTAATTCATTTAAAAGCTGGCGACATTTACGTGATCCCAAATTGAAAAGGAAAGGTCGATATAGACTTTGATATCTTTAATTGGATCGTTGTATATTTAACAAGAAAACGGATCCCCGTTCAAGTCCCTGATGGCGACCTGATTTTCAAAGGGAAGACATAACTGATGAAATCATGGTATAGGCAGTGTGTATTTGCATTTGTTTAGATGCATTTCTCCAGGGGACCGAAGATTTTAAAATATCATTTAGGCCTAGTTCTTTCAATAATTAAGGATACTGAAAGAGTGACCAGTCCAAGTATGACCATTGGGCGAAGTAACTTGAAAGAGAGAAGTTAGGCAAGAGATAAAATTTGAACAGGGAGGAGTTAGATAATGGTAGTGGTCGGGGCAGATAGCTGTGGTATTGGGTTCAGTCTAGAGATATGAGTCGGTATTTTACCATTCGTGAATTACCGGTAATTTATAAAATATCGTCGTAAATTACCGGTAATTTATAAAATACGGCCATAAATTACCGGTAATTTATAAAATACGGCCATAAATTACCGGTAATTTATAAAATACCGCCGGAAATTACCGGTAATTTATGAAATACCGCCGGAAATTACCGGTAATTTTATCAAATACCGCCGGAAATTACCGGTAATTTTATCAAATACCGCCGGAAATTACCGGTAATTTTATCAAATACCGCCGGAAATTACCGGTAATTTTATCAAATACCGCCGGAAATTACCGGTAATTTTATCAAATACCGCCGGAAATTACCGGTAATTTTATCAAATACCGCCGGAAATTACCGGTAATTTTATCAAATACCGCCGGAAATTACCGGTAATTTTATCAAATACCGCCGGAAATTACCGGTAATTTTATCAAATACCGCCGGAAATTACCGGTAATTTATGAAATACCGCCGGAAATTACCGGTAATTTTATCAAATACCGCCGGAAATTACCGGTAATTTATCAAATACCGCCGGAAATTACCGGTAATTTTATCAAATACCGCCGGAAATTACCGGTAATTTTATCAAATACCGCCGGAAATTACCGGTAATTTTATCAAATACCGCCGGAAATTACCGGTAATTTTATCAAATACCGCCGGAAATTACCGGTAATTTTATCAAATACCGCCGGAAATTACCGGTAATTTTATCAAATACCGCCGGAAATTACCGGTAATTTTATCAAATACCGCCGGAAATTACCGGTAATTTTATCAAATACCGCCGGAAATTACCGGTAATTTTATCAAATACCGCCGGAAATTACCGGTAATTTTATCAAATACCGCCGGAAATTACCGGTAATTTTATCAAATACCGCCGGAAAATACCGGTAATTTATCAAATACCGCCGGAAATTACCGATTTAAATCATACCGTAAGTTTACAAGGATAAATTACCAAACAGATTCCAAATTTTGGCGCTTAAGACTCAAAATATTTTGCAATAAAACCATAAGTAACATAATATTATGTTACTTATGATAAAACTAAGTGCACTAGACAGCCAAGAACTATAATAAATTCGCCTATTTTACTTCGGAGCCCATTTTCCCCTCAAATTCGTAGTTTAATAGACTATATACACGTGCCAAAATAAATTACCGACAGAACGGTAATATTACTTCTCACCAAAATTTGAACCAGTAAATTAACGTATTTCGGTAATTCCACAAATCTACCTTTAAGAGATCTTAGAGTATCAGCTGCCAGATAGGCCCAAATACACTGAGTATTAGTATTAGATAACACCTTTCCTTCCACGAATTACCCTTCCCATAGCTGCGTGTGTTCCCTGGGAGCTTTCCAAAGGATTGGAATCATTAATGAGTCGGGGGCTATACTCGGTTGGCGGGGGTTCCTTTTCACGAGGTAGTCAACTCACCTGTCAAGTTAGCCAAGCCGGTAAGCAAATAGCCTAAGCGCCAATTGACAGTTAATCGATGCCTTTACCTTTATATTAGGTTAGCCTTTTTACTACGAGCAGACGGCATTGGGTGGGACTTTCCCGCCATAGGCAAACGCCAGAAATGTCACGTGGGTAAGAACGGGTCGGGTGAAGGTTGGCCATTGGGGGATTGTAGCGATGAAGCTTGCTTTCGGGTTAGACACGAGACACGAGAGCCACCCGAGGTCGTCAGTTTTGTTTTGATACAAATTGCTCCACAAAGATTAGATCTAGGGAAAGGGGTGGGTAGTAGTGGCGTTGATGTCAATGTAGGGCTGTTTTTGACTTTCAGTTCTCAGTTTTGTTGACAAAAACAAAGAACATGTATAGATTGTTTCTACAAAAGGGGCTCGAGGAAATTTCAACCCCTTTTTAACTTGAACTTCAGTTTAGTGTTTTAAGTCTTTGCGAGTGCGAGTAAAGTTGGTCAAGTACTGAATCAAACTGAACTGCTAGCCTTTATCTACGACAACGATCTGACAACACTTGAGGAACGGCAAAAATTTAATGCTTGCAAATGCATTGTAGACATGAACAGTCGTCTTAAAGAGTGCCTCCACCACAATGGTAGACACATTAGAGGTTGTAATTTGAGGCCCAGACTAATCGCAGGACTGTGCCTTTGTTGCATTCAGGCATATTCTCCAGTATTCTTTTTGTACCTTGTACTCGTTGTCATTTGCATACAATAAAACATGAATTCCACACATTTATTTAAACCCTGTATAATTTAATTTGTGACGTCAGTATTAGGGGTTGTCCACAAAGGAAGGTGTTGGTCTGATCTCGACCATACTGTAACACATCTTACACCAGTACCATTTTCCATTGTTCAAATTAATTTCTACCTGTGACCCAAAAAAATAATTAAAATGAAATTGCGAAATGTAACCTTCAAGAGCAACGCAACAAAAGTTAATTTTTTCAAGACAAATAATTATTATATATACATTGTATCATTTTGAATCAATCCATAAAACTCATTAAGAAATGGCGACTGTATGCTGTTACGTGCGCATACTTTGAAGGCTCCTTTACCCTAAACGGTGTTGTAACGTATACACGCGGCCAGCAATACACATTAAAGGGTAAAACCCAAATCAACTCGAGCCTGGCTGTGGGGATCAAGTTGATGCGCACGTGAGACTCTAAATAACAGAGTTGGGAAATCGATGCTTCGAATATAGCCCCCTCCCTCGGTTACTACTCGTAACATTTCGATCCCAGCACCATGGACGTTGTATTACGTTAGAGGACCGGCAAGGAGCCCAGTCAAAAATTTAAATTCCTTATTGTAATTTTTTTCCGGAATAATAGGATTTTATAGGAGAGAAAATCATGTGTTTTTATAAAAAAAATATAGGATTAAATATGCTCGTTTTGGCTTAAACTATGCAGAAAAATCTGAAAAATAAATAACAAATTGGATTTTACTTTGAAAAGGGGAACTTAAATAAAATATATAAAAAAATTCTCAGCAAACTCTAATTTCGCTGTCTAGTCAAATGTGATCTCTATAAAAGAGCTGACTAAGTTGTGATAAATTTGATGCTAAACTATACAAAAACTTCGACGCTACAATTTTTGACTCAACTAGATGGGTCAAAAAGTTAAGATGGTCAGTGGTAAATTTTTAATTTGGTGAATCAAAAAGTCCAACTTCTGTTGACACATCTAAACTAGCTTGTTCAACTCAAGTTGAATCATCTAAATCAGTAAAAAAAGTTGTATCCTCTGAAAGGACCTCAAGTCAAAAAATATAGGATATTATAGGATTTTTAATGAAATTATAGGATACTATAGTACAGAGGCTACATTATAGGTATTTTCTACCCAACTCCATCCCCCAGCAAGCTACTACACAACATGGTTTTTTATCGTTCAGATTTCCTGTCCTTTAACAATTATAAGATCCATGCCGTTTACCAGGCTTAAACGAAACTTGAAAACATTTGAACGCCAATATGAAGTATCTCTCTGTGTTGAATGATTCGAGTTAGGGATATTTTAGCTTTCAAAACGATATGAGCGTAGGGGAGGGACGTAAAAGGGGGGTCGGAATCGTTCTCGGGAATGGAATGGATTCGCAATTTCCAATATTGAAACGTGGATGGTTGGCGTGAAACAACTTTTCTCAATTTAGGGGAAAACTTTTAGCTACAGCTGCTGCTCGCCGCGCGTCTCGTTTTTGCATAAATTGCGCCTCACACAGTGATAACGTTTCGAATCTACATTGAGTCCCCCCCCCCAAACCCCGGCCGGTTTCTCCTACCCCACCCTTTAACCGCACTGGCTATTATATGATTGAAAATAAGTAAGATAAGTTTGATAAGTACGTATCAAATGCAAATAGCAGTAAATCATTCCATAAATTGCGGAGAAACCAACACATAGGCAAGTGTCAGCCATCTTAGGTTATTTACCCTGGCTCCAACCAACAGGTACTGACAGACGGAGCTAGCCTGAGTTCACTACACCTCAGATCACCTAGATCTGAGCAGGGATAGATTTAATTTTAGAAGTAGGAATGGGGCACAGAGTAATCTGGGCGCGCGTTCAAAGTCCCGGACCCCCTTCCCCGGGACGAAGGGGTATGAAAGAAGAGGCGGGAGGGTTATAGCGACAGAGGTAAAAAGGGATTACGTATTTTTCGCCCGTTCCCGTCAGCAACGTCATAAAAAACGTAGTTTAAGTGAGCCAATAGGATAATTTAAACTTTTCGTTACGTGTTGGAGGGAGGGGCTATGAGTCGGACTGAAGTAAATGCTAACCGTTCTCCATTCCTACTTCTAAAATTAAATCTAGCCCTGATAAAATAAATAATTTTGTGTGGTATATAAACGTCTTAACGGGGTTACAAAATTTAAAATTTTCAGAAACAAATCAGATATTTTTCTTGAAACTCAATCTGCTGGAATCTCCCCAAAGGCAGATGCAAGATTGAATATTTTTTTTTGTGTTGAAATAACGCTGACATGGTATTTTTTCTTAAAGTAAATCGGGCTTAGGAAAGCCAGCTTATCTCTTGAAATTTCTTATTAGCTTCAACAAACGATAAGAACCTTCCGTTATTGTTCAGTCTTCAATTTAATTCAATGGCCGACAGGGGGACCCTATTTTTTATTCCTTAGCTCATCTTGACTTAGAGGAGGTGTGTTTTATTCTAGAGGGGTACGTCCGTAGCTGTATAAAATTCCCAGTATGTTTTTTGTGGTTGGGCTTCATTGAGTGCTGCCATCTCTCGGTTTAAAGGCTCAGTTACGTGTAAATAGTACTTAGTACTTAGTTCTTGTTGTAATTACCAGGTGACACCTAAATCTTACCGGGATACTAAATGACCAGGAGTAAGGGCCTCACGTGTTAGTGCCACTCCAGAATCAACCGTTTCTTCTCCAAGATCTCGATGTCTTACCCCTCCACACATTCTTCCATAAAAGGAAAACCGTTACCATTTCCCATCGGATATATGCATATGTTCATACTAAGAAAAATAACAAGTCCCAGGGAGTTCTGGTTTATACAGATATTTAAAGATAACAGGATGCACAAGACCCATATTAAAGCCACACCCGTTCTTATAGACCAAAGAAGATACACGCCCCAGGAATGGAAACTGTAGCTTCCTCTAGTGTAAATTTTTGTCTCTCCCCTCCTAGTACGCTCCAAAGGCAGGCTCGGTCGACCGAGGTATTTCCGGCTACATCGAACTTGCATAGACCGGAAGTTCCTGGTCAACCCAACCCCGAGACATACCTTCCATTCCCGGAGCGTATATTTTCTTTGTATAGACCATCCCATTAATTCCAGAAGATAAGCAATTTCACCACAGAAGCTGGGAGGTCACCTTCTTGGGCCATTTCACTCACGTCAAGAAGCATCGCTAGAGGCAGTGAGAGTCGGCTAGCCTCCCTTCGCGTGTAGTCTCTGATCAGGGATAGATTTAATTTTAGAAGTAGGAATGGAGAACGGAACGGTTAGTATTTACTTCAGTCCGACTCATAGCCCAGTATAGAGCCCCTCCCTCCTATGCGTAACGAAAATTTTAAATTATCTTATTGGCTCACTTAAACAATACGTTTTGATGACGTTGCTGACGGGGACGGCGAGAAATAGTGACGTAATTCCTTTTTACCTCAGTTGCTATGACCCTCCCGCCTCTTCTTTCATACCCCCCTCCGTCCCGTGGGAGGGGGTCCGGGACTTTAACGCGCGCCCAGATTACTCTGTTATCCGTTCCTACTTCTAAAATTAAATCTATCCCTGTTATCAGAAACACCGCGTATATTCAAGACCCTTGATCATTCATTATTTCTGGCTTTTTTATAAATGAATAAATAAATTTCAGATATTATTAACTTCAATAAATAGGTACCTATAGTAATAATGTTTTATCGACTGAGTTATTTATAATCTAAGCCATTTAAAAGTCGATATCCTTTCGATAACTATAGAGTAGTGGCATTTCATGTTAAATACTCATTGACCATAATGTAGTCAGACGTTGGGGGCGGCCATTACTGGAGTGTATAGGTAGGAAGGGCCGTTAATTTCATTGAAAACCAAAACGGGGATAGGTATCTATGAGGGGCAAGAAATCTTATCTTTGGCTGAGAATAGCATTAATGCTGGATGGCTAAACCCAAAAAATCAATAAACTGCATGCACCCAGCTCATCAATTTCCTAATCCTAGGCTCCTAGCTCTTCCCTTGGCAAAAAAGAAATATAGAGCCAATCATTTTTATGCCCCAACGTAATAATACACTAGAATCAGAAGTAACCTAATAATTTGAAGTGAGATATGAAATATACATTTACGGAAAGGACAGCCCATGGTTTTTACATCTTAATTGACCTTTTCGACTTAAGAAAAGGGGGTAGGCACCCCTTAGGATCGGGACGTACAAGACGCACAATTATGATGCAAAATGACTACAGCGCAGGCGCCAAAAAAGCGAGATGGAGGGCAAAGTTTTACGCCCATGTATTCCACCACTTAGTTATATCGCAATGTTCTACAGAGTGGTACTGATAGGGAGGAGCTATGGGGACGTGACGTCAATATTGGTAATCTAAATTGTATGGCCTGAGCTGACGACTTCCAATATGGTTGCCAAAAACCGAGGTTAGAGATAGGAGGTTGTGATGTCGCAAGAAAGTCCGTAGCAGACTATAAAGAGGGAGAGTTGAGGCCAGCGGCTTTGGCAAGGCATTATGGGTGTTCTCGCTTTTCTTTTCAATTTGTAATATTTATCCATATTTCAACCAATAAGAGGGCAGAGAAAGATGCACGTGCACAAACCGGAAGCTTAGAGGAAAACTTTCATAGCGAGAACACTCCAGCCAAGCCTTCTACTCCCCTTTTTATACCCCCTTTGTTTACACTTTTGAATTTCCTTCTTATCGTGTCATGCGCTTAACGTCTCCTCTATGCGCCGCGGTAGGTGCGCGTGAGATACAGACCCGACTGTGCCGTTTCAGTTTAACTCTCGCTTTTCTCTACTTCCTCCATGCCTAAGATAAACAAGCAAGAAATACCTTCTGCCGCGTATTCTCCATGGGAAAATTAATCAAAAAACACATTAGCTTCGATGGAAAGTTATTCATAAACTGTACTGTGGGAAAAATCCCTCAGTGATAACAAACGCATAGTAAACAGAAAGGCTATAAATAGGCAGGCTGCTATTCCTTGATTCCTTATCCGCACACGATATTCCCTTACATTCGAATGACCTCGGGGCCAAACGCATTTTGTTACGGGTTGTCAATACCGAGAAGGAGAAATCATCCTTTCAATCGAATAGAAGGCGTTATATTACAATTCGAAGTGAAGCATTGGGGAAAATAGAAGTTTCCGTATAGTAAGTTTCGAAAGTTGTCCCAATCAAACAATAGGATCCTTAAGCAAATAGCTTACAGATGGACTTTTTCACTACCGTGATAATTCAAATTTCCCATCCTCCTTACCAGCAATATACAGGGTTGAAATCTTCGCATAGATGCTTCAAACTCGTAGGTGTTATGCACAGGGAAATGTGCAAGGGATGTGATGATATGTTCCAAAGTTTGTCACTGGTTACTGGGAGCTTGTCGTGAAGTGATTGAGGTAGGTCATAGATTCAGGGTAAAGCGACGCCTAGATACGTAACGTTTTGAAAATGGCTACGCAATGGTTCCAATTGGCTGTATGCATTCATGCAGACGCTAGTAGAGATATTTTCAAAAATATATATCAGTTTCTAGTTTGAAATGTTAGCTATTGAATGATTCGAGATCAAATAAACTTCAATACCTTATAAAGAAACGATTACTTTTCAAATTTGGCAAATTTTTCTGCAAAATCCGACTTGCATCTTATTGGCTCAAATTTCAGCCAATCAAAGAAAGGAACGCGAAAAGTGCAATCTCGTATTGCGTTTGCCAAGGTCTAAGCCAGTTGCGCAAAAAATTTGAATGAAATTCCTTGCCATTATATTTTTTAAAAACTGATGCGTGAAACTATAGAGAGCTTTCAGATGGGATAGTGGTACGTCACACCCTCCCAAGTCTTACCGCTGTTCTGGTAGCCATATTGGGTGGTCTCTTTCCAAATGTCAGAGGTAAAATATAGTCTAGTGTTAGACCACATTTTTTCTAAAAACAGAACATACGCTTTGTGTATCCAAAGCTGTTGGTTAGATCATGTAACGTTTTTGAAACAGACGATACTATCCTTCGCCCCTTTCGAGAAGGTTATATCAAACCAAGATTAGAGCGATCTAGGCGCCATCTACACTACCATCCTTCAACTAACACAAAAGCGTTACTTCGAGTTATGGGGGAACTCATAAAATATGGACTGAATTGGTGTCTGCCTGAGATGGAAAAAAATAAAAATTGCCTAGTGATAGGCGTAGGGGGAAAGATGGACCTACGTGACACGTCGAATGGTAACGTGATATTTATTGAATCATGGCGTATCCCCCAACTGAATAAAAGATGGCCGCGGAAAAAAAGGCGTGAAAAATTGCTCGAATATAAATTGGTAATAATGGAAATTTCTCACTTCAGGCGCGAGGGAGAATCTAGACTGGAGTATTTTGGAAGTTATATCATAACCCTCTGATACATTCCATAAGTATCAGTCAAAAGGATATTTGCTCCGATCTTTTTTGGGAATGTACTTTCCCCAATAGTTAAATGTATTTGTTCAATGGGAAGATGGTAAGAAATGTACTTTTAAAGCAAGTCTCAGCTGTGGTTTAGTTTAAACAAATGCCATTAGATGCTCCCATAGTCGAGGGGGTGGAGTTGACTGGTCCAAACTCCAAAGGCTAGTTTTAGCTCCGCCCTCAGGCATGAGTTCTGATTGGTTCCTGCCTTTGGCAAGGTAATATTGTTGTGTAGAAGATTAGACAACAAGTTGGGGGCGCAACAGTAGCAGTTATTTGTTTTGACCCTTTTTCATCCTAGGGTCGTGAAATACTTTAGGCGCCATCTAGTGGCGAGATTTTGTCCTAGCGCCCTTTCTGAAACACCCTGTATAAAAGGGTAGATATGGGTGCTGTGGCGCCGTTTTCCTTTTTAAACTAGCACCCTCTAGGTCTGATCAGGATGAAGATAGCACCACAAGTTACGTAAATTTGTCTCGCATGGACAAACCCTTAAGGCAGACTTAGACTTACACTTAAAGATTACAGGGTTATGATAATATGCATGAATCATATGATAACTCGCAACGAAATTGTACTCTTTACTCGTTTTGAGTTTTGAGTCTTTAGTGGAGCAGAGAGAGGGAGGGAGGGAGATGAGACGGGTAAAGCGAATAGCCAGGGGCTATTCTGGTTTCTGAATTTGTTAAAACTGCCAACCTAACGCTTTTCGTTACGCTCTCTGGGATGTGACGTCAGCAAAGGATTATTAGAATCATATCGATTTAACGTCGTTTACAATAGCGTTCTGGGAATGGAACCCCGAACTACACGTACCATCATAAGTTTATAAGTTATGTTCCATAAGTTTGACACTTGTTATGCTTCGTAATGCTAGAGACCTACTGAGAGCTAGTTTGAGAGCTACAAGTGAGAATAGATTCAGCCAACAAATCTTATGAATTTTTATAACGGCTCAGATCTCGAGCTCGGGTTTTGATGTGAGAAAGGGATAACCTGATTGGCTTGATTTTGCCATGCGCAGAACCCATTTTAACCCAAGAGTCAGACTCTAAACCAATCAGAAAAATAAGGGATTTACTTTCGTCGCTCAACGACAGATGTTACTACAGTCAACTTTGTTAGTCACGTGATCCTATCCCTTAGATGGAGACTAGACCAAGCCAACTTGTTTATTTGTTGGTTGGGTCTCGGTTTTGCAGCCCATCTTCCTAAGCCTTTGACAGCGCCTCACCAGGCGTCGCTTTACCTCGAATCTATGACCTACGTCAGATCACGACAAGCTCCAGTTTGTAACCAGGGACAAACTTATGGAACATATCTTACGAACTTATGGACGGTAACCACCGAGAGTCTTACTGCTCGAACTACCCCGAAGTGTGGGGTGTTTAAAATGTAGGAGCTACGCAAAAATGCATTAAATCAATTTCCATCCAAGATTTATGAAATTTGAGAGCATAGGGGATTACCCTGCCAAGAAAAATGGGGGAGAACTCGAATATTTTGTAAAAACGAAACGATATGGGGATTCTCGTTCTGGTTTTATTGATTAAAGTTTTGAGCAATGAATTCGCTATTTTCACGGAGATTACTTAGTATGTAAATCGACTTTTTGGAATGTCAGAACTTTTGGGGCAGGGCGACCAACTTAGCTACGATACTTTAAACATAGACAGTAGAGGACCAGAATAAGCTAACAATCAGCCCGAGGGAGGGTAGGCACGGAATTTGGGGGGGGGACGGTCATCGTCAAAGGTTGATGGTACAACATTATGATTGGACCTTTTCACGCTCTATTCAACCCTTAGCATCTTCACCCTACATTATGATATTTGTTTTGGTAGGAATACATAGATTTCTTTTACTTGTAATCTCTATGATTGAAGGTAAGGGGGAGGGCTCAAAACCTTAATAAACCGCCAGCTCCTCCTCCCTCACGCTGTTCACATATATAGGACCCCTGGTTTACTCGTTCAGAACACGCTAAGAGAACTTGTTTACATTCGGGTTCGACACTCATAGGTCGAAAGAATCTCAGCTACGTCAATATCACGTGGTTTTTAAGTTGAAATGCATTATGCATGACGTCAAGGGTAAGGATTTTTACACGTCCTCCCCTTTAATTCAAGCAGAAAGACAAAGAAAATGACACGGTGAAGATTCCAAGTGAAAGAAATCTATGTATTCCCGGTGGTTTTGGTGACCTTGTAGGAGGATATCGCAAATTGGGTAAAAAAACGCCTGCTTTGCTTTTCCTCTATAATTCACCGTCCATGCTTTAAACGATCAATTCAAACGACGATTTATTTCAATTGCAATGTAATAAAAACTGGAATAATAATCGAATCCATTTCAATTAATTCATATATAGGCGTATACGCTTTGGCGAGCGATTCGGGTGCGAGAGGCTGCTTGCCTTTCAGGATATCTAATGAATACTTATTGCTTTCAATAAAACGGGAAGTAATAAATAAAATGGGGTAAACCGTTCTTGCACGATCGAACTAGCCGAGTGGGAATATCGCCAAACAAGTCAACAGTTAAATTAGCTTTCCACAAAATCGATTTCACACGTCACGATGACCTTACGGTCGGTCCTATAGAAGCGTCTCCTCGTAGCACCAGTCTCTCTCATTTTCTTTTTTTGTCTTAATGTCGACCCTTACTTACGCATTATAGGTTTGTGTCCATATATAGAAGCATATGTTTATAAGATAACTTCCATAAGTATGACACTATCTATAGACTAGTGGTGGTAGAGAGGGGGTGTAGACTGTGTATCCCTCAATCTGGTCGCGCTCTTGTAAGAGGGACTACTGTACGCACCCAGTACGGGATGACACTGAGCTAAGAGATAGAAGGGTGTGACGTTTGCATACGTAGTACTGCCGTTACTCTATACTTCGTAATGCTAGAGACTTACAGCTCGAGCTAGTTCGAGAACGACAAGCGAGAATTGACTCGGTCCATCTTCCTATTTGGTCTGTACTAAGCCTTTGACAGCGCCTCACCAGACGTCGCACTACCTTGAATCTATGACTCACCTCACTTCATGAGAAGCTCCAGTTTGTAACCAGTGACAAATTTTTGGAACATATCTTATGAACTAATGTAACGCGTTATTGGTTTATGTCCAAATATAGAAGGTATTCTTGTAGTTATGGCGTGCATGGTATTGGTAAATTTTTGCTCTTTTTTCGTTCATGAATTCTAATTTAGGACCGTTCGAAAACTTCGTCACGCAATTTTCTTTTTAGAAAACATTACCTTTGCCTTTCCATTGTCTTATTACCATCGCAAGCGACTCAATAACCCCTCCCCTACGGTGCACGTCACGTGGTATGCGATGCGATAACCTCTTTTATGTTATAGTTCAATCAATCGCGAAACCAAGCAAATGGATAGTGTGCATAGCTACTGAAGCACGTAAAATTCCGGAACTAAACTATTTACGTGAATCACTATGACTTTATGTGTGTTTTGTTGACCCGCATCCGCATGTCGTTTTATAGTCAAAAGACATAGTTTTCAGACTAGGGGGGTTGATACCATCATGAACGCATCTTTAAAGGGACCGGAAAACGGTACAAACCCAGTCCTCTCTAGAAGAGCATCACGGGAAGGAACGTTTTAGAAGAGAGGGATGTAGTGGTGACCCCCATACTTCTAACGTTGCCTCTGTACCCCCCCCCGGCACCGTAGTCCTCCCAGCATCCTCAGTGGCGTTTAGGTAGGGTCGTACGGTACGGAATCGTAAACAACGCCATCTCTGTCTTAAAAATAGAAGCTAGTTCTGATGCAGATACAATGACGCTACGGGGCAGCACTTAACAATCGCCTATCGAAGGGTAGGGGCGTGCGCGAGGTACACTGGGAGAGTTACGGTGCATTCCGCAGGTTGCCCATCATCATTTCCAATCTATCTTACCTCATTTATCCCTGAAGGAATGGAAGCTGTGAATTTGGGAACGGTCAAGGCCATTTGATCTTTTGTGATTCTTCATAAACCTATTGAAAAAATTTTATAGGATCTTGGCCGTACCCTTTTTTTCCTTATTAATTTTTTACAAAGCAAACGTGCTATAGAGACGAATGTATCCCATTCACCACTACCAGTCCCTTTGGAAATCAAGCGTTCATGAGAATCACAAATCAATGTCTTTAGTTAATCTAATTTGGCCAATTAAATGTATTTTCGATTACTCATTTAACTTGCTTACACATTAACGATCCCTGCATAACACTAAGGGGTTTGGGAAAGTGTCTAGACAGGTTGTCAAGGGTTAAAAGTTTCTTATTTGCTGTCCTTTCGATTCGCAAGTTTGCAAGATACCCGTGACGGAGACTTCTCATAAGATCGTCGTGTCTTTAACCTTTTACAGTATTAAATATATGTAAAATGATGTCAAGAATTGAATTGAACGTCAAGGATGCTTTTGACGTAACGCGTGGGCCCATTTTGACAGAAATACTCATTTTATTTTACATAAAAACGGTTTGCGATGCAAATAGGAATATTTCTCAAACTATACCAAATGTCTCTTTATTTCGTCTCCTTGTCATAGCCACAAGTTAATAGACTGTAAGGGTTGTTGTTTGCTGTTTTTGGTACAAAAAAATATCTACATCTTATATACAGTGTGTTTTTGATAAGTCTAGCATAAATTAAGAGGGAATGTTCTTGGGGAAATCGATTTTGAGTCGAAAATGTTCTGAGACATCTGGTCGTCCGGGTCACTGTTTTCGAGCTATATGATTTGAATGTTTTAGGGATGAACCCTTACTTAAATTAGAATCGTCTTTCAGTTTGATTGAGGTCTTCTCGAAGTTGGGACGTAGATGAACGAACCCCTAGCCATTAAGCGCCTGTTAAGATCGTTATTTCCCAGACTCATCGTAACTTTTTCCTTTACGACCACCTATTCCCATTTGCCTAAATTCCAAACTGCGAAGTTAAGCCTTAGCCATATAAATCTATAGCAGACGAACGCAAAAACACATCACTTATTTACTTCCCCTCAACTTTTGAAGTTACGGTTGTAAATTTCGAAAAGATCAAACTACGTCTGTAATATTTCAAAAATCAACTCGTGGCCATTGTTTACCCTCAAATCTCAGTAAAATCTTATAGACTGTTCCATTAAATACCTGTGAGAAAGAGGGGGAGCTGCCATCTTAGGCAAAACCAGACGGAGCTTGCTCGAGTTCACTACACGCGAAGAGAGGCTAGCAGACTCGCACTGCCTCCAGCGGTGCATTTTGGAGCTAGGAAATTAACCCAATAAGTAGACCTAGCCCGCCCTTGTGGTCTTTCTTTCTCTTCAGCAATTAATGGAATTGTCTATTAGAATCCTACTTTCACTATCCCTTCAAAGGGAAAGGGAACGATGTTGGGTTGGGTTAAAGGAGGAGGAAGGAAGGGTTTTTACCTCTCCGAGTGACGTATGTCACGGAGAGGTTCTAAATTCGACGTGTCTGTCTGTCTGTCTGTCTGTCTGTCTGTCTGTCTGTCCGTTGTTATACCCACGTGACCGCGTTCGCAGTTTGCAGATCGGAGCAAACGTGTATTCAATTTCCAGACCGCATTTACAGTCCCGGAAATTGTATTCCACTTACAGGCTATAACTCCATTGTCTGTCTAACAACTGTTCATTTGTCCACCCCACATGGACACCAGTCTGAACTTTCTAGCTTCTAAACACCACCATCTTCTAGTCTTTCGCCCATTCCACATGGACACCAGTCTGTACACCTGGCTTCTAACACCACTATCTTCTTGTCTTTGTTTTTGTCCATCCCACATGGACACCAGTCTGTACACCTGGTTTCTAACACAACCATCTTCTGGTCTTTGTTTTTGTCCATCCCACATGGACACCAGTCTGTACACCTGGCTTCTAACACCACCAACATCCTTAAGGTTAAGACATACGCGGCGATCGGCTAGGGTTACGAGAAACGTCTAGCCTTCCAATGGAGGGGTCTTCCTCCAAGGTTCACGCAATTGCGATGTTCTTATCTACAGCCGCGATTCGAATCCCTTATATACTACCTATTTGAGTAAGTCGAAGCAACCGGCGTATGCTTCATTTCAAACGCCAATATTAGTCAAGTCTCTCTAGAATGTTTAATTGTTCTATATCAAAACGATGTAACGTTCAATAAGGCAAACAACTGACGAAGAAAATATTTAATATTAATTATATTTATTTTAATATTTAAGATAATCTTGTTTCTCATCTCAAAATTAATACGGAAAGAGTTAAAAAGCAGCTTATTTTTTTGTCTGTGTGTGTCCGTCCGTTGTTACACTAGTGCGTCGCGTTAGCAGTTAGCCTTGTGTTGATGTGTTAAGAAATCATACAGAACCTTAATATTCCCTTTTTACATAATATAAAGTGAATATGTGGAAGTATTTTTCGTAATTATGATGCATTTAGTAGTTTTGTAGCTTTAAAGCTCTGTTTCATTTTGATATTCCAAAGATTTTTTTTAATATTGTTATTTGAAATGGCTGTTTATATATTACTTAAGCTATACGACATCTGTATATAGAATAATCCTTGGTTTAGTGACTTCATGAAGAAACCTAAGACCTAGACTCCGGCGGGTAAAACAAGTATTATCCGCAATAGGCTTAGTGAAACAAAGTGTAAATTATTGAGGCCTGAAGTGAAGTAAACTTTTGGCTTTGATTTTCGTGTCTGAAATGAAGAGACATTAACGGTTCAGAGTGAGCCGAAAGTTAAATACACTCTTAAATAATCAGGTAAAGATTTTATAATAGAAGAAAAGATCATGGTGGCAATTAGATTAGTAAAAGGGCTAGTGGTAAACGAGTAGCTACAGACTTTTTATTCTCTTTACGGTGCGCTATGACTATTAGTGCGTCTGGGTATAATTTAGCTTTGGTGTTATTTAACGTTAACATTCGTGTTGGCAAACTAAGAATATTGTTGAGGTGAGACGAGACGATTGTGTTTACACTGAAAACCAGTTGTGAATGTAGCTACCAGAATATAGGGTAAACAGCTGAAGCGTAGACTTCATTTCCTGTTCTTTTCCCCATTGACTGATTTCCATGTGTCCAAGATTTATCCTTATTGGATGTAAAATGTCGTCTACTTTACTGTTTGCTATGTTTGGAATACTACTTCAATATTTCGTAAATTTTTACTTCAAAAAAGTGAAATAACTCCATATCTGGGTAAATAAGTTTGTAGTAGTAGACCTCTTGACTCGGAGAGGTAATATTTTGGTTTTCCCAACTTGTTTCTTTTCGATTATCCTTTGTTGCTCAGAAGAACGCCGAGCGAGACCCAAGTTCCGTATTGATTTTTTCCCTCAACTCCTTTCCTTTGACGAGGGCCAAACTTTTCAAAAGACGTAAAAAAATGAGAGCGCGCCAAAATGGGAAAAAGCGTTGAAAAAAAAGATTTTCTTTTTGGGTAAAAAAATAATAATTCTTTAACGAAATCGAAATAGTTTTCAGAAAGGAGAGAGACAACAGTTGGCCAGATCAGAGTGGAAAAAGACAGACAGAAATGGATTAATCTGAAATACAGGGCTTTCAATTCAAATAGGATGGGACGATCTACAACCATTAAACACATATGGACTGAAATGATAAGCCAAAACCTCCGTTCTCCCAATGGCATCGCCTGTCGGCGCCCCTAGCGGGAGAGTCCTCAAACGTTTCGACTCATAGATCATGATGTTATGGCTATAGAGCTATCTCAGTTGTCACAGTGCTTAGGTAAAAAGTCACTTGCTTAGCTCTGGCAGTGAGCGGCCATGTTTGGTACCGCTTTGGTTCTATGGGCAAATAGCATGGGTGACATCACACTAAGGCTTCTGAGATAGCTCTATGGTTTGAGTCGAAAAAGTTTCAATATTTGTCGCTGCGTGGCGCTGCCCTAAAAGAACCAAGGGATGTAACTCCATTCCAGTCCATCTATGTTTAATGGTCTTAGGTACGACCGGAAGTACAATGGGTTCTATGGTTGAAATAAAGTCTAAAATGTATTTTCTATGACTGATTTTGTCACAAGAGACAACCCCTAAACAAGTTATGAACAGGGTGTTTTACGGATGACCCACTTAAATTTAAGTGTGCTAATTACGGGGTCGTAACTTACAAAAGGTGACTCAAAATCACACGCCTACCAACCAATTTGGAACACACTAGGCCTATATTTTTAAGTACAGTACAACTCTTATTAGTATTGAAGTTATAATGAAGATTTAATTAAGGAGGATGTTCTTTGGACGATTTTGAGTCGAAATTGTTCTATGACATTTTGACGTCTGGGCCACTGTTTTCACGTTATGATTTACCGTTGCGCAGTAACAATTTTTACTACCAAATTTGACCAATTAAATTTAATTTATATCTTCTGAAAAGCGTACTTCTACTATTTCTTGGTGAAACTCAAACTCAATTCTTACTTGAATTTTTTTTTCAATTGAATTATACTTTTCTGTGGCGAGTCGTATGACATTTCCGATAAGTTCTTGAGCAACCGCAATATTCTCTATACCTACATTGCAAGGCTACCCTTTTCACTATAAGAATTTTGAGTGAACATACCTTTGGATATAGCTTTAGTAATGTGGAATATTGTAAATGGTACGAAATCCGATTTCACTTGAAGAATTGGAAAGTGATTCAGCGACAGCTTGAACCAAGTATTAACAGCGATTGATGTCATGCACGAGTGTAAGCTATACTCATGTTTTAAAAAGCCATTGGTCAATTCAATCGAAGTGACGTCACGTTGAAATAGGCCAAGCTGTTAGCTTGACATCGCACCATCTGAAAGAAAAGAATAAAAAAGTCTATCATCCACCTTTAAGTTTCTATGTCTTAATGGGATCTATAGAGTGGTACTGAAAGGGGAAGAGTTACGGGGGCGTGACGTCAATATTGGTAGTATAAAATTATACGTCAACAATGATTTTAGTAATAAAGTTTCTTAAAACGATTTAAGTAGAATTAAGGTAAATTAATGACGATTAAAATAATTAATATTAATTATATTTATTTAATTATTTAAGAAAAACATCTTAATTGCTTCTCGACTCGGAGAGGTTTATTTTGGTTTCCCAACTTGTTTTAAGTGAAATATTCCGATTTGAGATTTAATGATTTAAAATTAAAATATAAAATTGCTCCAACTTGATAACGAATCGTAAATTTGTAATTGCTAAGGTACAACTATTATAACGAAAAAAGATTACGTGTTCGTCAGCAGAAAGTCATTGAAGCAAAGAATATTTCCTAGTCAGATTGCCTTAGGCAATGTTATTGTTTCAGTTTTCCGAGGTTATTTCTGCCTTTTTAAAGGACTTGATAACGACTTTCAGATCCGTACAGTGTATAAATAAAGGGCTGCTAGTTCATTTCCGGCGGCATCGAGCTAGGGTTAGGGTGTTTGGATTTTAAAATGAGGTCGAAACTCAACTCAAACTAGCAGTTAAACAAAGACTCCCCTTATTATAGCTATACAGGTGGCACGGTACCCCTACTAAGGATTATCCCTCCATGGCAGTTGTACGTAGGAACTTGAACGAAAGAGATGGGATAGAGTAACAATCTTCATACCTATAACCAGAAGTACACTTCGAGAGAAGTGTACCAACCACAAAGCGGAGTAATTGTAACATGATTCTTCAAAACATCATTTTACATTTGAAGCAAGGTTACTAAACCGAATCACATACGGGATCTAAATAGTTCCCTCATCATTACTCAATTAGCAGTTAATTATTTGCCAAGGCGCATGCGCTTGTAGATTTTTGTCCCGCACATCAAGACACTCAAGGTTTGTGGTTTGATTGCTGAGGATTTAGTACCACCAAACAGTTACAGAATTCACCCACACGGTGCGATAGTTACCCATCTGAAGTTTGATGAGCATGAAAGCAAACAAAAAGGGTGAGCAAGCATGGGAAGTATCATGTTACATAACTAAAGTAGTACGAGGATACAGAGTATCATCCTTCTGTGAAAACTAGCTAATATTTTTAATTGGCAGTACGCGGCAGCAATTAACAATCCCCTACCCAAGCGAAGGTCAGAAGTTTAGGTAGACAGTGCCATCTAGTTTTGCTTACTTATGATACTCTAAAGCGAATAAAATAAATTCACTCCTCAGAACCATTCACGCCCCTTTAGGTGACTCTTGAGGAAGCTTACAAAATTCACACAATCCTTAATAGCTTCAAAGCTATTTTTAACCGAAGTCCTTCGATATACTTAGTTCTCTTTGAAGCTGTGTCTAAATTTAGCTCAATCGCCAAACCTTAAAAGAGAAACAAATTTTTCTCATCGGCTACAGAGTATCTGTTTTGTCTTTCTCTTTGGAAATAGGGACCGGTGAGATTTGTGGATCAAATATTTATATAGTCAATTTATTTATTTACTTTTGTCATTTGGTGCATGGGTTTCCTATCTTCCCACCCACGCCAAGCAAGATGCTCTCTCTGTCTTGGGTCTGAATTATTTCTGGGAGACTAGTCAGGAAACAAAAAAGAACCAACCAGAACCAAATCCTAGAGCTGACTTGATCCGTAACTATGAGCAACTAAAACCACGCACTTGCCCAAGGTGTAGGTACTATCAGAAAGTGATAATAGAAGAAGTGTGACACTCTGTACACTCTCAATACTTCAGTTATGTAATGTTCATGATTCTTCCCGGGCTCATGGCACCATTTTTGTTTGCTCTCACGCTCATCAAACTTCAGATGGACATAGTTGCACAGTGCTAGGGTGAATTCTGTAACTGTTTGGTCAACTAAATCCTCAGCAATCAAGTAGGCACAAACCTTGATTGTCTTGACGTGCATGGGACAAAATCCACAAGCGCATACGTCTTGGCAAATAGTTAAGCAGCGCTAATAGAGTAATGATGATGAGGGAACTATTTATCGCGTATGTGATTCGGTTTAGTAACCTTGTGCACTCCAAATGTAAAATGATGTTGGGAAGAATCATGTTACAATTACCCCTCTTTGTGATGGTACACTTATATAACATCGAACCTTGGACATTCAAGTAACAAATGGAAAAAGGACTACAATTAATTTCGAGAATGTTTTCGCGATTTTATTCCTAAGAGACGGACACTGTGATAATTTCAACACTGTATAAAATAAGCCTGATAACTCTTCTAGCTTCACTCCTTGGTAAAGGAGTTGATTTTATTGCTTTTGGTTTGTGTGGTGAGTCGCCAAGCGGCGATGAGATGAGACGCGACAACTCTCGAGGCGGCGGACAATCGCTCTTTGTCGTGACCAATGTCATTTAGAAAGACACTACACTGCCTACAGTTTTTGCGACAAATGACAACTATGGCCGGAAAGTATGTGACAAAGAGCCTTGCCCAGTAAATTGCAATCTTTTCCTATGTACAGGCGCTGGCTTTACTTGATTATTTCTCCGGGGGAACATTAAAACTCCGCATAAAATGGGACCTAAGCGACCTAAACGACCTAAACGCGCACCAAGAAGCTAGATGCACTAAACCGTAACGAACCTTAAATACAGTTCCATAGTAAACATGCATTTGTTATTAAATGCAAACAAAAATGAAATAAAAATAGGCCTAAACTTAGTTTAAAAGGAAAAGTTCAGGTAACATAACTGATTATACCTTAAAAGAACGGCCTTTTTCTAAATATAAAAGGAAAATATTAAAAAAGAAATAAATTATCTCTACTTAAATAGTAGGGGCAAGAGGTTCAAATCCCTGACACTTCGCTTCCAATTTTCAAATCCCTGACATTTCACACCCAATTTTCAAATCCCTGACATTTCACACCCAATTTTCAAATCCCAGACATTTCACACCCAATTTTCAAATCCCTGACATTTCACACCCAAATTTCAAATCCCTGACATTTCACGCCCAATTTTCAAATCCACGACATTCCCACACCCAATTTTCAAATCCCTGATATTTCACACCCATTTTCAAATCAAATCCCCGACTTTTCAAACTCATTTTCAAATCAAATCCCCGACTTTTCAAACTCATTTTCAAATCTCTGACGTTTCACACCCAATTTTCAAATCCCTCACGTTTCACACACCCAATTTTCAAATCCCTGACGTTTCAAACACCCAATTTTCAAATCTCTCACGTTTCACACACCCAATTTTCAAATCCCTGACGTTTCAAACACCCAATTTTCAAATCCCTGACATATTTCATACCCAATTACAAATCCCCGACATATTTCACACCGAAATTTAAAATCCCCGACATATTTCAGACCGAAATTTAAAATCCCCGACATATTTCAGACCCAATTTTCAAACCCCCGACATTTCACACCCTATTTTCAAACCCCCGACATTTCACACCCTATTTTCAAATCCCCGACATTCCCACACCCAATTTTCAAATCCCTGACATTAGCCAAGATTAAAATTACTGTTCCACATGCTCTTAGATTAAGTTATAAAACATTAAAATCAATCTTTCATTTTAATACATGAATTCTTTTTTCTTTCTCTTTGCAGTTACGGAGAAGGAAGTGAAGCAATGGTAAGCCGCTTTTCCATTTCAATTTAAGTTCTCATTCATTTTGCGTCCGAATTTATCGATCGAGTCATTCCTTTGATTAAAATTCAAGGGATGAAATTACCTAGCTTAAATTTCCCTTATTCAGGCCGACTTTAATTATTCCGAGAAAAATGCTTTTAAATTAAAATGGATTTGGCAAAACAATACCGTTTAATTTCGACTAGGTATATCGTGAAGGTTTTCGTAATATCCGTCAAGACAAAAATTTAATTTAGTTGTTATATAAATTAGATGAATAACTTGACAGTCGACAATTTTTCGAAACCTGGTCTGCCATGAATGATGACTTCATAATGTTTTGGTTTTTAAAAGCGACTCAAAATGTGAAAATTCAGTATAATAAGTTGGATTTGAAAATTGAAAATATTTTAAAATGACAAGGTTAATTGTGTAATATTCCTTAAAATGTGGTCAGGTTAGGTTTTATTCAGTTACTTCAGGTTAGGTTTGATTCAGTTACTTCAGGTTAGGTTTGATTCAGTTACTTCAGGTTAGGTTTGATTCAGTTACTTCAGGTTAGGTTTGATTCAGTTACTTCAGGTTAGGTTTGATTCAGTTACTTCAGGTTAGGTTTGATTCAGTTACTTCACGTTAGGTTTGATTCAGTTACTTCACGTTAGGTTTGATTCAGTTACTTCACGTTAGGTTTGATTCAGTTACTTCAGGTTAGGTTTGATTCAGTTACTTCAGGTTAGGTTTGATTCAGTTACTTCAGGTTAGGTTTGATTCAGTTACTTCAGGTTAGGTTTGATTCAGTTACTTCAGGTTAGGTTTGATTCAGTTACTTCACGTTAGGTTTGATTCAGTTACTTCACGTTAGGTTTGATTCAGTTACTTCACGTTAGGTTTGATTCAGTTACTTCAGGTTAGGTTTGATTCAGTTACTTCAGGTTAGGTTTGATTCAGTTATTTCACGTTAGGTTTGATTCAGTTACTTCACGTTAGGTTTGATTCAGTTACTTCACGTTAGGTTTGATTCAGTTACTTCACGTTAGGTTTGATTCAGTTACTTCACGTTAGGTTTGATTCAGTTACTTCACGTTAGGTTTGATTCAGTTACTTCACGTTAGGTTTGATTCAGTTACTTCACGTTAGGTTTGATTCAGTTACTTCACGTTAGGTTTGATTCAGTTACTTCAGGTTAGGTTTGATTCAGTTACTTCACGTTAGGTTTGATTCAGTTACTTCACGTTAGGTTTGATTCAGTTAAGCCACGTTAGGTTTGATTCAGTTAAGCCACGTTAGGTTTTGTTCAGTGAAGTCACGTTAGGTTTTGTCTCATACGTAACTTTTGCAATTTCTGTTCTAAGATGCAAAATATATGCCACTGCAATTTTACTGCTCAAAAATATTCCGCTTAACAACCCCTACTAAAAACAAAACAGCACTCTAAGACAAAGCGGCAAGAACAAAAAAAACACGGTTTTCGCTCGAGGTCAATTATTTATCCTCGGCCACCGGCCTCAATGGATCAATAATTTGATGCATGGAAAAATACCATTAGCCAAAAGAAGCTATTGGCTCTAATCAAATAGCTAACCCTGCCCTGTGTATAATAAGTACTTTGATCATGGGAAGCGAAGCAGTTTGAACTTTATGGTATATTTAACAAGCTGCGATGTTTATTTAGGTACAAAGGCTTCTTAAAAGACTGCCCAAATGGACTCCTCACTGAACAAGTAGGTAAACACACTCCCTATAATTCATCGACCCATAACAACGCAGCGGAAGTAACATACTAAATAAATTATGCTAACACAAAATGTATAGCCATTTTAAATAAAAAGCTAAGCCTTAGGGATTTTATACTATAAAGTATTGATTATGCGTAAAGGAAAAATATTGTCAAAGTTAAATTAAAATTCAAAACTTGCATAGTCTGTCTGTCTGTCTATTAGCATATGTTTATAAGATATGTTCCTCCATAAGTTTGTCACTGGTAACTTAGAAACTGGAGCTTGTCATGAAGTGAATGAGGTAGGTCATAGATTCAAGGTAAAGCGACGCCTGGTGAGGCGCTAGCTGTCAAAGGCTTAGTAATGCAGACTAAATCGGAAGATGGAAGTCCTGCAAAATTAACCACCGAGTTCTAGCTCGAGTTGTAAGTTTCTAGAATTGCACCAATAAGGATTTAGTATGGAGTGAAAATATCACTATGTAATAACGTTGCAAAGAGTAGTACGGGGTTTTATGTTACTTCCGTATCCAGTAATATGGGTTTTGTCTAATAAATGAATCGTTCCAGGGCTTTCAAAGAATATACAAACAATTCTTTCCACATGGTGACCCTTCGAGGTTCGCGTCGCTAGTTTTCAGGGTTTTCGACGAAAATAAAGTAAGATTTACTTAAGTTTTAAGAGCCATTCCCTTGTAGTAGTATTTTTGCGATAACACTCAATAAGTGGTCCAGAATAATAATAATAAAGGGGGCGAAGCCTTAGTAAAACTTTTAATAATTACTAAGTCGAGGTTGGGTAATTTTTTATTATTATGTTATTAGGACGGCTCGATCGAGTTCGAGGAATTCATTCGGGCGCTTTCAGTAACGTCCAGAGGCAATCTCGAGGAAAAATTAGTATGTAAGTATAAAAGTCCTTCAGCGTTCCAAGCATTCTCCAGAGTACAGGACAAACGCGTCAAGGGAGAATAAAGTGGATGGATGGATAGACAACCAGCCATTCTTTAATTGCTTAAGATTTTTAAGAAATCATTAACAAAACATACTCGTCTGCATTATACCGTGTGTCCCTTAAATTAATAGGTCAAATTGAGTCATAAGTGTCAAAGAACATGGTGATTGACGGATGATTTTTGGTAAAAGATTTGCTACTGATATTAAAGGGAATGCGAATTTACAATTTCATATCATATTTTACCACGAAAGTGGTATTATGTTACACTTTCGAGTCTCTACTTTCAAAATATCAATTTTTAATATAATTGAACCAAAGTTCATATTTGTAAAATCCATTGAAAAATCACGAAAACTCAGTTTCGATATATCAATAATTTTGTCTTGTCGAGCTTGTTCGCACGTTTGATGACATCACTATGACGTGAGACAAAAAAAGCGCGGGAATCCTATAGGCGTCACGAGCTTCTCGCCAGTCTAAACTCTGGGTCTGATAGCAGAGAGAGTGGCACCATCTCACGTGAAAAATATATCTGTGACGACAGCCTACGGGAAACGTTTTAGCCTTTCATAAAAAGTGGATTTCAAAAATTTCATATGAAGCATTTTCAAATGCATATTGCCAAATAACCAGAAATCGGAGAATTAAAAGCTTGATATTTTGAACTCGCAGAAATTAATTCTAACTTGTGTTATACAAATCAGAGGTTTTTCAAACGAAGCTTCTCATTCCCTTTAATGTTAAGTCATCAAAAAATTAACAACAATTAAAAAGTATTATTATCTGTTCATTTCATTCTCCATTTAATAAATAAATAAAAAGAACTATTTTGGGAAGGAAAGAATTTTAGCGAGGGACATTGTTCTTCGTCCGAGTCCAATAATGGGGTCGCGAGACGAATTCCAACTGCTTCAACACAATGAACAGAAATAACTGTATTAATTTCTTCATGGTAGGGGCATTCAAGCTGTACGACGTCGATAACGACGGATACATTGAAAGAGAAGAAATGTACAACATAGTAGACGCCATATATCAAATGCTGGTCAGTAACTCGCTCCATCCAGTGGTGGAAATTAACACTAAAGTTCTAAATTTTATTAAATCGGTTGCATTCTGAGAAACCACGTGAATTCCCATAGAGATTTTTACATTTTAGCATAAGTCTATCACACTTTTCACGAGTTTGGGACGGACTTTGGGAAGATCGGATCCCTACTTACTCGTTATCGGGTTATTGCTTTAGTGATTTTCCAGACTGCAATCGAATTAAATTACATTTCAAATTACCCGTTATTATTTGCTCTAATATAGTCTCGAATGATATTGTAAATATTTGCTTTTCAGGGAACGCAAGGCAAAGATGGAGAGGAAGACGATGATCCCAAATCCAGGGTTGATAAAATATTTGAACAGTTAGACAAGGTAATATGAACGATAAGTACATACACACTCGAGGTTATTTTAGACGATACAACTTTCTAAGTCAATTAAATCGGTCAACTCGACATAGTAGAAACGCTCAGAAAATCTACGTATCCCTGTTAATAATATCACAAGTAAGATAAGGGACTAGAAGTATCGAGGTGACCAAATTCTTCACTTGGCGAAAGTGAATATTCTTGATAACACACCAACGGTTATCCCTCTGGTAGCGGTTTCTAAATTTTCCCTCCAAAACGTGAGACGCTCGTGGCGGTAGACGGCCGAACTAGATTCAAGCACCCGCGTCCGTGTTCCGCGGCTTTAGGTTGAGGGGAAGGGGGTAGGAAACATTTTTGGAACTCGACCAATTTTTTTTCTCTCTAGTGTAGGTGCGATGGAAGCGGCATAAAATCCTCAAATTTGTTCACTAGTGCCAGGATCTATTACCAATGCTAGAGGACTCTTACTCTTCTAGTCCCTTATTTTACTTCTGCTGATAATATATTTAATAAAATTTTGCAGAATCACGACAATCGTTTATCATTGGAAGAGTTCAAGGAGGGCTCGAAACAGGACCCGAAGATAGTCCAGGCGCTCTCCCTGTACTCGCCGTAACGAGCAAACTAATCGAGGGTGCGCGCTAATTAGTTATTAATATTTTGCTACTGGACTAAAATTAAAAAAAAATAAATCAATAAAAACAAATGGCAATTTAACAAACAAACAAAAAACAACCTTCATCCAAAAAAAATTAAATATAAACACGTTAATATTCTATATCCCCAAAAAAATAAATAAATAAATAAAATTATTCGAGTGTTAATTAATATAATTTGAAAAAACAAAAATTAACAAAAAAATTTCTCATTTCAAAATGAAAATAAAAATAAACAAACGCCTCACAAAGAACACTTCATGACTAAGAGTGACATTCCAATATACTTGAAAAAAAAAATGACACTCGAACTATATGTGTGTAAATATGGAACTTTTACTATACGAAACAAACAAATAAATAAACAAAGAAACAAACAAGACGAACGCTTTGGCTTTACTTGAAAGCGTAAACAAAAACATAACATAACATACGTGGTATAAAACGTCAAATTTTATATACTAAAAATCGAATCTATTTAAATCTAACTAAAAGCCAAAAAAAAATGAATATAAGTAATATGAAATACTTTAAAAAATCGTGTATGAGAGAAAACTACATACATTTTTTTCCTTCTTGAATCTTTAAAAAAATTTTCACGTTTTTCTAAAAACGGTCTAGACAATCCTAACTAAAAAAGTATTATCGTTAATGTTAATTAAATTAAATTAAATTACATTCTTAGATCATATCGAATGAGAAAAATAATTATAAATTAATTACCCATTAATTAAGGCACAACCTAAATTAATTAAATTAATTGAAGTAATTAATTATATCTAGATGCATTTATATAGTGAGGGTTTCTGATATGAGTCTGGAGATAAATTAAGCCTGGGGATGTTCTTTGGGAAATCAATTTTGAGTTGAAAATGTAAATTGTATCTCCATTTTGCCACAAGGGTCACTGTTTTCAAGTTAAGATTTGATTATTTTGCGGATGACCCCTTAAGTTTAATTTTAATTAAGGGGTCATCCCAAAAACACTCAAATCTAACTCGAAAACAGTATCCCTTGTGGCAAAATGGAGATTGAAGTTACATTTTCGACTCAGAATTGATTTCCCAAAGAACACCCCCCTTAATTTTTGCATCCAGACTTATAAGAAACACCGTGTGTAGTGAGTGAGTGTGGAGGTTATATCAAGTAAAGGCGCCATTTTGTTATACTGTTGACGCCTTATGCTAATTAGCTTTTATGTGTTGTTTAATTATCTTATATAATAGGCGTTGCCACTGATAAAAATGTTTCATTTAAAAATTTTAAATTGACAAAGTTCTTTCAACTTTCCCAGAGTCAAAAGGTTTCCCTGACCAGTTTTAATTCCTGATTATTTTGTAGAAAAGTCAGAAGGATGAGTTTGAAATTGGCTAGTACCAAAAACTCCTATCATGTTAGATCATGTTAGTACTAAAATAGGAAAATTACAGATTCAATGTGAATTTCCCTGACTTTTTTAATTCCTGGACAATTTTAAAATTCCCTGATATTTCATACCCATTTTTCAAATTCCCTGACTGTATTAGGGCAACCCTGCATAGAATTCATCTAACATATCGCGAAGTTCCTTCGAATTTGATGCAATGTAATAATCGAAAAAAAAATAAGCTTAGCACACAAAACAAATGTGTTGTTTGTGAATGGTGATGTAATAAGTCGCGAAATATGTAATTTTTACCTTTCACCTTATTTTTTTTAAAACAAATTCAAAAACTGCGTATTAATCCAATCTTAAAATGGCGGCGCATCCGTCGACTGCTTAGTTCGACCGTAGGTTATATGTAGTGACGTCATAGTTAGCGCCACCTTGCAGTAAACTGTAATAGTAAATTATTTCACCAATGATTTTCGTTATTGTTTTGAATTAATATTTTTACCGCTTTCAATGTTAAATTTAAGAAGTTAGATGGCGCCACTGTCGTAATTGAGATATAACCTCCATACTCGTTATATATAAAAGCTTATTTCATAATTACGCAACCTGTATTGGTTAATAAACTATTAAATCATGTGAATATAGGGGCCGTTTAATCACACAATTTTTCTCTTGAAACATTTAAAATTTCTAAAAATATTTTACGCACTGTGTTTCCCGTTTAACTCGAAACTTACTTCAGTACGTAGTAGGTGCTAAAAGTTATAAAAAAATATAAAGTAGAATTTGTTGTTTATAAATAAATTTATCTCGGTGTTTAAAAAAAACTAAACAAGATTTTTCTCTCAATAGTTTTTGGCGAAAATGAAAAAGTTTGAATAAAAAAATGTTATTAACCCCATTATGCGATACGGAAAAACATTCTAAAAAATCCTCTCATTAATAAATTAATTTACCGTAACTTCATTAATAACTCCTTGAATTCATTTTAATGCATGAGGTTAGCAGAACCAAAACCAGCCACCCAGCCAGGAAAGTCAGACTAATAATTTTTGCAAACAAAACTTGTGAAAAATAAAAAACAAGAATGCTTATACCGCTCTTCTGTCGTACTTAAAAATATCCAGTGTGTATTATGGAGCAGTAATTCGGCGCTTTTTTGCTAGAAATATTACTCGTATAGCGACATCTATTATAACCTCTGTTAGACAAATTATAAATAATAACAAACATTTATAGCTTTTTGCTTGTAATGAAGGATACTGGCCTTAGTAGTGATCGCCATCTATTTGTTATGAATATAAATTTTCAAATAAATTTTAGCGCTTTGTTATTTTTACAATATTATTAAAATTTTAGTAAAAGATAATTTTAATGTTAAATGTTTATAAGGAGTGAGATCAATAATAAATATTTGGAAATAAAGTGTTATCCAAATCATACTTATTGTTGAAAATTGACAACAAAATATTACTTTGCCAAAAGAAATATAAATGACTTCAAATGAGTTATTGATGAAGTTACGATAAACGCTAAACAAATTAAAATAATTCCATATATCAACTTTTTTATACTAAAATCAATACAAATATCAACACTAGATGGATCTGAAGCGTGGCAGGTTAAACCCATACCCTCAGTTACTTTTACCTAACATAACATAACATAACCGGACAAAAGTATAAGCTACTAAATGATATTATTGCAATGAAAACAATAGTGACCGTTGAGCACGAAACCACTTAATTACATGAGTGACCCTGCTAATAAATGGCAGTACATTATATTATATTTATAAAGCTTAATTTTAATTTATTAACTTTTGTGGACAGCGATAGGCCGAAACTTAAAAATGTATTAAAACTAATTAATAGTAGTTGCTGAGTCATATTTGATTGAATTTTTATTAAGCTCCGGTAGGCTGCGCTTTAATCAACAGAATAAACCAAAAACCCGCAAAAATTCAAAAAAAAACCTTACAAATATTGTTGTTAATAAAATTCGCTTAACATTTCATTAAATTTTGATGATTTTTCTCGAATTATTAATTATAACTGTAAACTTAAATCGTGCTTGGGCTTTTTGAAAAGTTCACATATTTTAATCGTCAAACCGTTTTGTCAAATATTAATTTTCAAACTTTTTAACGAAGAAAGCCCAGCGCACAATACTTTAAATGGTCATTGCACAAAGAGGAAAATATATAATACTATTGCCAAAAACTAAAAAGAAAATATTGGATAAAACTAATTTATTTATGTGTTTAAGAAAAAAAATCACCGCAAGTTGTTGAATTAAAAATTATTCAAATTGGATTTCGAATTTCTTTTTTCAAGTGTAAGAAATAAATGTTAAGAAAAACTCACCTTCCGTTCCTGTTTTCAACCACTTAACTTCCTTCGCCCAAGTGTTTCCAAAATGGCTGATTTCTTGACCTTCGCCACCAAAGAGGACGACGCCACCGCCCACCTGACACCATGTATGCGCCAAGGCTTAACGCCCAACTTTCCTCGTACCGTCTTGGTAAAACCAGCTACTCAGCTCCAAAGAACTTGCTCAGCTCTCAATTGAATCCCAATCGCTCAAGAAAATAACCTATTGAGAACGCTAGACTCTTTTACTTATCACCTGCTGCGTCTAGCTCGAACTTTAAACCATGAGCTACGCTCAATTATATCCCGGCCGTCACCACTCTCGTCCTGTAATGTATAGCGTGGTAACAAGCTATACAAGTAATACAAAAATTAACTTCATTTGATATTACCAAGGCTTAGCAATGGATTTCGTTATCTACTGGAAAATTTAAGTGAAGCAAGCAAATAGACCTAAAATATAATAAGATATTAATTTTTTTACCTCTTCGAGTGACGATGACTTGACGGAGAGGTATTACACTGGACGTATCTGTGTGTCTGTTACCGCGTTCCGTTGGACATTCACATAGCTTCGTTTTATCAGCTTTTCAAATGGAATAACACCGTTTACGACTGAAAATAGTGTAGGCATATTTAAAGTGCCTTCCCAAATAAAAGAAAAACTGACTTGAAAATCAAATAACTACTGATTTCAAATAACAAACCTGACGACAGTTCAGCTCCAAAATAGGAGAAAATTATCACAGCTGCACCTTTATTGCCAATATTAATTACACTGAAATTGACAACTATCACCATTTAATGGCGGCGCTTATACTTTAACAAGCTTTGCTGTATTATTAGTTTATTAAGCCTTTTGAAGGCAGAATGAAGCCTTTGCAAATAGAAGGCCAAAGTGGGGAATTCATAATTGAGACTTTTTAGGCAAAACGAGTTGAGCAAATAGTTTCAAGCTATCTGATACGACAATCGAAGGACACTAAGTGCCACAGATAATTCTGTTTGACAATTTTATTTAGTTTTCAAATTATCCAAGTGCTTGTACTTGGTACGGCCTCGGGATCCAAGTCATAAACAGTGACGCCGAATGAGATATCAGCTGTTTTGTTTGGATCAGCAGGTTCCTGATCAGCGGTTTCAACTTCTTGATCGGCCACTTCCCTGGAAACTTTGTTCCTTTTGTTGATTTTCCAACCATAAACAGCAACGACCGTGCTGATAAACATGCCAACAATCCACAACGTGAATGAAAATGCCAATGGTTTCAAGGGAAGTTTTGTTGCCGACTCCATTTGCCCGTTACGATCGTAGACGCAATTTATTGCGGTCCATGTCATGAAGCTGTACCGGTATTCTTGGATTCCACTTTCGAAGAAATACGTTTCACTGAAAATGACTCGAAATATTGAAAACTTATAAAAAATCCTGCAAGAAAAAAGCGTGGACAAATAATATTTAAGGATTTTTGGCAATTTGCGCTTGAAGACTTGCGACATAAGAAATCCGAAGGGCTAACTCTTTTCGACTTAAATAAGGTTAAATTGGTAGTTTTAAATACTTGAAAACATGAAATACTGAGGCAATAAGGAGAAACATAAACACTTTAAACGAGTGATAACGTCAAAACTGTTTCACCATCTTACATTTGTTTTATCTTGTAGGCAAGAGCATGGTCCAAATCTTTCCTGAATGCCAAAGCATTCTTTTCATAAAGAGCTACGTTCTCGGGAAGGTACAAGGCACCCGGTAGCATATCACATCCCATAAATGAGCTGAGACCTTTCAACATAGCGTGTTCTATAGTCAGCAATCCTACACTTTCACCACTTCCCATCTTCAAAACTATTTCCCCAAAATCACCAGGTTGGAATGAAATAATACTGTTGGATTTTTTAATACGACTCCAAACTCGACCCAGATCTGAATAAAATGTACAACATTTCATCCTAATATCGAAAACTTATTAAAACACTTCATGTTCCCTTACCTCCAAGAAGCTGTGTGGTGGAGTGCTTTCGGAAACGTACAGTTGAAATTTGGGATACTTGAGAATGTCGGTTAAGAACTCCAATACATCTGGCGGATCGGGCAGGGTTAGTTTTGACAGCAAACATCCGGTAAATGAAGATGAAATGACGATGACGGCGAATAGCCAACTCAAGTACAAAACTTTAGAAGGTGTACCATCACGGAAATCAACCCCTTGAAACACCAGTACGGAACATACGTCGAACAACTTTTGAAAATATTCTCGAAGATACTTCTTGGCTGCGAAATTATTGATTGTCGACCAGATAGATGGAACCCCAAGTACAAATGCTAGAATTGCCAGCCAAACCTAAAATTTATAAAACAAGGTCGAACCAAAATTCAATCACTCTAGGCCTAGTAGAAGAGCCAGTCGAGGCAAATGTAAAGGGCACAATAGACCACTTCGATGTAACTGAAAGGGAAAGACACGTGTGTAACTATTTGCCTTCCCTCTCGCTTTTTAGAGCCTTCGCTGTAGGCTTGTTGATCGTGAGAGTGCGCAGAGAAGGCAAGGGATCTTCTCCCTTGTATCTCCCGATACTGAGCGTTGCCTACACCTTCTTTACATCAAAAGCGTCTATTATGTCTCAAGAGATATCAAGGACGACTAGAGCAATGAAATTGTGGCGCGATAATCATCTATCATATATGCAACCATTGCCCACGTGATCACGTAACGGTGGAAAATGTATATTAAAATAATTATTTCATAGATGGCGCTGGGAATAATTGATTATAGAAATTACTCACCTGAAGATCAAAAGAACTCAAAATGACGAAAAAATCTCCTTGTAATATTTTAGGACGTCCAGAAAACATTTTCCATTTTATTTCACCAAAGGTATTTGTAAATGATAAATACCGGTGATTTTCTTCTATTAGTGGGATTGGCAAGATCGAAAAGTCGCATTCCTGTAGAAGAGGTGAAATGCCTTGTTAAGATTACAATTTGACGCTGAAGTCTGGATTTAAGAGAACGAATAAGCGGCCGCATAGTTCGTTTTCGAGTTGCGCAGTAGGGTTTAATATGGGAAGTCGAATCAGCGGCCGCGTTGTTCGTATTCGAGTTGGGCAGTAGGGTTTGATTTGGGGAGACGAATCAGCGGCCGCTCTGTTCGCGCAGTAGGGCTGGATTTGGGGATACGAATCAGCGGCAGAAGTTGCATGGTAGGTATCCTTTCATACAATATTGACTCCCCATCGCCTCTAGGGACAGAAAACTGCAAACCTCCCCAGTATGCTATTTCCCTCTCAGTTTTTTGGCCCTCCCGGGTAACGTAAGAGTTCCCTAGAAGCAGTACAAGATTTCTCGCGTAAAGATTACGTTTCTCAGAAGGGCTCCAATCAGTCCAGTGCCATTCCCTTCACCATAAGCTCTTCCTTGAGTTTCTCGAACGTCGGGCAAGAACTGTACCGAGTACCTATGAAATACACTATTATTACATCAACCATACGCCCTAATATAAGTTTATAATACGTTATATATAACGTATTATACAGGGTGTCCTGATAAGTCTGCCATAAATTAAAGGACGTGTTCTTTAGGTCAGACTGAGTGAACTTTCTTAGATTGGAGCCTATAAAGGTTGTCTCAATAAGATGCACACTCTGATATGTCTTACTCCACATTTGTGCCAATTTCCTTGATTTAGAGGCCAATGTTTGGTAGCCCGTACCTCCGAAACTCAATGTTTCAGACCACATGTTCTTTGACACTTTTCACTTAACTTGACCCAAAGAACACACCGTTTAAAAAACACTGTATATTACATTAGAAACTTAAATAATAATTGTTATTCTTGCCTTAGTTTCAGTTGGGAAATAAGACCACTAAAAAATATCTCCAATAGTCCAGTTATGAATCCTTTATCATCGTCTTCGCACACTACCATAACCTATAGTTATATAGTAATGATTTCAATTAACTTAAATTATAAATACAAATCAAGTACATTTTGAAAATTGAAGCTTTATACGATGGATAAATCGAATTGTCTAGTTTTATTGAAGCTGGTTGGGTGAAATAATTTTTTAAACTATAAGTTAAAAAGCCATAAACATTAAGTCCATTGTTTTCATTTAAGTAAAATGATATTTAATTCGCAAATTTTGAGGCAAAACTTTCAAAAAAACGCAGTCACTTTTCTAGATGAATTATGCATAATTTGTACTTACATCCACCGCGCAAAGTCGAATTAGTTTACCAGCTACGGAATTGTTCATTTTACTAACTTCTTCAATCTAGAGTTTATGTTCGAATCCCATCCCAGGGTACGCTATCTGATAAATGTATCGTTTTAGTGGCACGTGCATTCAATAACCATATGAAATGAAAGGGTAGAAGCAGGATATTGTTCTCATTTTATTTTGCCTTTGTTACACAACAGAATAATTAAAGCGTTTAAGAAAATTACCAAAAACCGTGCACGAAAACATGATCATACGCAGCGTAAATTCAACAAGTTGAGAAATCAAAATATTACCTCTCCCAATCGAGAGGACTATCGATCCAGATCAACCCAGATTATTGTTATTAACATGAATTCAAATAAGATTTTGAATTTGAAGAATTAAAATTAAATTTTAGAAATTAAAACTTGACGAATGCAAAATGCGAAACCATTTTTCTTAAACTCTCTATTATACGCTATAAAATACGTATTTGCATAACTTGATATAATTACAGTTGGCTTTGTTACGGTCCATATTCAAGAAAATTAAATTCATATTTACTGTTGAATCTATAAGCCATGTCGTTCCAAACATTCAAGGTACTACTTTAAAAAATAGTTCTTGACACGCCCCTACGGAGCAAAAGAAACTTCTAAAATCTACGTTGTGTGATCATATAAACTCAACTGGATAAAATTTTCTATTTACGTGTAGCCTATATCACGTGAAGCAGAAATTCATTTAAAGCTACGTATGAGTAAGAAAATACATTTACAATAGTCGTAACCCGAATAAAAGCATTAACAATCCACAAGATTTCGAATTGCGAAATCAGTAAAGTCAACAAAGTATGTTTGGAAATATTGTAAGCCTTGTATGCACAACCCAATTTCTTCATGTATTCCCCTGAGGTTCTTGGGAGAAAAAAGGAGTTTCATAGTGCCAAACCGCTATTGATTTGATAAAAGTTTAACATCGATCCATGAATGCATGCTAGGTCACGTGGGGAAAATGAATTAAGCCTACATCTCTCAGTACTTTGCATTTTACGAGGCGTGGCCATGGAGACTGATCAATATGATTCGACCCAACAAATAATCATTCCAAATGGAAATATGCCTTGTTGGTTAACGCAAGTGACAGACGTTAATGGACTGTTATACTTTGGTTCAAATTCCAATTAATTTGTTTTTAAAATAAATCCGTATTAAATATGTAGTTGCACTGTATAATTTTATACGCGTGCCTTGCAGGTGTACTGTGAAAATTTAAAATAAATTTAGGCTCTAGCTATGTCGCCTCTACACAGAAATTTGACCTAGCCCGCGGTAGGAACCAATCAGAATTTGCCTTTGCTAGACTTTGGCTAGACTAAGCGAGTATTTAGTGGCATTTGTTGAAACTAAACCACAGACGAGACTTGCTAATATTAAGCAGGAAGCTGGAAGTTGAATTTCTCATTAACAGACGCGTAGCGAGTACAGTCAAACCTTTAAAATATGTTTCTGCATATATTAGAGAGTTTAAGCATCCCCTATACGAGTACGTGTAGCCACCTTTGACAATGCATTGGTCTAATGCACTGTGGAAGGTAGCTACACGTACGCGTTTAGGGGATGCTTAAACTCTCTATTAACTATAGTACTATTCATTTCGAATGCTAATCAAGTCTACAGTCAACCCGATTTCTTCAGGTAATTGGTTCAAAAACGTATATGGAACACTATTTTTCAAAGGCAATCAAAATGTATAATGATATTTGAGTGTCTTTCCCCGTAATGAGTTACAGTAGCCACCATATGTTTATAAGATGTCTTCCATAAGTTTGATACTTCCTATACTTCGTAATGCTAGAGACTTACAGCTTTAGCTAGTTCGAGAACGACAAGCGAGAATTGCAGACTACACTCGAAGGTTAATTTTGCAGGACTTACACCTAGGTCCTATTTAGTCTGAACTTACTAAGCCTTTGACAGCGCTTCACTCACCAGGCGTCGCTTTACCCAGAATCTATGACCTACGTCACTCACTTCATGACAAGCTCCAGTTTGAAACCAGTGGCAAAATTATGGAACATATCTTATGAATAATAATGATAATTAACTAATTCGTATCTACTTTTTAAAGCAAAGGGCGGCTCCGTTGATGCCCCTGAAAGATGCCTTTTCTGCTTCACGTTGGCTAAGCTTGCCAAAGGCTAGTTAAACCAAAGGCAGGAACCAATGGGACCTAGTGCATTAGGTCTGATTGGTTCCTGCCTTTGGCAAGCTAAAATTCGTGTCCAGAAGATTAGCCAGCATGCTAGGGGTGATAATGGAGCCGCCTGTTACTTTAAATAATAGCATTTTCGATTCAATGCTTCGGCAAGCGGGTCCATTCGCGTCAAAGTTAGACACTGAGAAAGTGAAATTGGTTTACGGCAACAAAATACTAAATGGCAAAATTGGACAGCCGGAATCTATTGCGGAATACGATGGTAGAGATTGCTTCAAAACTAAACAATAATCGATTTGGTGAGAAAATTATTTACATGAACATTTATCACAGGATATTTTTACGCTGGCACTGACGGTGGTAAAATTGTCAAATTCAACGACACGTCAATAACCACACTACCCGAAATAAGTAATATCATCCATTAAAAGATAGTTTACTGATAAGTGTTGACTGTTGTCAGTCATTTGTGAATGCAATTCAACCGCTAGACTTAAAAGCTTATAGCAAAAGTATCTAGATATAAAAACATAAAGTACACTTCCTTGAAACTTGCTCGCGCCGTCTTATATGAGAAGCCCTCTTTTATCCCAAAATAGTGTCGATCCCCTCTGCGTATGATTACCTTCCTGATCGTTGCACAGGGAACCAGCCGTCCCGTGAACAGCAGGTGCTAGCTCTAGTACCAAAAATTAACGTTTGGGTCGCCAGCATCACGTACTAATTTCTTTAAACCTATGATGACAGGCAGCTCTTCCCTGATTGAGCGGGGGCTAGTTTACTTCCCCGTTTACATGTCGTCAAAGGCGAGAATTGTTAATGAAGGGTACTTTTTGTTTTTATAGTTATATACTTTTGGTTCTAGTTCTGTTTCGATACAGTTCCAATCCTGCACTATAATAACAATTTACTGGCAACCCTGATCAGCAGTTAAGATTAAGAAACGGGGGTTGAAAAATCCAAGCCCCTTTAATGATCACTGTCTGTATTCCATAATTTGAACGGTTTTTATTGGTTTTTCAAGCAAGTGGTAAAAATCCCACTCGGCGGTTTTTGGGAATGCGAGTATTTGACGGAGTTCTTATAGCGTTAGATGCTTTCAACGGAGTCTATTCTGTCGATTTGAAGACACGTAATTGTAAGATACTACATGTTCCGTACCAAGAAGTAATTTGGTTTACAAAACCCTTTTTCTTCATTTCCCTAAAGATGCGTCGAAAGAACTATATTCTTCATACGATGAGGATGGCAATGTGAAGTACCCGTTCTTGGATGACGTAGACATGGATGTCTGGTCTCAAACGCTTTATATCGCTTCCATCACTCAAGAGTAAAATATGACGGGACTTGAAAAAGTTAAGCGGATCGGCTCCACGGATGACACGGGAATGTCAGTACAAAAAATATAGTTTTTTAGAAGAAAGGAAATTCGAATTGGATGATATTTTTTTTTAGTTTTAGTGATCGATCGTAGTCTCTAGATTTCGTTATTTTAATCAGGGATAGATTTAATTTTAGAAGTAGGAATGGAGAACAAAGTAATGTGGGCGCGCGTCAAAGTCCCGGACCCCCTTCCACGGCACGGGGGTATGAAATAAGAGACGGGTCATAGCGACAGAGGTAAAAAATAATTACGTATTTTTCCCGTCCCCGTCAGCAATGTCATCAAAACGTAATTTAAGTGAGCCAATAAGATAATTTAAACTTTTCGTTACGTGTCGGAGGGGGTGGGGGTGCTATACAATGCTATGAGTCGGACTGAAGTAAATACAAACCGTTCTCCATTCTTACTTCTAAAATTAAATCTATCCCTGTTTTAATCAAATTGTACACTTTCAGGGTTATCAAATATAATTTGAAAACGAAGAAAGAAGAGATTCTGGTTCGCAATCTGTATTTTTGCAACGGAATTCAACTTTCTAAAAACCGAGACTATTTACTGTTGACTGAATTTATGAAATCAAGAGTTTCTAGGTAAAATTTACCGCTAATGGCTCAAATTAATACTTCAGAAAAATATTTCGGATTAGCTTTAATATTTGCACATGAAGTTCAAGCGTGAATACGTTAGTATTTATACATTATCTTACTCCCTATTCTTTCAGGTACATTTTGAAGGGACATAATGCTGGCACATTGAGTGTTCTTACAAAGACACCGGGATCACCAAATAATGTAAGACCGAGTTCGAATGGTGGTTATTGGGTTGGTGTTACACGATCTGTTACACTGACAAACGAAAAATATTTGGAGGTAATGGTAATACTAAAATGCATTTTTTAAGCTTTATGGACTTAAACCATTTAGTTGTGATGTTCTAAAGTTGGTTTGTGAAGGCTCTTATGGGTTATTCATTATTAATTTTAATTATTTCCTAAAACTAATTTTCTAAACCGCTTTATACGAAACTTGCATGGTTTCTCTTTCGAATTTTTACAGTGCGTGGCCGTGGAGATTGACGAGTATGGTTCGACGAAACAAATAATTATTCCAAATGGAAATCTGCCTTGCACGTTATCGCAAGTAACAGACTTCAATGGACAATTGTACTTTGGATCAGTTACGAATGATTACGTTTTAAAAGTAAAGCCATACTAATGCAGATGGTCCCAGTCAAATAGAGTATATTAATAATTAATTCCGTTGTGTCCATTTATAATGTTGAATACGAAAAGAATAAAATTCTTTGAGTCGTATTACTTGGGATTTGAATATTATCATAAGTTTATAAGATATGTTCCATAAGTGTGTCACTCGTTAATGAGAGCTTGTCATGAAGTGACGTAGGTGAAACGTCATAGATTCTCGTAAAGCGACGCCTAGTGAGGCGCTGTCAAAGGCTTAGTACAGACTAAAGAGGAGGATGGACTGCAAAACCGAGTGTAGTCAATTCTCACGTCGTTCTTGAACTAGCTCTCATTAAGCCTCTAACATTACGAAGTATGGGTAGTGACATACTTATGGAACATATCTTATAAACTTATGATATTATAAACACAAGCATAAGTTTTGAAGGCAGAATGATGCCTTTGCAATAGAAGGCCAAAGCGGTACTAAGAGTTATAATTCATCATTGAGGCTTCTTAGGCAAAACGAGTTGAGCAAATGGTTCCAAGTAATCGAAGGACACTTAGTGCCACAAAGAACTCTGTTTGACAATTTTACTTGGTTTTCAAATTATCTACTTGTACTTGGTACGGCCTCGGTATCTAAGTCAAAAACAGTGACGTCGAATGAAACTTCAGGTTTATGATCAGCAGGTTCCTGGTCAGCGGTTTTGATTGGATCAGCAGGTTCCTGGTCAGCGTTTTTGATTGGATCAGCAGGTTCCTGATCAGGGGTTTCAACGTCTTGATCAGCGACTTCCCTGGAAACTTTGTTCCTTTTGTTGATTTTCCAAGCATACACAGCAATGACCGTGCTGATAAACATGCCAACAATCCACAAGGTGAAAGAAAAAGCCAATGATTTCAAGCTGAGTTTTGTTGCCGACTCCAGATGCTCGTTACGATCGTAGACGCAATTTATTGCGGTCCACGTCATAAAGCCAAACTGGTATTCTTGAATTCCACTTTCAAAGAAATATGTTTCACTGAAAATGAATTGATATTTTCAATACTTAAAATCAGAAGTGGATAATAGAAGAAACATATGGCACTGTATCCTCTCAAAGCATAGCACGGCTCCAGTGGATCCCCTACAAAGGGACTTTCCTCCTGAACTCCGTGTTTGGCTTGGCAAAGGCTAGTGGGTGGGATTTATAAGTGCACTTTTAAACCCCGCCCACATAGGCCTCGTGTATTTGCAAGCCAAAACTGGAGTTCGTAAGGAAAGTCAACTTGTAGGGGATCCACTGGAGCCGCGCTATGCTTTAAAATAAGAACAAAATAAGCAATTTCAAAGAGTGATGAGTCTGATGACGTCCTAACTGTTTCAACATCTTACATTTGTTTTATCTTGTTAGCAAGATCGAGGTCCAAACCTTTCCTGAATGCAAAGGCATTAATTTCGAAAAGAGCTACGTTCTTGGGCAGGTATAAGGCACCCGGTAGCATATCACATCCCAGAAATGATCTAAGTCCTTGCAACAAAGCGTGTTCCAAAGTGAACAGTCCTACACTGTAACCAGCTCCCATGTTCAAAACTATTTCTAGAAAGTCGTTAGGACGGAATGAAATAATGCTGTTGTACTCTTTAACACGACTCCAAACTCGACCCAGATCTGAATTCGGGTCCGAATTCTGAATAAAATGTACAATCAATCGTCGACAACTTCTTTCAACACTTCATGTTCCATTATTTATAAAGTGGTAAATATTACCTCCAAGAATCTGTGCGGAGGAGTGCTTTCGGCAACGTACAGTTGAAATTTGGGATACTTGAGAACGTCGGTTAAGAACTCCAATACATCTGGCGGATCGGGTAGGGTTAGTTTTGACAGCAAACATCCGGTAAACGAAGATGAAATGACGATGACGGCGAATAGCCAACTCAAGTACAAAACTTTAGAAGGTGTACCATCACGGAAATCAACCCCTTGAAACACTAGTACGGAACATAGGTCGAACAACTTTTGGAAATATTCTCGAAGATATTTCTTGGTGGCGAAATTATTGATCGTCGACCAGATAGACGGAATCCCAAGTACAAATGCCAAAATTGTCAGCCAAACCTAAAATTTATAAAAATAGGCTTTACAAAAATTCAATCACTCTTGTAGAAGAATCAGTTCCGGCAAATGTAACGGACGCAATTTTGTATCAAGGACCTCTTGAGTCATGAAATTGTGTCTATCTTATATGCAGCCATTGGCCATGTGGTCACGTAACAGTGCCAGAATATATACTAAATTATTTATTTCATAGATGGCGCTGGGAGTATTTGATAAGATATTCTATTTTATTAAAAAAAATTATTCACCTGTAAATCGAAAGAGGTCAAAATGACGAAAAAACCATTCTCCAATATTTTAGGACGTCCAGAAAACATTTTCCATTTGATTTCACCAAAGGTATTTGTAAACGATAAATACCGGTGATTTTCTTCTATTAGTGGGATAGGCATGATCGAAAAGTCGCATTCCTGTACAGGAGGTGAAGTACCCCGTTAAGATTACAATTTAAATAAGGTTCCACCTGACTCTGTAGTCTAAATTTAAGAGGACGAATAACCAGTAGCGCTGTTCGCACCGGAGTTCAGTAATAGGGTTTCATTTGGGAAGACGAATCAGCGGCCGCTCTGTTCGCGTTCGAGCTGCGCAGTAGGGTTTAAATTAAAAAGAGGAATCAGCGGCAGCGCTGTTCGCTAGGTATATTTTCCTACAACATTGACTCCCCATCGGCCCCGGGGACAGAAAACTGGAAACCGCCCCAGTATGCTAGTTTATTCCAGTTCTTGGTCCCCCCCCCCCCAGTTTACGTAAGACGGTAAGAGTTCTTTAGAGTTAAGCCTCTGAAACCTTGCGCTACGAGATTTCTCGCGGATAGATTACGTTTCTCAGAAGAGCCCCGATCAGTCCAGTACCATTCCCTTCACCGTAAGCTCTTCCTTGAGTTTCTCGGGAGTCGGGCAAGAATTGAACCGTGTACCTGTGAAATAGGTTATTAATTTAGGGCTGTGCGAATAGTGGTTTTTCAAACCGAATCGAATACGAATCGAATAGTAAATCTGCTATTCGAAATCCGAATCGAGTACTCGTTCAAACGAATATTACTCGTTTATCAAAAAGTCATGTTCGAGTACTCGTTCTTTTCCGATTAATCGGTTTTACCCCTGGTTTGACCAAACGAATATTCGTTTCAAAGGGAATTATCGTTTTCTAAATACACCTAGCAGTACTAGTTCTTAAAAAGAGTACTAGAAAATTTTAAGACTCAGTTTTATCAGACAATATTCTTTTCAAAAGGATTCTTGGTCACATGACATATAAGAAGCTGTTTTGTTTAAGGAATTTCAACGCGATTGCGCAATTCGCGATGTTTTTTTTTCTCTCGCGAATATGGGGAAGTACAATATTTTTAGACTGCTACGTGTATTTAGAAAACGATTAATCCTTTTGAAAAGAATATTTGTCTGATAAAACCGAGCATTAAAATTTTCTAGTACTCTTTTTAAGAACTAGTACTGCTAGGTGTATTTAGAAAACGATTAATCCCTTTGAAACGAATATTCGTTTGGTAAAACCAGGGGTAAAACCGATTAGTCGGAAAAGAACTAGTACTCGAACATGACTTTTTGATAAACGAGTAATATTCGTTTGAACGAGTACTCGATTCGGATTTCGAATAGCAGATTTACTATTCGATTCGTATTCGATTCGGTTTGAAAAACCACTATTCGCACAGCCCTACAAATTCGATTCGTCGAATCCAATAATCGATTCGAATTAAACGAATACTATTCGAAAATTCGAGTATTCGCACAGCCCTAGTTATTATTACATCAACCATACGCCCTTACATTATACAGGGCGTTCCTGATAATTTTGACATAAATTAATGGATTCTTAGATCGGAGGCTATTGAAATTGTCTAAGCAAGTTGGGCAGACTGATATGTCTTACTCCCCATGTGTGCCAAATACCCTTAATTTATGGCATTATTATCAGAAACACCCTGTATATTACATTTGAAAATAATAATTGTTATTCTTACCGTAGTTGCAATTGGGAAATAAGAGCCCTATAAAATGTCTCCAATAGTCCAGATATGAATCCTTGCTCATCGTCTTCGCACACTATCAGAGCCTATAGTAGTTTCAACCAAATTAAATCTTAAGTACAAATGAAGTACATTTTTCCTTGGGTAAATCATATCTCTTATTGACTAATTTTATTTTAGAAAGTTATTTTGGCGGACTGATACTGTTTATGAAAGTAGTAACATGATTTTTGAAAACTGATTCAACTAACGAATTTCACAGGACAGTGTTTCGTGACGTGTTTCATAAACCTTATAATATTTAGATTTTCAAAAAAACGCTCTTTTATTAAAATGATAAACGAAAATGAAAAGCAATTATTTTGCTAAGTTGAAAAGGCTTAAATATTAAGTTCAACGTTTCCTTTTAACTTAAGTAATATTATTTTTACAAATTTTAAGGCAAAACTTTCTGTTCAATTAAAAAACAAATAATGCAGTCACATTTCTAGGTGAATTATACATAATTTTTACTTACATTAACCGCGCAAAACCGAATAAATTTACCAGCTACGGAAGCGTTCATTTTAATAAGTTCTTCAAATTTAGATTTTATGTTTGAATCCCATTACAGGGTACGCTATCTGATAAATGAATCGTTATAGTGGCACCTCGCAATATATGAAAAGAAAGGCTAGATGCTGGATATTGGTTTCATTTTTGCCTCTTTTACACAACAGAATCATTAAAGCGTTTAAGAAAATGATCGAAAACCGTGTATGAAAGCGTATCAAAATGACCATATGCATCGTAAATTCAACAAGTTGAGAAACCCTAATATAGTCCTCTCCCAATCGAGAGAACTATTGATCCAGTTATTTATCTGCTCTTTATTGATAAGTAACAGCTACGTTGGAAAGCGATGGCGGACAGAGAGACACTTAGAAGTCCAGTGTAATATCTCTCCTTGACATAAGTCACTCAGACGCGGAAATAAACCTCTCTAAAACACTTAGGAACCCTAGATATAATTGTGATGTATTTACTGTACACCTGTCTATATACCCACACCAATCTTTAGGAATGGTAACGACGAAGCCTGAAGCATTTTAGTTCTTCACAAAAATGTGTCAATGTTGTATCTATCAATGAAATTTCCTAAAAAAATAAAATCCAGGTGACGCTTTTCACCTATGGTTCTATATGGTTGCCAAATCGTTGAATAAGTACGGTTATAATCTTTTTATGACAATTAGAAAGTACAGATTGGTGTTGTTAGAAACTAGTAAGTACAGATTGGTGTTGTTAGAAACTAGTAAGTACAGATTGGTGTTGTTAGAAACTAGTAAGTACAGATTAGTGTTGTTAGAAACTAGTAAGTACAGATTGGTGTTGTTAGAAACTAGTAAGTACAGATTGGTGTTGTTAGAAACCAATAAGAACAGATTGGTGTTGTTAAAAATCAATAAGAACAGATTGGTGCTGTTAAAAACCATTAAGAACAGACTGATGTAGTTGGACGTCAGTAATTACAGATTGGTAATTGAACGTTGCGCACGAAACCTCTTAATTACCTGACAATTCACATTATATTTATCAAACTTTCAATTTAATAAATTTTGTGGTAGGCCGAAACTGTAAAACATAATTAGTTAAGCCTTTTGAAGTCAGAATGAAGCCCTTGCTGTAGAAGCCCTAAGTTGTACAAGATATAATTCATGGCGAATTCATCATTGAGGTTTTTTAGGCAAAACAAGTTTAGCAAATGGCTTCAAGCTATTTGATATGGCAATCGAAGGACACTAAGTGCCACAGAGAATTCTGATAAACAATTGCATTCAATTTTCACATAATCCACTTGTACTTGGTACGGCCTCGGGTTCCAAGTCATAAACAGTGGCGTCGAATGAAACTTCAGGTTTATGATCAGGGATTTTGATTGGATCAGCAGGTTCCTGATCAGCGGTTTTGATTAGATCAGCAGGTTCCTGATCAGCGGTTTCAAGGTCGTGATCGTCGACTTGGCTGGAAACTTTGTTCCTTTTGTTGATTTTCCAACCATACACAGCAATGACCATGCTGATAAACATGCCAACAATCCACAAGGTGAAAGAAAAAGCCAATGGTTTTAAGGGGAGTTTCGTTGCCGACTCTATTTGCCCGTTACGATCGTAGACGCAATTTATTGCGGTCCACGTCATGAAGCTGTACTTGTATTCTTGGATTCCACTTTCGAAGAAATACGTTTCACTGAAAATTAATTTTCAATACGTATTAAAAATCCTACAAGAAAAAAGCGTTGACATATAATATTTAAGGAATTGCACAATTTGCGCTTGAAGACTTGCGACGTAAGAAATCCGAAGGGCTAACTCTTTTCGACTTAAATAAGGTTAAATTGGTAGTTTTAAATACTTGAAAACATGAAATACTGAGGAAATAAGGAGAAAAATAAACACTTTAAACTAGTGATGACGTCATAACTATTTCACCATCTTACATTTGTTTTATCTTGTAGGCAAGAGCAAGGTCCAAATCTTTCCTGAATGCCAAGGCATTCTTTTCGTAAAGAGCTACGTTCTCGGGAAGGTACAAGGCACCCGGTAGCATATCACATCCCAGAAATGAGCTGAGACCTTGCAACAAAGCGTGTTCTATAGTCAGCAGTCCTACACTTTCACCATTTCCCATCTTCAAAACTATTTCCACAAAGTCACCAGGTTGTAATGAAATAATACTGTTGGATTTTTTAATACGACTCCAAACTCGACCCAGATCTGACTTCGGGTCCGAATGCTGAATAAAAAAAATCAATAGTCGAGAACTTGTTTCAACGCTTCAAGTTCCCTTATTTAAAAAGTAGAAAATATCACCTCCAAGAAGTAGTGCGGTGGAGTGCTTTTTGCAACGTACAGTTGAAATTTGGGATACTTGAGAATGTCGGTTAAGAACTCCAATACATCTGGCGGATCGGGTAGGGTTAGTTTTGACAGCAAACATCCGGAAAACGAAGATGAAATGACAATGACGGCGAATAGCCAGCTCAAGTATAAAACTTTCGAAGGTGTACCATCACGGAAATCAACCCCTTGAAACACCAGTACGGAACACACGTCGAACAACTTTTGAAAATATTCTCGAAGATATTTCTTGGTTGCGAAATTATTGATCGTCGACCAGATAGATGGAATCCCAAGTACAAATGCTAGAATTGTTAGCCAAACCTAAAATTTATAAAACAAGATCAGACAAGAATTCAATCACTCTAGTAGAAAAACCAGTTGAGGCAAATGTGTAGGGACCTCTTAGTCATGAAATTATGTCTATCTTATATGATGCCATTGGCCACGTGATCACGTAACAGTGGCAAAATATACATTACAATATTTATTTCATAGATGGCGCTGGGAGTATTTGATAAGATATTCTATTTCATTAAAAAAATGATTCACCTGTAGATCGAAAGACGTCAAAATAACGAAAAAATCTCCTTGCAATATTTTAGGACGTCCAGAAAACATTTTCCATTTGATTTCACCAAAGGTATTTGTAAACGATAAATACCGGTGATTTTCTTCTATCAATGGAATTGGCAAGATAGAGAAGTCGCATTCCTGTAGAGAAGGTGAAATACCATGTTAAGATTACGCTTTGAGTAAGATGCCACCTCGATTTAAGAGGACGAATAAGCGTCTGCATTGTTAGTTAAGCCCCGGAAAGCTTGCGCTATAAAATTTCTCGCATAAAGATTACATTTCTCAGTAGGGCCCCGATGAGTCCAGTGCCATTCCCTTCACCGTAAGCTCTTCCTTGAGTTTCTCGAACGTCGGGCAAGAACTGTACCGAATACCTGTGAAAAACACTCTAATTACGTCAACCATACGCCCTTACATTATCAGGACGTTCCGGATGAGTTTGCCATAAATTTAATTGGAGGCTACTGAAATTGTCTAAACAAGTTGGGCAGGCTGATATGTCTTACTCACCATGTGCTAAATCCAATGTTTGGGGGCCCGTACCTGCGAAACTAAATGCTTTAGAACCCATTGTCTCTGACACTTATTACTAAGTCCAACCCAAAGAACACACCATTTAATTTATGGCAGACTCATCTGAAACAACTATATTATTCTTGCCTTAGTTTCAGTTGGGAAATAAGACCCCTAAAAAATATCTCCAATAGTCCAGTTATAAATCCTTTGTCATCGTCTTCGCACACTACCATAACCTATAGTTATATAGTAATGATTTAAACAACTTGAAAAAAAAAAAATACAAATTAAGTACATTTTATGTTGGGTGAACCGCGTCTCTTATCGTCTAATTTTATTTAAGAATGTGATCTTGGCGGACTAACTTTGTTTATAAAGGTAGTAACATAACTTTTAAGAATTGATTCAAATAACGAATTTCACAGGACAGTGTTACTGTTTTGTGACGTTTTTCTACAATATTCAGTCGATTTTTATAATTTTTAGATTTTTGAAAAATACTCTTTTTATTAAAATTATAAACGAAAATGAAAAGCAATTATTTTGCTAAGTTGAAAAGCTCAAAATATTAAGTTAAATGTTTTTTCTAACTGAATTTATATTATATTTACAAATTTTAAAGTAAAACTTTTCTGTTCAATTAAAAAAACCGAAACTTTTCCGCATGAATTATACGTTCTTTGTAAAATTTTTACTTACATTTACCGCACAAAGTCGAATAAATTTACCAGCCACGGAAGTGTTCATTTTAGTAAATTCTTCAATCTAAAATTTATGTTTGAATCCCATCCCAGGGTACGCTATCTGATAAATGTGTCGTTTTAGTGGCACCTCGCAATATACGCGCATTCAATAACCATATGAAATGAAAGGCTAGAAGCAGGATATTGTTTTCATTTTATATTTGACTCTGTTACAAAACCGAATCACTAGAGCGTTTAAGAAAATGCCCGAAAACCGTGCTAGAAAACATGAACATACGCAGCGTAAATTGAACAAGTTGAGAAAGCGAAATATTACCTCTCCAAGTCGAGAAGAGAACCCACTTATTTACCTGAAAATGAAACTATTGCTCTTTATTGATTAGCGACCGCTCCGTTGGAAAGCGGTGACGGACAGAAAGACACTTTAGTGTTCGCTTGACATACGTCACTAGGAGGGGTAAAAACCACGTATCTAAAACACTCACCAACCCTAAAAATAACTGTAATGAGTTTACTGTACCCACGCCAATGTTTAGGAATGGTAACGACGACACCTGAAGCATTTTTTTCTTCACAAAAAAGTGTCGCTATTATATCTATCAATGAAATTCCCTAAACCAGGTGACGCTTTTACCTACGGTTCTATAGTTACCAATTGTTGAATACGTAGGTAGTTAATGATAAGTATACTTCAGAAGATAAAAAAACAACGTAACGAAATACAATTTCCATATTTTTTTCTGTGAATGTGGTTTCCTTGGGTGTAACAACAGACACACAAACACCCACCCAACGTCCAGGATAGAACCTCTCGGTAACATACGTACCTCCGAGAGGTAATAAATGGTGTATTTCCTAGTAAAACCTTTTTTCCGTAAACCAAACTTGCTATTTTTATTTTTCATGTCAATCAAAACTAGCTTTCTTCGAAGCAATCAACATAAATTCAAATTAAATTTTGAATTTCAAGAATTCAAATTAAATTTGAGAAATTAAAACTTGACGAATACAAAATGCGAAACCATTTTCTTAAACTCTCTATTATAAGCTATTATATAAGTATTTGCATATGTTGATATAATTACAGTTAGCTTTGTTACTGCTCCACATTCAAGATAATTAAATTCATATTCATTAATGGTCAGGTACCAACTCAACAAATACGATAATGGTTATAGAATAGGCTAAAATAAATATGTAGATTAAAAGATATTCATTAACGATAGGTATAGTGTCCTCAGTCTAAGAAAGGGCCAAAATTTGCATAGGTAAACCTATACTTCTACATGTATTTCGGTTCATTATAACACTGGAATTTCAAATATAACGCTGGATTAAAAGAGTCAGTGGCTCCGGTCAAAATATGGGTTCACAAACATGGCCAGAATATATAATTAAAATGTAGTCGTACGATATACTCAAGCCCAAAAGTAATGGACACTTGAGAATTGGCGTGGACGATTGAAATAGGCGAAATTATGAAGTTGTTTTCTTCTTGACCCACACTTTTTTCCAAATGCAATTTCCTAAAGGGATGTACACCGTGTAAGGCCGCCCTTCTTCAAGCTTATTTTCCATCAAATAGAGCTCCACTAGGCATGCGCGAATTTCGTAGCATTATCAGTGCATTGTGATGGATATCAGCATTACCGTTGAATCTATCCGCCATTACGTTCCAAGTTAGTATCACGTGATACTTCCCAATCACTATTCAAGAGAATATTTAAGGTACTACTTTAAAATTTAGTTCTTGACACGCCCCAACATCAACACAGGTGAACTGGAACGGAGATAGGTGGTTGTTTTAGGGCAGCGCCTCTATAGCGACACTCTGCGAGCAATATTGAAACCGATTCGACTCAAACCAGACACACAGACAAGTCCAGTGTAATAGCTCTCCGTGACGTCATCGTCACTCGGAGAGGTAAAAAGCGCCGTCCACGTTACAAAACCATCCATTGGTAAAAGTTTCATTAACGAACTTATGGTAATGTATTTTGCTAAATATTGGCTTGGGTAAACGCATTGCAATTATATTTCGTGTTTTTTAAACATAACAGTTTAGAATCTGCGGCAAAATAGTCATCAAAAACTATAATAGGTCAAACAATAAATCGTAAAACCTTCAGTTTTTAACTTCGTATCGGAAAAAGTTGAACGGAGCGAAAGAAACAATCTAAAATCTTCGTTGTGATCATATAAACTCAATTGGATAAAATTTCCTATTTACGTGAATATCACGTGAGACAAATTCATATAAAGCTACGTATGAGTAAAAAAATACATTTACAATACTCGTGACCCGAATTAAAGTACTAACAATCCACACGATATCGAATAGCGAAATCGGTAAAGTCGATAAAATATGTTCGGAAATATTGTAAGCCTTGTATTTTGGGTTACGATTGCTCATCGAGTCTACGGACAATCCGATTTCTTCAGGTATAGTCCCGAGGTTCTTGGGAGGAAAAAACTATTTCATATTAAATAATTTTTTCGTCAAGACGAGTGTTCCCTTTTAAAACCGCTCTTAATTGGATATAGGTTTATCATCGCGCCATGCACGATAAATTAAATCATAATTACTTTGTTAATTAACAGCATTTCTATCGACGAACTTCGGCAAGTTGAGCCATTCGTGTCAAAGTTAGATTCTGAGAAAGTGAAATTCGTAAACGGCGATGAATTACTAAACGGGAAAATTATAGCGCCGGAATCTATAGTTGAATATAATGGTAATTGCTTTATAATTAAAGATAAGTAAATCGCTAAGAGAGCTAACAAAATTATTATGATATTACGCTTGAAAGAAAGTGCGAGAAATCCTTACTGATTTCCTTATTTCAATAAATAAATAATTTATTTTCCAATGCACGTACATTTACGCACACCATAGGATATTTTTACTCTGGTACTGAAAACGGTCAGATAGTCAAATTCAACGAAACTTCAATAACTTCACTACCCGAAATTGGTAAACTTCATGACTATACCATTATTTTGTCTAAAGGTGTACGCCGAGCTAGATTTTTCTCTTTTTTAATGGAAAAAGCGTATAAAATAAGTAATATATAAATTGGAACCATGTTTCTATCTACAATATTAAAGAAGATACGAGCAATTAAGTTTCAAGTAATGGCCACTACGCGTTAGGTTTCCCCGCCCACAAAGTACTGGGGAGTATCCCTATTGGACGAATGCGTCAGGTGGTACAGGTAGTCCAATAGTCCCCAGTGCTTTGTGGGCGGGAAGACTATTACGGAAATTTAATTGCTCGTATCTTCTTTAATATTGTAGATAAAAACATGGTTCCAACTGATCCTTTATCCATTTACTTTTGACGCTCTCTTGATTAAAAAATATAAAAACCTAGCCAGGTGCATCCTTTAATTTTGAAGGCTTTCATTTGGTTTTTCAGCCAGACCTAAAAATGGTCAGCGGAGGTTTTTGGGATTGCGTGTATTTTATGGAATTCTCTTAGCGTTGGATACTTTCAACGGAATATATTCGTTCGATTTGAAAACGTGCAATTGTAAGTAGATATTATTTAAATTCCAATCCAGGAGCCGGTTTTTATAAACTTGTTCAAAATATCTATGAAGATGCTTGGAAAGAACTATTTTCTTCATACGATGAAGCTGGTAACCTCAAGTACCCATATTTGAACGACCTGGACTATGATGCCTCTTCTCAAACGCTTTACATCGCTTCCGCGACGCAAATGTTTAATTCATCCGGAGGTAATAAAGTTGGAAAGATCAACACAATGGAAAACACGGGATCGTAAGTACATGAACAGGATAGGCACACGAATGTGTAATTTATCTGGTATATCAAGGTCACTTAAAATTAATATTTAAAGTTGTGTTTAAAGATAGGCATGCCGGTAAATTAAATTAATTGACAGTGTAAATATGTCATAAATTAAAGAGTGTGTTCCTTGGGTCAGACCGAGTGAAAATGGGGTCTAAAACATTTATTTTTGGAGGTAAGGGCCCTCAAATATAGACCCGTGAAGCAAGGAAATTGGCACACATGGGGAGAAGGCATATCAGAGTGCTCATCTTGTTTAGCCAATTTCAATAGCCTCCAATCTGAGAACGTTAATGAGCCTTTTTCTAGCAGAAGTGTACGTTTTAAGGTAGAAGTGTGTCTAAGCTGGTAATTTAAAGTTGTTCAAAGTGTAATCCCTTCAATTTATGGCAGACTTATCAGAAAAAGCACGTATATATTAGTGTGTGCTCGCGCATAAGTATATGTTTCTACACCTTAAGGGTAATCAAATATAATTTGAAGACGAAGAAAAAAGAGATTCTGGTTCGCAATCTGTATTTTTGCAACGGGATTCAACTCTCGAAAAACAGAGACTCTTTACTGCTAGCCGAATTTATAATGGCAAGAATTTCAAGGTAAAGGTTACAACAACGTTATAAATTATCACTGCAACTCTAATTAAAAATATTTCGGTTGAATTTCAATGTAGAAGTCAACAAAATTTCCAAGCTATAGTTCCTCTTCCTTATTTTTCAGGTTGAGCTTAACTGGACCTAATGCTGGCACATTGAGTGTTCTAACAAAAACACCGGGATTGCCGGATAATATACGACCGAGTTCCAATGGCGGTTATTGGGTTGCTGTTACAAGATCTGCAACGTTGACAAGACAGCAATACTTGGAGGTAAGAAGGCTTAAACGTTTGGTGAAGTCAACTGAATTATGTCATTAGTTTAATAGGCCTAGTACTTTGGATTTTACAGTGCGTGGCCATGGAGATTGATGAGTATGGTTCGACGAAACAAATAATCATTCCAAATGGAAATATGCCTTGCTCGTTAACGCAAGTGACAGACGTTAATGGCCAGTTATACTTCGGTTCAAATTCTAATGAATTTGTCTTTAAAATAAATCCATATTAAATATATCAGCGTTCTTCAGCTGTAGTTGAACAAATTGTACTTTATAACTAAATAAATAAATTTACCAGTATAAAGTTCAAAGTAATATTAAAATTCATTTTGTACATAATTATTAAAGCTAGAAAATACGGCTTTCTTAGAATGGGTGACGAAACTGTTGCACTTTATTAATTTTATTGACGTTCAGTAGAGATGTATAGCGAGCCTACACAGCAATTTCACCCATCCAGCGGTAGGAACCAATCAGAATTAACCCACGAGGGAGGGCCTAAAACTACCCTTTATTAGGCTTAGCGGACTAAGGGAGCATCTTGTGGTATTTGTTGAAACTAAACCACAGCCGAGACTTGTATTGAGCAGGAAGTTCAATTTTAAATTAACAGACTAGATCGCGAAGCGAGTACAGTCAAACCGTTAAAATATGTTTCTATATATATTAACTCTAGTACTTTTCATTTCGAATGCTAATCAGGTCTACAGTCAATCAGATACTTTCAGGTATTGTTTGAAAAAATGTATATTGAACGCTATTTTTCAAAGGCGATCAAAATGTGTAAAGATATTTGAGTATCATTCCCTGTAACAAGCAGCAAAACTACACCAGCCCTAGTCAAGAAGCGATATCTAGTTTACTAGGGAGAAGGTATAAGATGCCTAAGTCCCAGTCACCCTTTCAAAATACAAGGGGGGACGTAAAATGAGGCTGGGCTATTTCGCCTCTCCTCAGTCGGAAAATACGTAATTTTCGTCATTCGCGTCGCGCTGACGTGAGTTGTCAAGAACTGGTTGTAATTTAGAGGCGGGAATTAACTCCGGACCTACGTTTGGACTGGAGATAAAGCTAGAAATGTGGCGAATTGATACCTTCTCTCTAATAAACTAGATATCACTTCTTGCCCTAGTATTAGACACGTACAGAATCTTGAGCTGTGCGAGCCTTGAATTTTTAGCTTCGAGTCTAGTCTTGAGTATTGAAAATTTCTCTTTTCGAGTATCGAGCAGAGTCTCGAGAACTCGAATTGGGTAAATAGAAAATTTGTTCCGAGTATTTACATCCCATTTACAGAGTTATAGACCTTCCAAAAGCAGGTTCGAGTATTTATCGAGCCTATTGGTTTAGTACACAAAACTTTTTCCAGTCTCAGAAAATCTCTCACAGCACTAACAGAACCGCGCAAATGATAAAAAATTTTTTTTTAAATAACAGCATTTTCGTTTCAATGATTCGGCAAGCGAGTCCATTCGCGTCAAAGTTAGACACTGAGAAATTGAAATTCGTTAACGGCAACAAATTACTAAATGGCAAAATTGCAAAACCGGAATCTATTGCGGAATACGATGGTAGAGATTGCTTTTCAACTAAATAATCGATTTGGTGAGAAAAATTATTAACTTGAACATTTATCACAGGATATTTTTACTCTGGCACTGGCGACGGTAAAATTGTCAAATTCAATGACACGTCAATAACCACACTACCCGAAATAGGTAAGCAATATAATACAGACAAGTGTTGCCTGTCCTTTGTGAATGTAATTCATTAGCTTTCTACAACAGAGTGAAAAGCTTCTAGTTCTGTTTAGATTCAGTGATCATTAGGATAATATAGGACAGGTTCATAAATATAGGGCTGTATAGGAGCCCTTTATTCCATCATTTGAACGGTTTTTATTCGTTTTTAAGCCAGTGGTAGAAATCCCAATCGGCGGTTTTTGGGAATGCGAGTATTTGACGGAGTTCTTGTAGCGGTTGATACTTTCAACGGAGTCTATTCGATCGATTTGAAGACACGTAATTGTAAGATACTACATGTTGCGTACCAAGAAGTAATTTGGTTTTACAAAACACATTCATCATTCCCGTAAAGACGAATCGAATGAACTGTTTTCCTCTTACGATGAATATGGCAATGTGAAGTACCCGTTCTTGGAAGACGTTGACATGGATGTCTCGTCTCAAACACTTTACATCGCTTCAGTAACTCAAGAATATAATGACACAGGAATTGTAAAAGTTAAGCGGATCGGCTACAAGGATGACACGGGAATGTCAGTACAAAAGTTTTAATTTTTTAGAAGAAAGGAAATTCGGATTTGATGATATAAGTTCATAAGATAATGTTCCATAAGTTTGTCATTGGTTATGAACTGGAGCTTGCCATGAAGTGACGTGGGTGAAACATCATAGACTCCTAAAGCGACGCCTGGTCAGGCGCTAGCTGTTAAAGGCTTAGTAATGCAGACTAAATAGGAAGATGGAAGTCCTGCAAAATTAACCACCGAGTGAAGTCTTCAATTTTCGCTTGTTGTTCTCGAACTAGGTCGAGCTGCAAGTCACTAGCGTTACGAAGTATAAGTAATGTCATACTAATGGAACATCTTATGAACTTAATTTTAGTTTCAAGATTTTGTTATTTTAATCAAATTGTACACTTGCAGGGTTATCAAATATAATTTGAGAACGAAGAAAGAAGAGATTCTGGTTCGCAATCTGTATTTCTGCAACGGAATTCTACTATCAAAAAACTGTGACTATTTACTGATATCTGAAACTTTGAAATCAAAAGTTTCTAGGTAATATTTACCGCTAACTTACGAATATACTAACCTAAATGGCTCAAACACTGCAGAAAAATATTGTGGATAAGCTTTAATAACAATATGTATAGAAAATAACAAAATCATGTCTTCATGAAGTTCGAACATGGATTCCCACGTTCAGCGGAGGAAACATGGATTAACTAACGCTAGGGATAGTTCGTTCCCCCCAAAAGATGAAGCATGCATGTTCCAAACGCCCCCTAGCAGCAGCTACTAGCCCTAACAGGAAGTTATAAGAAAATAGAACCAAATATCACCTGTTCTATGACGTCAAAATTGAAATCCTGCCTTAATTTGGCGCCGCCATCTTTAAAATCCGCAAAAACTATTTGTTTCGTCTAGAGATGGCGCTATATCTACATCCGTTTTGGTCCAATAAATTGGGGGAATGAAGAGGGGAATCGAGGAATAATTCAGAACATGTAGTTGGCGATAGAAATACATGGGTTAGTGAACAATCCCTAGCGTTAGTTAATCCATGGAGAAAATATGACTTGTAATCCCCCAACCTTGTGAGTAAAAGGGAAATTCGTATTTTTTTCTCTCTCTGCGCATGAGCGAAATTTCAAACCCACCACTCAGGATTCTCCTGAGAGATAGTATAGTTCGTTTTCCCCACGTGACCAAGCTATTTTCGAATTTCGACTCGATTGAGAGACCCTGTCACCCTTCACCTCTGATGGTGTAACGCGAGCCTTTGGCCAAGTTGGGATTCTTTGCAATCCATAATACGTTAGTATTTATACATATCTTACTCCCTATTCTTTCAGGTACATTTTGAAGGGACCTAATGCTGGCACATTGTCCGTTCTAACAAAGACACCGGGATCACCGGCTAATATACGACCGAGTTCGAATGGCGGTTATTGGGTTGCTGTTACACGATCTGTTATACTGACAAACGAACAATATTTGGAGGTAATAGTAATCCTAAAATACCTTTCGTTAAGTTATATCGACTCAAATCATTTTTTTCCTATGTTCAAAAGTTGGTTTGTGAAGCTCTTATGGGTTATTAATTATTATTTTTAATTATTTTTCTAAACCCCTTTTTACAAAAGTTGTATGGTTTCTCATTTTAATTTTACAGTGCGTGGCCGTGGAGATTGACGAGTATGGTTCGACGAAACAAATAATCATTCCAAATGGAAATTTGCCTTGCTCGTTAACGCATGTGTTAGACTTCTATGGACAGTTGTACTTTGGATCAGTTACAAATAATTTCGTTTTAAAAATAAAGCCATACTAATACCATAAGTTTATAAGATATGATCCTATAGTTCGTAATGCTAGAGAGTTACTGAGAGCTAGTTTGAGAACGACAACTGAGAAGAATTTAAGTCCTACACTCGGTTAATTTTGCAGGACATCTTCCTATTTAGTCTGTACTAAGCCTTTGACAGCAGCGCCTCACCAGGCGTCGCTTTACCTTGAATCTATGACCTACTTCACTTCATGACAAGCTCTCAGTAACCAGTTGCAAACTTATGGAACATATCGTATCAACTTATGCTAATACAGATGACCCAAGTCAATTCGAGCCACATAATAATTAACTGCGTTGGCGTCTATTTATAATTTTGAATAAGAAAATAATAAATTTCTTTGAGTCTCCTAACTTGGGATATATGTTTTTAAAACCGCAAGCATAAGTTCATATACCTTATAATAAACCTATGCCACAAGTAAAAAATCCCCACAAGTAAAAAATCCCCACAAGTACACAGCTTTAAGTTCCCATTATTTTTCTGGAGTTTTTTTTTTCTTTTCACCATTAACTATTGAGAATTTTCTCAACCTGTACCGGTAACCAAAGTCAATGACTTCACATTACGTGATCAACATATAACCCAAAATATAAACAGTTTAAATAAATAATTAAATCATAACGAATAAAAAGTCCTTGACATCCATTTCCAATCCCTACATGAAATCCTACTCCATGGTCTTCGAACCATAGACATTAGCAGGGTTGGAAATAAGTGAATTTATAAACTGGTCCCACCGTCTATTTTTTCCAAAAACCATAATTAATAAAGTGGTCCCTGGGACCACTGACCCCAAGTTTTGGAATAAATAAACTGGTCCGAGCAATTAATAAACTGGTTTTGGACTTGTAAACCTGTCTTATTTCCAACCCTGGACATTAGAATACTATAATATTCTCTACGCTGAAGCCAATCAAGCCATGCGTGAAGCTCAAGCGTCTTCTGCTAGAGGTTCTAGTTAACTGTCACTAGAGAGGGAGAGACCTCAACGATTTTGATTTTATCACTCCTTGGTTAAAATACGATAACATAATTTGAAATTCCATTAAATTAATCAATGTCTTCAGTTTCTACAGCCAAGAAACGAACAAATTTCGATGATGTACGTAGATTTTAAGATGAAAAAATTACGTTTATCCAGAAGGGGATAATGGAAGAAGGATGCCACTCTGTATCCTCTTCATACTTAAGTTATGTAACGTCATTCTTCCCAGACTCACCCTTTTTGTTTGTTTTTCCGCTCATCAAACTACTTTTGGGCATCGCACCGTAAGGTGAATTCTATAATTGTTTGGTACTAAATCCCCAGCAATCAACCCACAAACCTCGTCTTGGTATGGGACAAAAATCCACAAGTGCGTCTTGCCAAATAGTTAATCGCTAATAGAGTAATGATGAGTAGGGAACTATTTATTGCGTATGTGATTCGGTTTAGTAACCTTTTGCTCCAAATATTACGATGTTGGGAAGAATGACGTTACACTTACCCCGCTTTGTGGTACACTTCTCTCGAAGAGAAGTATTATATACTTCTGGTTTATCTAAATGTTATTTACTTTCCGACTGTAGGCGCTTAAAAAACGAATTCCTGAGAACCCTAGATTTAGAAATGTAAAGCCAGTGGTCAACACTGGTATGTTTTAACCTTTGTGTTTACCTCTCGAAATTTAGCTCAAAATTTAGGCCTAAGTGCTTTTTGAAATAGGAATGAATAGCAGATCACAAGTGCCTCAACGCGTGAAAGACGCGCAAAAACACCAGAGACAAGATGAAATATTTAAAAGGATACGTCTTTCTACATTTGTTGCTTTGGTAAAAATAATATTATTAATTCTGATTCGTCAGTTTAAAATATTTCGTTAAGCCTTTGCACAGTTAAACTATCGCTTTAAGCCTTGTCACAGTTAAACTATCGCTTTAAGCCCATGTTTAAGCCTTGGCAAAGTTAAACTATCGCTTTAAGCCTTGGCACAGTTAAACTATCGCTTTAAGCCTTGTCACAGTTAAACTATCGCTTTAAGCCCATGTTTAAGCCTTGGCAAAGTTAAACTATCGATTTCAGTCTCGGCAAAGTTAAACTATCGCTTTAAGCCTTGGCAAAGTTAAACTATCGCTTTAAGCCTTGGCAAGTTAAAAAATATCTCGTTAAGACTTTGCACAGTTAAAAAAATCGCGTTAAGCCTTTGATAAGGTTGAAGTCTGTCTACTTTAATGTCATTATATCTGTAATCTGTATAGATGGTTGAGGTTGCTAAAGAAGAATTAGATTTAGAACAAAACAAATCAACCAACGAACGTTTACAGCCAAAAAAACAAGTTGAAGTTCAATCTCCAAAATCAAATAGGTTAGCTGATTTCAAGGAGTTTGACCGAAAAATTGATGTTCTATAAAATGACTTAACTTCGCAGTGTTTTAAGTGGTTTTGGAGAGCTTGATATGAAAAGTGGCAGTGATAATCAGAAGGCTGAGAAACAACAAAACAATAATGTCCTAAGCTCTCTGCATCAGGATGTAAACACTAAACTACCTCCTTATCTCTTGTTAGACGTCAGAGATCCTGATCTCTTTGAAGCTTCACATATCATTACCGGTATAAAAGAATTAAAGAATTCGTGTATTACGGCATAAGTTTATAAGATACGTTCCATGTACGACACTACTTAGCTAGTTCAAAAACGACAAGCGAGAATTGACTACACTCGGTTTAGCAGTCCATCTAGGTCCAATTTAGTCTGCATTACTAAGCCTTTGACAACAGGGCCTCATCAGGCGTATGTCTCTTTACTAGAATCTATGACCTACGTCACTTCATGACAAGCTCCAGTTTGTACGTAACCAGCGACAAACTCATGGAATATGTCTTATGGACTTATACCATAATTATCTCTAATGGCTGGTCTCCCTTCGATTATTAATTACAAATAGTAATTAACTTACAGCTAAAAATTATCCAGCGCCAATGTTAAGCAGGACATGTAATTACGAAAGCAGAGATTTACTTTTATACGTATCCTTTCTCCTTTCTCTACAGTTTGAAAGCAAAGCGCGGGTCACGTGAATCCCCTATAAGTTGACTTTCCTTGCGAACTCAGCAGGTTTAGCTTGGCGAAGGCTAGTGGGCGGGGTTTAAAACTCCGCCCATTAGCCTTGGCCAAGCTAAATCCGCCAAGGCTAGTGGGCGGGATTTAAAACTCCGCCCATTAGCCTTGGCCAAGCTAAATCCGCCAAGGCTAGTGGGCGGGATTTAAAACTCCGCCCATTAGCCTTCGCCAAGCTAAATCCGCGGAGTTCAGGAGAAAAGTCATCTTGTAGCTTTTCTTTAATTTCGTTGACATTCCTTAACATTGCGGGATAGAAAAATGTGCCCTTAAACATCATTGTGATATACGATGAAGATGAAACGATATCTTCTAGGGTTGCAACAACTTTAACGCAGAGAGGCTATGATAACATATTTGTCTTAACAGGAGGTTGTATACTATTCCTTAAACTAAACGCTTTAGGCCTTAAATGACACGTAAATGCGATGTATTCTTCTTCAGGTTTGAAACTCGCTACCTCAAAGTTCATGGAGGGACTTATCATTAAGGGTACACCGCGGCAATTCTCCGCTCAGTCTCATAGTCGTTATGGTCAACTTACAAGTACAAATAAGACTGAAGTTTTAACTTCACGTGATATCCTTTCACAAGCTCCTGTTTATTTAAAAACAGATGTCAAAATGGGTATTAGGTTGTAAGAGTGAGGAACAGTAAGGAATTGGCCTTATTCCTGATCAACGCCATCGAGGCGTAGCGGCGACTTTTGGAACTATAATAATACGGTAGCCAATTACAGGTGGCGGTGGAGTCGATGGACTCTGATGGAGATCCGTTATTTTCTATGTGTTTTTGATCTTTCTGAATGATGTGAATAGCCAAGGCTTAACAAGCGATATGGTTTCAAAAGTATTAAAAGTTGATTTTACCTTTCTTATTCTGTCTAATATTATGAAATAAGACTTTCGGAGTAAGTTTTCATTCGATTTTGGTCTATTTGGAGATTATTAGCTTAATAATAATTAGTTAAAACATGTTTTTTGAAGTTGACGCGGTAATAATCAAAACATAGAAAATAACGGATCTCCATCAGAGTACATCGACTCCAGCGCCACCTGTAATTGGCTACCGTATTACTATAGTTCCAAAAGTCGCCGCTACGCCTCGGTGGCGTTGATCAGGAATATGGCCAATTAAGGCAAAAGCGAGTTGTTAAATATTTGGAAATACGTCATAGACACGTGACTAAGGAAAGATCTGGTTCAAAGAAACTTGTAGTCTATTGTATGGCCTGAGCTGATGAGCTCCAATATAGTCTCTTTGGATCTTGGCGTCAAGTGGTGCCTGTGACGTATTTCAATAATTTTTACCCACCAGCCAATGCCTTCTTTACAGTCCCTTTTATGTCTCGGCGCGTGAAAATCCAACGGTATGTGTCGCGCTTAGTCTTATAGAGTGCTGTCAGTTGTGACGTCAGATCCAAGGTTAAACGTCACGAGTCTGCCTTTAGCAATAGGCGGCCATGACAGTTACCGTTTTTTCTTTATGGGAAAACAGCATGGGTGACGTCACACTGGCGCTTCTGACAGCACTCTATAGGCTAGTGTAAACATAGTTTCAAACACTGTGCACACAGCTAATTACATTACTTACCACATGAATTTCCTTAATGGTAATTTTACTTGTTGAAAGTCTTCAGTCTCAGTTAACTGAAATTGTTACCATGTCGTCACAAAGTGCTAATGGTCAGTACTTTTTAACTGAAACTCAAGAGTCACTGGACACTAATGCTTCTATCTAAACTTAATATCAAAGGTCAATCTGTATCAGGATACCAGAGTAGGGCATCTACAGCTCAAACGAAACAAAGTATCACAAGGTCCGCAATGGCAACTCATAGTGGGAGAGTTAAACCATGGAAGTGAAACAAGTTACATCAATGCAATAACGTTACAAGACTTGATTTTAATTGAACAATATTGTGTCCCACTTTTAGAGTATCGAGTATCTAGACCTCGGTCCATCGTTGTTTTGCATTTGTTTTCGCTGATCTCAATAGATAGTTCGCATACATGGAGGATTCATACCATTTACACTAGAATTCCTGGCTAGCCGGCGGACATAAGCAGACGGGTTGGTTTCTGTCCTTCAGGTAGCCAGGCTTCCTGGTGTAAATAGTCTGAAGCCTCCATGTGTATAAGTTATCTATATGGTTGCTAGCTGTGTAGTATTTATTATTTTAACCCTTTTAAATTTTAAGAGTTACCACTTATATTATTAATTAAACCTCAATTATTCACGTTGATTATTGTGTAAAATATACCATTTACAAACAATGAAGCAATAAATTGATTAAAAGTAATTAAAATGTACCAACAAAAATGCTTACTATCATCACACCCAATAAAAATGCTTACTATCCTCACAGCCAACAAAAATACTTACTATCCTCACAGCCAACAACAACGCTCACTATTCTCACAGCCAACAAGAATGCTTACTATCCTCTCAGCCAACAAATACAATGCTCACTATTCTCACAGCCAACAACAATGCTCACTATTCTCACAGCCAACAACAATGCTCACTATTCTCACAGCCAACAACAATGCTCACTATTCTCACAGCCAACAAAAATGCTCACTATCCTCACAGCCAACAAAAACGCTCACTATCCTCACAGCCAACAAAAACGCTCACTATCCTCACAGCCAACAAAAACGCTCACTATTCTCACAGCCAACAACAATGCTCACTATTCTCACAGCCAACAAAAATGCTCACTATCCTCACAGCCAACAACAATGCTCACTATTCTCACAGCCAACAACAATGCTCACTATTCTCACAGCCAACAACAATGCTCACTATTCTCACAGCCAACAACAATGCTCACTATTCTCACAGCCAACAAAAATGCTCACTATTCTCACAGCCAACAACAATGCTCACTATTCTCACAGCCAACAACAATGCTTACTATTCTCACAGCCAACAAAAACGCTTACTATCCTCTCAGCCAACAAAAACGCTTACTATCCTCTCAGCCAACAAAAACGCTTACTATCCTCACAGCCAATAAAAATGCATACTATCCTCACACCCAACTAAAACTCTTACTATAGTAAGCGTTTTTGTTGGCTGAGAGGATAGTAAGCGTTTTTGTTGGCTGTGAGGATACCAACAAAAATGCTTATTTTCATCATCATTCGAGTGTTTCAGATTGATTAATCAAACTGACGGATCGAATTTAATGGGATGTAGGCGTACAATGTATTATGTGGTGGTAGTAGGCCGGCCTATACCAAGCTTGACTTTCATCATCAAAGAGAGCTATACTCGAAATAGACTGTTTTCGTGCTATTTGCCCATAGAAGTGGTTGTACCGTACATGGTAGCCCACTGCCAAAGCTAAGCCCGTAACGTTTTACCTAAGCGGGTGACCTCAAAACTGAGATACCTCTATATATTTCGAGCCTTACTTGAAGTCGGAAGTATGACGATTAAAAAGCAGTATTCCAATTACATGATCATATATGTTCACAGTAGAACATATGTCGCGTTTTACCAAAGCAGTGACGTCACAACCGAGATACCTCTATATATATTTCGGGACTTACTTGAAAACGGAAGTATGAAAATTCACATTGAAGCAATATTCCAATTACATTATCATGTATGTTCACAGTAGAACACAAATACATTTTTAAATGTATACGGGAACTGTTAATTTTATTATTAAACTTTTCTATGATGATACTGGAATTATAATATAACCTCCTTAATTAATTAATAATATTATAAATTAACATTACGTTAGAACTTTGGTCAATTCGTTCAAAATAAAAGTTAAGAAATTGTCGTCACATTAAAACGTGTGTCCTTTTGGTGACCCCTTTCGACTCGCTCCGATGTTCAAAGGGTTGAAATTCACACCTCCATATGAATATGAATCATATATCGTTTTTAAAAAAAGAGATAGTAGACGACGCGAGTCCCTTAACAAAAACGTTAGGGTTTGTCCCCCTTCCCAAGTAGAGAACTAGGAATGAGTTGGAGAACCAAGGCTTAATGTCACCAATAGTGAGTCTCGTGTTGCGGTAACCTGACAACTCCAACCCCGCCTCCCAAACGTCGGTAGTTCATACTACCGCATAAACGCCATTGATTTTGCTCAGGATCAAAAACTTCGATTGTTTTCAAGTAAGTTGTGCCATCAAAACCACCAACGGCGTACAAGAGTCCATTCACCACGGCAAGACCAACCTGACAAGTGGCATAGAAAAATTTCCATTTTCATGAGAAAATGGTCTACAGTTAAAGTAAAGCGCGGCTCCATGATCACTCCTAGCATTCTGGCTAACCTTCTGGACACGAATTTTACCTTGCCAAAGGCAGGAACCAATGAGAACTAATGCACTAGTTCCCATTGGTTCCTGCCTTTGGCTTAACTAGCCTTTAGCAAGCTTAGCCACTGTGTAGGGGCATCAACAGAGCCGCCCTTTCCTTTAATAATGGGTTTTGAAAATAGCAAAAGGAATCCTGGGTAAAAGGACCCCAACACCCGTTGTGTCACCTCCCAAGTAAACCTCACATCCTTGCCGCGGACCCTCCAAGGGAAACCATTCCCATAAAAACCTTGAAAATACTACTGGTAGTTACTCACCCCAGACCGTCTTGATGTCATGGCTACGATTGGTTGCCATTGATTCGTTTGAGGATTGTAACGCTCGGCACTACTCAATTCAGTTGTGTCGTCCCTTCCCCCTACAGCGTATATCATATTATTATAGACGGCGCATCCTAGATGCTTCCTCCTCGTTCCCATTGAAGCCACTGTCGCCCAACGATTATTTCGTGGATCAAACCTTTCAACTGAATAATACGAAACATTCTACGTCATGGGACACATACAGCACACCCCGTTTTCCTAATCAAGCTATTACCAGAGTTAAGAGGTGATGTGCCATCAGAGCCTCCAACAGCGTATAAATAACCACCTAAAACTGCAACTGCAACTCCTAACCTTTTTGTACTCATCGGAGCCACCTTGCTCCATCTGTTTGATTGAGGGTCATACCTGCACAATGCAAGGTTATCAACCTTCCTTTCAGCCAATCAGAGCAGGATTTCTTTAGGCGTTACAAACCTTTCTACAAAGTTTAGACAAGAAACTCCATCTTGTCCACCAACAGCGTAAAGATAATTTTCAAGCACAGCCACACCAACACTGGTTCGACAAGAGCTTGTTGGGGCAATATCGCTACTCCATTGATTCGTCTGCGGATCGTAACGTTCGATGCTGTTTAAGTAGGACTGTCCATCGTGACCTCCAACAGCGTACATTAGATCATTTAAGACCGCGACACCAACTCCGCATCGTCTCTTGGTCATGGGGGCTACCATTCTCCATTCGTTTGTTTGCGGGTCGTACCTTTCGACACTGGCTATTGCGTCACCACTGCACCAACCACCAACTGGAAACGTGGTTAGTATCGTAATTAAACTAGAAACACTCGAAGCTTTTGAATAGTTTCATAGGAAAACCATTAGTTTACCAGCAAATAGGACTTCTCCTCTCCGAACAGGTTTTCGTGGACGGGTTCTGGGACCTTGCATAAGAGGTCTTTCTTGGGGGAGTAAAAGGTAATTTTTGGCTTCGTCAACCAGATCTCGGCACGCTTCGTCACTTTTAATGAGCAGATCCGAGCCGACTGTCCCGACTAAGAATTTTGGCGATAAAAGTGGAAGTCTGACGTGTTGCAAAACCTGCGCTAAATGCTGTCTCCTTTCCGATACATTGTATTTAACCCATGCCATGACTGCGTTGAAGACTTGTTCTTCACTTCGAACGTTTAATTCGTCACTCGAGATAATGTCAATTAGTTGGTTAACGGGAAGTAACAGAAATTCCTCACTCTCCATAACCTGGAAGGATTATTTAAGTTTGATATTGAAGTGTCGGGGGCGCAATAAGCCTAAACGTTATCCCCTTGACCAAGCTGGCGGCTGCAACTCGTCGCCAGAACGAGCTGGCGGCTTCAACTCGTCGCCAGAACGAGCTGGCGGCTTCAACTCGTCGCCAGAACGAGCTGGCGGCTTCAACTCGTCGCCAGAACGAGCTGGCGGCTTCAACTCGTCGCCAGAACGAGCTGGCGGCTTCAACTCGTCGCCAGAACGAGCTGGCGGCTTCAACTCGTCGCCAGAACGAGCTGGCGGCTTCAACTCGTCGCCAGAACGAGCTGGCGGCTTCAACTCGTCGCCAGAACGAGCTGGCGGCTTCAACTCGTCGCCAGAACGAGCTGGCGGCTTCAACTCGTCGCCAGAACGAGCTGGCGGCTTCAACTCGTCGCCAGAACGAGCTGGCGGCTTCAACTCGTCGCCAGAACGAGCTGGCGGCTTCAACTCGTCGCCAGAACGAGCTGGCGGCTTCAACTCGTCGCCAGAACGAGCTGGCGGCTGCAACTCGTCGCCAGAACGAGCTGGCGGCTGCAACTCGTCGCCAGAACGAGCTGGCGGCTGCAACTCGTCGCCAGAACGAGCTGGCGGCTGCAACTCGTCGCCAGAACGAGCTGGCGGCTGCAACTCGTCGCCAGAACGAGCTGGCGGCTGCAACTCGTCGCCAGAACGAGCTGGCGGCTGCAACTCGTCGCCAGAACGAGCTGGCGGCTGCAACTCGTCGCCAGAACGAGCTGGCGGCTCCAACTCGTCGCCAGATCGAGCTGGCGGTTCCAACTCGTCGCCAGATCGAGCTGGCGGTTCCAACTCGTCGCCAGATCGAGCTGGCGGTTCCAACTCGTCGCCAAACCGTGCTGGAAGCTCTAACTCGTCGCCAGACCGAGCTGGAAGCTCCAACTCGTCGCCAGACCGAGCTGGAAGCTCCAACTCGTCGCCAGACCGAGCTGGAAGCTCCAACTCGTCGCCAGAACGAGCTGGCGGCTCCAACTCGTCGCCAGAACGAGCTGGCGGCTCCAACTCGTCGCCAGATCGAGCTGCCGGTTCCAACTCGTCGCCAGATCGAGCTGGCGGTTCCAACTCGTCGCCAAACCGTGCTGGAAGCTCCAACTCGTCGCCAGACCGAGCTGGAAGCTCCAACTCGTCGCCAGACAGAGCTGGAAGCTCCAACTCGTCGCCAGACCGAGCTGGAAGCTCCAACTCGTCGCCAGACCGAGCTGGAAGCTCCAACTCGTCGCCAGACCGAGCTGGAAGCTCCAACTCGTCGCCAGACCGAGCTGGAAGCTCCAACTCGTCGCCAGACCGAGCTGGAAGCTCCAACTCGTCGTCAGACCGAGCTGGAAGCTCCAACTCGTCGTCAGACCGAGCTGGCGGTTCCAACTCGTCGCCAGACCGAGCTGGCGGTTCCAACTCGTCGCTAGACCGAGCTGGAGGCCCCAACTCGTCGCTAGACCGAGCTGGCGCTTCCAACTCGTCGCCGGACCGAGCTGGCGCTTCCAACTCGTCGCCGGACCGAGCTGGCGCTTCCAACTCGTCGCGGAACCGAGCTGGCGGCTCCAACTCGTCGCGAAACCGAGCTGGCGGTTCCAACTCGTCTCGAGACCGAGCTGGCGGCTCCAACTCGTCTCGAGACCGAGCTGGCGGCTCCAACCCGTCGCGAGACCGAGCTGGCTTGAGATTCTAGTGATATTTCAGTAACCATGTAAATCAATGCACGCTATTATTACCTCTTGAAAATTGTGTTGGGTGAATTTGTCAGCTATCCTTAACAATTCTCGGCAAGAGTGAGTATCGGCAAAAGCCCTGATTCCCAGACAATTAGTCGGGTCCAACTGTCTTTTAAGGAAGTCACAACAAACTTCTTGAATTTCTGTCATTTGAAGCAAACACGCGGCTGGCAAAAGAACTTGGACATTCGATTCCTCCACCACAATGTGTGACGTGTATGCAAATTCTATTAACATGTCCATAGCGTGTTCGTCTATGTCACGGATTGTCACCTGTGAAATAAAACCAACTAAAACTTAAGCCTAAACAAATGTCTTGCAAAATTTCGCCTAAAATAAGTCAACTAAAACCATTTCTAAACGGTAAATAATATGGAAATGAATAGACTAGTCGCACTCAATGTTATTTGCCAATAGAGTGTTCAGGGTTCATACAACTTTTGGAAAACAAATTTCCCTGAGATTTCCGGGTTTTTCCCCACATACTTCCCTGAATTTTCCAGAGTTACGAGCCTCCAAAGTTAAGTGTAACGCTATTCCTATGGAGGGGGTTGTATGTTTACGTTTTGCTTAATTACTCGGCCCCTGTTTGTCGTAGCCCTAAGTTTATAGTATGGTTGGATGGGGGACAAATTGGTCTATAACATACTCAAAGGACATCCCCGTATCTCTAGTAGAGCCCGAGTTATGAGCCTCCAAAGTATAGTGTAATGCTATTCCTATGGAGGGGGTTGTTTGTTTATGTTTTGCTAAATTACTCGGCCCCTGTTTGTCGTAGCCCAAAGTCTTTAGTATGGTTAGATGGGGGACAAATTGGACTATAACATACTCAAAGGACATCCCCGTATCTCTAGTAGAACCAGAGTTATGAGCCTGCAAAGTTGGGTCTAATGCATTTCCTATGGAGGGTTTGTTTGTTTACGTTTTGCTTAATTACTCGGCCCCTGTTTGTCGTAGCCCAAAGTCTTTAGTATGGTTAGATGGGGGACAAATTGGACTATAACATACTCAAAGGACACCCCCGTATCTCTAGTAGAACCAGAGTTATGAGCCTGCAAAGTTGGGTCTAATGCATTTCCTATGGAGGGTTTGTTTGTTTACGTTTTGCTTAATTACTCGGCCCCTGTTTGTCGTACCCCAAAGTCTTTAGTATGGTTAGATGGGGGACAAATTGGACTATAACATACTCAAAGGACATCCCCGTATCTCTAGTAGAACCAGAGTTATGAGCCTGCAAAGTTGGGTCTAATGCATTTCCTATGGACAGGGTTGGCAAAAACCCGGAAAAAACTAGTTTTTGCCGGGACACGTGGAAAAAACCGGTAAAAACCGGCAAAAACGGAAAAAACCGGCAAAAACTAAATTCATGGTTACAAAGTGGTAAACTAGCGAGTTTTAAGTGCATTTTCGTGATGTTTGTTATTGTTATGTTAGAAAAATAACAATAGTATTTTTAATTTTTAAATTTGAGGTGGTTATTACTCTATTAAATTTTTAGTATTCAAATTTGCCAGGTTTTTCGCGAATATTTAACGAATAATTAGTCAAATTCTTCACATAGCAACTGGAAAAAACCTTAAAAAGTGGAAAAAACCGCGGAAAAAATGGTTTTTGCCACCGGTTTTAACCTGGTTTAAACCGCGCGGTAAAAACCGCGGAAAAATTAGTTTTTGCCACCCGGTTTTTACCAGGTAAAAACCGCGGTTTTTTCCACCCCTGGCAAAAACTTGCCAACCCTGCCTATGGAGGGTTTGTTTGTTTACGTTTTGCTTAATTACTCGGCCCCTGTTTGTCGTAGCCCAAAGTCTTTAGTATGGTTAGATGGGGGACAAATTGGACTATAACATACTCAAAGGACACCCCCGTATCTCTAGTAGAACCAGAGTTATGAGCCTGCAAAGTTGGGTCTAATGCATTTCCTATGGAGGGTTTGTTTGTTTACGTTTTGCTTAATTACTCGGCCCCTGTTTGTCGTAGCCCAAAGTCTTTAGTATAGTTAGATGGGGGACAAATTGGACTATAACATACTCAAAGGACATCCCCGTATCTCTAGTAGAACCAGAGTTATGAGCCTGCAAAGTTGGGTCTAATGCATTTCCTATGGAGGGTTTGTTTGTTTACGTTTTGCTTAATTACTCGGCCCCTGTTTGTCGTAGCCCAAAGTCTTTAGTATGGTTAGATGGGGGACAAATTGGACTATAACATACTCAAAGGACATCCCTGTATCTCTAGTAGAACCAGAGTTATGAGCCTGCAAAGTTGGGTCTAATGCATTTCCTATGGAGGGTTTGTTTGTTTACGTTTTGCTTAATTACTCGGCCCCTGTTTGTCGTAGCCCAAAGTCTTTAGTATGGTTAGATGGGGGACAAATTGGACTATAACATACTCAAAGGACATCCCCGTATCTCTAGTAGAACGAGAGTTATGAGCCTGCAAAGTTGGGTCTAATGCATTTCCTATGGAGGGTTTGTTTGTTTACCGTTTTGCTTAATTACTCGGCCCCTGTTTGTCGTAGCCCAAAGTCTTTAGTATGGTTAGATGGGGGACAAATTGGACTATAACATACTCAAAGGACACCCCCGTATCTCTAGTAGAACCAGAGTTATGAGCCTGCAAAGTTGGGTCTAATGCATTTCCTATGGAGGGTTTGTTTGTTTACGTTTTGCTTAATTACTCGGCCCCTGTTTGTCGTAGCCCAAAGTCTTTAGTATAGTTAGATGGGGGACAAATTGGACTATAACATACTCAAAGGACATCCCCGTATCTCTAGTAGAACCAGAGTTATGAGCCTGCAAAGTTGGATCTAATGCATTTCCTATGGAGGGTTTGTTTGTTTACGTTTTGCTTAATTACTCGGCCCCTGTTTGTCGTAGCCCAAAGTCTTTAGTATGGTTAGATGGGGGACAAATTGGACTATAACATACTCAAAGGACATCCCCGTATCTCTAGTAGAACCAGAGTTATGAGCCTGCAAAGTTGGGTCTAATGCATTTCCTATGGAGGGTTTGTTTGTTTACGTTTTGCTTAATTACTCGGCCCCTGTTTGTCGTAGCCCAAAGTCTTTAGTATAGTTAGATGGGGGACAAATTGGACTATAACATACTCAAAGGACATCCCCGTATCTCTAGTAGAACCAGAGTTATGAGCCTGCAAAGTTGGGTCTAATGCATTTCCTATGGAGGGTTTGTTTGTTTACGTTTTGCTTAATTACTCGGCCCCTGTTTGTCGTAGCCCAAAGTCTTTAGTATGGTTAGATGGGGGACAAATTGGACTATAACATACTCAAAGGACACCCCGTATCTCTAGTAGAACCAGAGTTATGAGCCTGCAAAGTTGGGTCTAATGCATTTCCTATGGAGGGTTTGTTTGTTTACGTTTTGCTTAATTACTCGGCCCCTGTTTGTCGTAGCCCAAAGTCTTTAGTATAGTTAGATGGGGGACAAATTGGACTATAACATACTCAAAGGACATCCCCGTATCTCTAGTAGAACCAGAGTTATGAGCCTGCAAAGTTGGGTCTAATGCATTTCCTATGGAGGGTTTGTTTGTTTACGTTTTGCTTAATTACTCGCCCCTGTTTGTCGTAGCCCAAAGTCTTTAGTATGGTTAGATGGGGGACAAATTGGACTATAACATACTCAAAGGACATCCCCGTATCTCTAGTAGAACCAGAGTTATGAGCCTGCAAAGTTGGGTCTAATGCATTTCCTATGGAGGGTTTGTTTGTTTACGTTTTGCTTAATTACTCGGTCCCTGTTTGTCGTACCCCAAAGTCTTTAGTATGGTTAGATGGGGGACAAATTGGACTATAACATACTCAAAGGACATCCCCGTATCTCTAGTAGAACCAGAGTTATGAGCCTGCAAAGTTGGGTCTAATGCATTTCCTATGGAGGGTTTGTTTGTTTACGTTTTGCTTAATTACTCGGCCCCTGTTTGTCGTAGCCCAAAGTCTTTAGTATGGTTAGATGGGGGACAAATTGGACTATAACATACTCAAAGGACATCCCCGTATCTCTAGTAGAACCAGAGTTATGAGCCTGCAAAGTTGGGTCTGATGCATTTCCTATGGAGGGTTTGTTTGTTTACGTTTTGCTTAATTACTCGGCCCCTGTTTGTCGTAGCCCAAAGTCTTTAGTATGGTTAGATGGGGGACAAATTGGACTATAACATACTCAAAGGACATCCCCGTATCTCTAGTAGAACCAGAGTTATGAGCCTGCAAAGTTGGGTCTAATGCATTTCCTATGGAGGGTTTGTTTGTTTACGTTTTGCTTAATTACTCGGCCCCTGTTTGTCGTACCCCAAAGTCTTTAGTATGGTTAGATGGGGGACAAATTGGACTATAACATACTCAAAGGACATCCCCGTATCTCTAGTAGAACCAGAGTTATGAGCCTGCAAAGTTGGGTCTAATGCATTTCCTATGGAGGGTTTGTTTGTTTACGTTTTGCTTAATTACTCGGCCCCTGTTTGTCGTAGCCCAAAGTCTTTAGTATGGTTAGATGGGGGACAAATTGGACTATAACATACTCAAAGGACATCCCGTATCTCTAGTAGAACCAGAGTTATGAGCATGCAAAGTTGGGTCTAATGCATTTCCTATGGAGGGTTTGTTTGTTTACGTTTTGCTTAATTACTCGGCCCCTGTTTGTCGTAGCCCAAAGTCTTTAGTATGGTTAGATGGGGGACAAATTGGACTATAACATACTCAAAGGACATCCCCGTATCTCTAGTAGAACCAGAGTTATGAGCCTGCAAAGTTGGGTCTAATGCATTTCCTATGGAGGGTTTGTTTGTTTACGTTTTGCTTAATTACTCGGCCCCTGTTTGTCGTAGCCCAAAGTCTTTAGTATGGTTAGATGGGGGACAAATTGGACTATAACATACTCAAAGGACATCCCCGTATCTCTAGTAGAACCAGAGTTATGAGCCTGCAAAGTTGGGTCTAATGCATTTCCTATGGAGGGTTGTTTGTTTACGTTTTGCTTAATTACTCGGCCCCTGTTTGTCGTAGCCCAAAGTCTTTAGTATGGTTAGATGGGGGACAAATTGGACTATAACATACTCAAAGGACATCCCCGTATCTCTAGTAGAACCAGAGTTATGAGCCTGCAAAGTTGGGTCTAATGCATTTCCTATGGAGGGTTTGTTTGTTTACGTTTTGCTTAATTACTCGGCCCCTGTTTGTCGTACCCCAAAGTCTTTAGTATGGTTAGATGGGGGACAAATTGGACTATAACATACTCAAAGGACATCCCCGTATCTCTAGTAGAACCAGAGTTATGAGCCTGCAAAGTTGGGTCTAATGCATTCCTATGGAGGGTTTGTTTGTTTACGTTTTGCTTAATTACTCGGCCCCTGTTTGTCGTAGCCCAAAGTCTTTAGTATGGTTAGATGGGGGACAAATTGGACTATAACATACTCAAAGGACATCCCCGTATCTCTAGTAGAACCAGAGTTATGAGCATGCAAAGTTGGGTCTAATGCATTTCCTATGGAGGGTTTGTTTGTTTACGTTTTGCTTAATTACTCGGCCCCTGTTTGTCGTAGCCCAAAGTCTTTAGTATGGTTAGATGGGGGACAAATTGGACTATAACATACTCAAAGGACATCCCCGTATCTCTAGTAGAACCAGAGTTATGAGCCTGCAAAGTTGGGTCTAATGCATTTCCTATGGAGGGTTTGTTTGTTTACGTTTTGCTTAATTACTCGGCCCCTGTTTGTCGTAGCCCAAAGTCTTTAGTATGGTTAGATGGGGGACAAATTGGACTATAACATACTCAAAGGACATCCCCGTATCTCTAGTAGAACCAGAGTTATGAGCCTGCAAAGTTGGGTCTAATGCATTTCCTATGGAGGTTTGTTTGTTTACGTTTTGCTTAATTACTCGGCCCCTGTTTGTCGTAGCCCAAAGTCTTTAGTATGGTTAGATGGGGGACAAATTGGACTATAACATACTCAAAGGACATCCCCGTATCTCTAGTAGAACCAGAGTTATGAGCCTGCAAAGTTGGGTCTAATGCATTCCTATGGAGGGTTTGTTTGTTTACGTTTTGCTTAATTACTCGGCCCCTGTTTGTCGTAGCCCAAAGTCTTTAGTATAGTTAGATGGGGGACAAATTGGACTATAACATACTCAAAGGACATCCCCGTATCTCTAGTAGAACCAGAGTTATGAGCCTGCAAAGTTGGGTCTAATGCATTTCCTATGGAGGGTTTGTTTGTTTACGTTTTGCTTAATTACTCGCCCCTGTTTGTCGTAGCCCAAAGTCTTTAGTATGGTTAGATGGGGACAAATTGGACTATAACATACTCAAAGGACATCCCCGTATCTCTAGTAGAACCAGAGTTATGAGCCTGCAAAGTTGGGTCTAATGCATTTCCTATGGAGGGTTTGTTTGTTTACGTTTTGCTTAATTACTCGGCCCCTGTTTGTCGTAGCCCAAAGTCTTTAGTATGGTTAGATGGGGGACAAATTGGACTATAACATACTCAAAGGACATCCCCGTATCTCTAGTAGAACCAGAGTTATGAGCCTGCAAAGTTGGGTCTAATGCATTTCCTATGGAGGGTTTGTTTGTTTACGTTTTGCTTAATTACTCGGCCCCTGTTTGTCGTAGCCCAAAGTCTTTAGTATGGTTAGATGGGGGACAAATTGGACTATAACATACTCAAAGGACATCCCCGTATCTCTAGTAGAACCAGAGTTATGAGCCTGCAAAGTTGGGTCTAATGCATTTCCTATGGAGGGTTTGTTTGTTTACGTTTTGCTTAATTACTCGGCCCCTGTTTGTCGTAGCCCAAAGTCTTTAGTATGGTTAGATGGGGGACAAATTGGACTATAACATACTCAAAGGACATCCCCGTATCTCTAGTAGAACCAGAGTTATGAGCCTGCAAAGTTGGGTCTAATGCATTTCCTATGGAGGGTTTGTTTGTTTACGTTTTGCTTAATTACTCGGCCCCTGTTTGTCGTAGCCCAAAGTCTTTAGTATGGTTAGATGGGGGACAAATTGGACTATAACATACTCAAAGGACATCCCCGTATCTCTAGTAGAACCAGAGTTATGAGCCTGCAAAGTTGGGTCTAATGCATTTCCTATGGAGGGTTTGTTTGTTTACGTTTTGCTTAATTACTCGGCCCCTGTTTGTCGTAGCCCAAAGTCTTTAGTATGGTTAGATGGGGGACAAATTGGACTATAACATACTCAAAGGACATCCCCGTATCTCTAGTAGAACCAGAGTTATGAGCCTGCAAAGTTGGGTCTAATGCATTTCCTATGGAGGGTTTGTTTGTTTACGTTTTGCTTAATTACTCGGCCCCTGTTTGTCGTAGCCCAAAGTCTTTAGTATGGTTAGATGGGGGACAAATTGGACTATAACATACTCAAAGGACATCCCCGTATCTCTAGTAGAACCAGAGTTATGAGCCTGCAAAGTTGGGTCTAATGCATTTCCTATGGAGGGTTTGTTTGTTTACGTTTTGCTTAATTACTCGGCCCCTGTTTGTCGTAGCCCAAAGTCTTTAGTATGGTTAGATGGGGGACAAATTGGACTATAACATACTCAAAGGACATCCCCGTATCTCTAGTAGAACCAGAGTTATGAGCCTGCAAAGTTGGGTCTAATGCATTTCCTATGGAGGGTTTGTTTGTTTACGTTTTGCTTAATTACTCGGCCCCTGTTTGTCGTAGCCCAAAGTCTTTAGTATGGTTAGATGGGGGACAAATTGGACTATAACATACTCAAAGGACATCCCCGTATCTCTAGTAGAACCAGAGTTATGAGCCTGCAAAGTTGGGTCTAATGCATTTCCTATGGAGGGTTTGTTTGTTTACGTTTTGCTTAATTACTCGGCCCCTGTTTGTCGTAGCCCAAAGTCTTTAGTATGGTTAGATGGGGGACAAATTGGACTATAACATACTCAAAGGACATCCCCGTATCTCTAGTAGAACCAGAGTTATGAGCCTGCAAAGTTGGGTCTAATGCATTTCCTATGGAGGGTTTGTTTGTTTACGTTTTGCTTAATTACTCGGCCCCTGTTTGTCGTAGCCCAAAGTCTTTAGTATGGTTAGATGGGGGACAAATTGGACTATAACATACTCGAAGGACATCCCCGTATCTCTAGTAGAACCAGAGTTATGAGCCTGCAAAGTTGGGTCTAATGCATTTCCTATGGAGGGTTTGTTTGTTTACGTTTTGCTTAATTACTCGGCCCCTGTTTGTCGTAGCCCAAAGTCTTTAGTATGGTTAGATGGGGGACAAATTGGACTATAACATACTCAAAGGACATCCCCGTATCTCTAGTAGAACCAGAGTTATGAGCCTGCAAAGTTGGGTCTAATGCATTTCCTATGGAGGGTTTGTTTGTTTACGTTTTGCTTAATTACTCGGCCCCTGTTTGTCGTACCCAAAGTCTTTAGTATGGTTAGATGGGGGACAAATTGGACTATAACATACTCAAAGGACATCCCCGTATCTCTAGTAGAACCAGAGTTATGAGCCTGCAAAGTTGGGTCTAATGCATTTCCTATGGAGGGTTTGTTTGTTTACGTTTTGCTTAATTACTCGGCCCCTGTTTGTCGTAGCCCAAAGTCTTTAGTATGGTTAGATGGGGGACAAATTGGACTATAACATACTCGAAGGACATCCCCGTATCTCTAGTAGAACCAGAGTTATGAGCCTGCAAAGTTGGGTCTAATGCATTTCCTATGGAGGGTTTGTTTGTTTACGTTTTGCTTAATTACTCGGCCCCTGTTTGTCGTAGCCCGGAGTTTTTAGTATGGTTGGATGGGGGACAAATTGGACTATAACATACTCAAAGGACATCCCCGTATCTCTAGTAGAACCAGAGTTATGAGCCTGCAAAGTTGGGTCTAATGCATTTCCTATGGAGGGTTTGTTTGTTTACGTTTTGCTTAATTACTCGGCCCCTGTTTGTCGTAGCCCGGAGTTTTTAGTATGGTTGGATGGGGGACAAATTGGACTATAACATACTCAAAGGACATCCCCGTATCTCTAGTAGAACCAGAGTTATGAACCTCCAAAGTTTAGTGTAATGCTATTCCTATGGAGGGTGTTGTTTGTATACGTTTTGCTTAATAACTTGGCCCCTGTTTGACGCAAATTTCCCTGATTTCCCTGAATTTTACTAGAAATTCGAAATTTCCCTGAATTTTCCATGAGGTTTTTGTCAATTATTTATTTCCCTGATTTTTCCAGGTTTGTATGAACCCTGCAATAGAGTGTAATACAACCAAAGCTGGGGAGACTGCTGTTACTCCATCGAACTTACCTCAGTCTGTCTGCTTTCGACAAGTTCCCCAGTAAACATGGCTTGGAAGTATGGCGAGCAGGCGGAGAGGATCACCCTGTGAGCGAATATCTTCCTGGCTCCCACCAAGAGAACCACATCGCATAACTCTCTATGCTTCCGGAGCAAATTAATAGCTTCTAATGTGTGCCTCGGATGTTTCTCCGATGTATACTCCAAGCGAGCTGGAGACGCGGGTCGGTCGAGCTCGGGGTGAAGAATCTCCCCCATCATGGGGTTAACGGAACGGAACGATATTCACAATAAAATTTGACTAAATAAAACTGTAAATAAAAATATTTACGCGTTTTGGGCTTTAAATAATAATAATAATAAGTTTGTTGATGACCTAAACCTTAAGCCTTGATTCTTTTCAATTTAGGACAGGTTATTTAATAATTTGCAATACCGAGATATAGTAGCGACAACATGAAATAATTACGATTACTTACGGTTTAATTATAAATATTGCATTCTTTATGACACATTATTATCTCAACAATGTTTTTGACTCAGATTTTAACACCAAAACACTTGGACACTTTCGCTTTGCAGTCACTGTGTCACTCACATAGATGAGATCATAACACGTGGAGCAATGACACAACGAACGAATGTAGGTGTAGTAAGAGACGGTAAGTCATTAAAATGAGCTGGCAGCCGTGTTTCGGTTTGTTGCCGCGATATTTGAATATTTTACTTGTAACTTTTACAAAATAAATTCAGGGATTCGTGTTAAAATTGTGCAAATTGAAGAAAGGTGTTATTCAATTATTCAACCGAAATAAAATGTGTAATGTAAACCTTCCTAATTGAAAAGCACGCTTCAATAAACCCAAACAAATTTAATCCGTATGTTTCCTTCGTTTGTGTCAGAGTGAGGTTGACAACGTGACATAATTCCCAAGATCTATTTTTTATAAACCTTTGACCTCAATAGAAAAGGTCTTCTCTGATTGGTTGGCGTAGGGAATGAGAGTACGGTCGTTTAACGTCGTTTGCTTCTCATTTTACCAGGGATAAGGGAGTCAGATGGATTGGAAATGATGATGGGCGACCTGCGGCACCATATCTCTCCCAGTGTACCTCGCGCACGCCCCTACCCTTCCGTAGGCGATTGCTAAGTGCTGCCGCGTAGCGCCATTTTATTTGAATGAGAACTAGCTTCTATTTTTGAGATAGAGGGAGCGTCCTTTACAATTTCGTCCGGCACGACCCTACCTAACCGCTGGGGATGATGGGAGGACTATGGTGCCGTAGGTGGGGGTACAAAGGCAACGCTTAAGGTATGGGGGTTTCCACTCCATTACTCTCTCCTTCAAGATTTTACATGGCGTCTACAGCCATAGCCCACTCGATCACGCGCATCACGACGCAACCTTTTTAATTAACAGAAACAAATTTAAGCGAACCTTGAAGAAAATTGTCAAAATTGAGAAGCACTCATCTACACTACACACCACGAAGGAATCTGATCCCCGTATTTTACATGGCGTCTACAGCCATAGCCCACTCGATCACGCGCATCACGACGCAACCTTTTTAATTAACAGAAACAAATTTAAGCGAACCTTGAAGAAAATTGTCAAAATTGAGAAGCACTCATCTACACTACACACCACGAAGGAATCTGATCCCCGTACCGCTTAGGGAGAAATTTACGCCTTGAAAAAAAAAATATTTTTAATTTGACCTGTCTTGCTTTTGTCACAGACGATAAGTCGTGCGTCTGTCAATTGTGATCGAGTGGGCTTTGAAACTAGACTCGAGTGACTGCGCACTGCGTGACTCGTGAGCAAAGCAAAGGAAGTTCTAAGCCATTGTCTCATTTTCATTCCCAAAAGACCCTTAAAAGAAAAAACGAAAGAAAACAGAACTTTAACGGTACATGCTACTGGAAATAACAACCTAAGTTAAATTGAGTTGCCAAACTATAAGAGTTGGTAAAATGGCTGGAGTAAACCACCTGTTGAGCAACCTTGAAGTAACTTCTACTTCCGAGCCAAAACTCTTGATTGCAGGCATATTTGGATCAGATTCGTATGATCAAGTTGTAACAAAGCTTGAGTCTTCTGGCTATAAATTCTTTAACAACTATACATACGCACCAACCTCTGTCACAAAGGAAGTGGAGTTTAAAGATTATGTTCCTGGACTCCTTGATTCCAGTGATCGTCCACTTGATGTAGCCCTGGCTTTGGCAAAATTCCTTGGAACTGTATTGACACCAGCTGCTCCTCAGCCATATCAAATATATTACATGACAACGAAGGTCTTGGAAGCTTCTAGAGCTTTTATGCAAACAGATCCTGATGTCGCTGTTTTAGCCGAAACCTACGATGATTATCTGCCTGCAGATGCGAAGCTGGTTGATCGTGGACTTTTAAATAATTACAAAAATGCTGTGAGGAAGTTTAGAGCCTCGATTCCTCATCTTCCCTACAGCAAAATAGTAACCGAATGTGTCGATAGCACTTTTGAAGTAGGTATTTATGCGCACGAATTGCTTGATATGGTGAGACTCATGAGGCATCAGGAAAATCATAGAGCTGGAAGAAACGCGAAGGGTCAGGGAACTGGAAGAAACGCGAATGATGAGTGTAGTGTCCCTACAAAGATATATTCAAAACTCCCGCTAGTTAGTTCCACTATTAACCGCTTATGGCGCCCCAAACTACCTTCCCCAAGTTTCATGAGAGAGTCTTGGAAAACGGGCATTCTTGTTCCGGAGCTTATGAGCAACACTACTTTTGTACCTGATCATCCTCGTATATCATTATCATTAAACTCTTATTTTAGTTATAAATGTATTTATTATTTAACTCACGTACACAACAAATGGCGACGGAGATGGGATCTCAACACCAACGCAAGTAACTTAAAAATATCGTTTTAAAATAACTTTTTTGGACGAGATCATCTATACGACCACGCGGACGAGGCTTAGACGACCGTCGGCTAGGAACAAGAATCGCAATTCATCAGACACGGTGACTGAACTACGAACTTTCGCGGACTAATTTTCGTAAATAAACGGCCTATACATCACGGACATCACGGATATTTCGCCGGGGACCAATTATCCTTACGCGCTTTACGATAAAAGTACGGTCGACCCATACGCGATAAACGGGCCTTGGTCACAACAAACCAACATTCAACTACACAGGAGCTATATCGGAAATCGCCGCATATACGGGCCTAACAAGTTTACACCGAGCCCAGAACGTGGAACTATCGTCCCACTCAACCAGCAACACTTGGGAAATCGCCCAACCAATATAGAAATCGCCCAACCAATATAGAAATCGCCCAACCAATATTCAACTACAAAGGAGCTATCGGAAATCGCCGCATATAGACATGGCAACGACAGGCATCATCGGTAAATTAAACATATTCGATAACGAACAAGAATCGTGGGAGCAGTATTCCGAACGATTAGACGCATATTATAAGGCGAATAAGATCGAGGACACGGATACTAAAAAGGCGGTCTTACAAACAATTTTAAGCCCCGAAACTTACACGCTTCTTCGAAATAGACTTCGGCCGGATAAAATCAGCGCGAAATCCTATGAGGACTTGGTAGCTGCATTGAACAAACATTTCAACCCCACACCTCTACGATGCATAGCACGCCTTCGTTTCCATCGCCGTGACCGCCAACAAGGTGAATCAGTGGAAACCTACATATCGGCCCTTCAATCTCTATCGGAAAACTGCAAGTTCGATAAACCAGATGAAATGATTGTTGACAAAATCATTTTTGGCATCAATAATGACGTGATGCAACAAAAACTCATAGCCGAAGAGGAGGAAAAGAAAGTGGTTACGCTGGCACGAGCCACCACACTTCTCGTAGCCATGGAGAATGCCAAACGCAGTCTTGGTGAAATGAGGAATGGAGATATTGACCTTAGGGTTGCACATATGCATACTCCTCGGGAACACCCTGAGCACAACGAATCTGAGCAACAAGGACGTTCTAACGGGCAAAACAACGGCAACAGCAACGCCCTTCACAATGACAACCCTCACCCGAACCTGAGACCACGACAAAGCAACCAGAGGGATGGAAAACCAATTCCCGACTTCAGTTGTTGTCTTCGGTGTAAAAACGACAACCACAGGGGTTCGGTGTGTCCCTATATTAATGCTATATGCGGGCGATGCAATCGTACAGGCCATCTAGCGAGAGCCTGTCTAAATCCAACTCTTCCTATGAAGAAAAACTACCCTCATCAATCAAGATCTCGTCCACCGAGATCGAATCATATAGGTGACATCGCACCCGATGGAAATTCCGAGCACGTGGAACCGGATGAATATGACGTAACCTTATACCATGGCAATCTCGAGCCCGTGGCACTTAACGAGTATGATGTAGACGTGTATCACATTAAAGTGGCGCTTGAGCCTCCTTCACCCACATCGCATACCATACACAATATCGACACAGCTCCATCGCCTGATGAGACTGTTCCCCCTCCGGAGGTGATAACGTTGACCGTTAATGGTAAACCAATGACATTTGAACTCGACAACGGGTCCGGGTACACGATGATATCCGCACAGGATTTCAAGCTCATCGGTAGCGAACAGAATGTTCGCCCATTCTCCCGAACACTTGAATCATATACGGGCGATGCGATCCAAATCATAGGCCAGACAAACGTCCAAGTATCCTTTGGAACACGAGAGGCCAGTCTACCTATCCTTGTTGTCCAAGGTAACAAGCCAAATTTATGCGGACGGAAATGGTTGTACTCGGAATTACAAATCCTCCCCTCAATCAACCAACACGCTGAACACATACACACTGTTCAGAATGCCGATCCGAAAATCGCTGCTGAGTTGCGTAAACGGTCAGACCTCTCTACGCCAGGGCTTGGCCATCTGATAGGGGTAAAAGCTCATATCAACATGAAAGAGAACCCTACACCTAAGTATTGCAACGCGGATGCCCTCAGCCGTTCAACATTGTCAGTCAACACCACAAAAACTCCAGTACCCGCAGAGTACGTCTTCGCGTTACAGGAAGTCACATCAAACGGACCACTCACCGTTAACCAACTGGAAGAAGCAACCCGAATCGACGTTACACTACAAAACTTACAGAAATTCCTACGGAACGGTTGGCAACCTTCCATGATTCCGTCCGAATTAAAAATTTATCACACGCGTCGTGCGGAACTTTCGGACTTCCACGGCATCCTCATAATGGGCAATAGAGTCATCATTCCAGAGAAACAACGTAACATCATGTTGCAGGAACTACATGGCTCGCTTCAGGGAGCCGTGAAGATGAAAACCATGGCTCGCTCCCGCTTTTGGTGGCCACATATCGACCGCGATATTGAGCGCCTGTCCGCAACATGTCCCACCTGTCAGGAACATGCGGCCATGCCACCTACTTCCAATGGACAATCGCCACCTCCCACGAGCCGCAACTTCGCACTTCACGACGACGTTATCGCTTGCAATTTCGGAAAGGGGGAAAAATGGTTTGCCGGTACCATTAGCGATATAATCGGAAAAACCGTGTATACCGTGAGAACACCACAAGACGAAATACGCCGTCACAAAAACCAAATACGTCCTCGGTCTGCTTATGATATGGAAATTGGAACCACAGAATCGTCGGAAGTGGAATTCGATATAGGGGATTCCGCATTCAAGGAAAAGCCAAAGACTCCACCCAATCCACCTCCCGTCAGGACATCACACGGCCCTCGGCATAACACTGTCCCTGACCATGACACACAACATGACGCCATGCCTCAGATCAGGCAAGTACACAAGGGGGTCGTATCCCCAACGACAGAAGAAAGACCATCAGAATCTATAGCTACCACAAAAGCCACAAGACAAAAACGCGTACCTGCTCGGTACCTGAATAACTGAAATATGTCACTGAACAAATTGTAACTTACATGTAATATCAATATTATCTTAACTCACTATTGTAAACAAACAAAAAGGAAGGTATTGTAGTGTCCCTACAAAGATATATTCAAAACTCCCGCTAGTTAGTTCCACTATTAACCGCTTATGGCGCCCCAAACTACCTTCCCCAAGTTTCATGAGAGAGTCTTGGAAAACGGGCATTCTTGTTCCGGAGCTTATGAGCAACACTACTTTTGTACCTGATCATCCTCGTATATCATTATCATTAAACTCTTATTTTAGTTATAAATGTATTTATTATTTAACTCACGTACACAACAATGAGAGAGATGGAAGAAACACTAAGGAAACGCATGTTGAAGAAACAGTCGAAAGGTTCATTGGAGGAATTGAAGCACCTGCCCTTCCGTACGCTGTAAACCAAAGACGCAAAGCTCAGTCTGAACATGCGAAGAAAATGACCATCTATGGTGAAATACATGAAAATACGGATGAGGGAACACGCCTCTTGTCAACTGCAATTGCCAAAAATTTCCAATTCGGGGATGGATCTTTGAAACCAAAAGTCCAAGCCTCATTGAATAGCTTGACTGACATGCTCTATCTGGTTTACCTCGCGAAACCAAAAAGCGAAGCGACTGAAGAAGAAAAGAAAGAAGCTTTCAAGTACGCTTATTACGACTATCAGGACAAGCTTCCAGCGGATAAGAAGGATAATCCACCTGAAGAAGTCTTCAAAAATGAAGGAAAAGATTTTGCAAGGGAGCATTATGAACTCCTGGAAGATTACGAGATAGCCTTAGCGGAAGCAAATAGCATGATAAATGATGATTCGAGTCAAGTTATAAACATTGACAGCATTGATCAATTGTTTCTAACGCATTTTATGATCTTCAAAGTACTCGGCCTAGAATTGCCCGGATTCTACAGATTACAACGAATGATCTACGGTATCGGTCATAGAATTCATGGGAAAGCAAAATATGTTCCTATGCTGCAACATACCATGAATAGTCATGCAAGAGCCTTGGCAAAAAAGATCTCAGTCAGCGCAAAACTCGGTCTCCTTCCATGGATCTTGAATGTAGATCGTTTACAAGACATGATTGGTATTTTAGGATGTGGAGATTGCATGAATATGGCAAATACCATTTCTAAGCCCTCAGTATCATGGAGATACATAAACAACTTCCGAAGAGATCAGACACATGGCTTATTCATTGCTGTTATTGCTTTTATGTATGAAAGAAAAGGCGCTACTCGCAGAGGTGCGCGTGAATATGATCAAATCTATTCTAGCCTTCATGCCTTACGAGAACTGATCATGGGCCGAAGATCAAACTTTGATAATATCAACTTTATCGAAGGAAATGGTGTCACTTTCACTCATGATGGTGCACCAATTTAGGGAAAGAAAAAACTGTTTTCACTAGCTATTTACTTCCATTCATTTTCCCATTTTTAACTATTGATTTTTTCACTGTATTTCAACCGTTATTTCAATTTTGACAAATGTTAAATAAAATAAAACTTTTCAAAACTAATTTCAATTCATTATTCCTCTCTGTATCCTAGCTCTTAATACTTAGTTGTGCAACGTCATTCTTCCCAGGCTGACGCCCCTTTTTGTTTGCCCTCCCTTGCTCATCAAACTTCAGATGGGCATTGAACCGTTGGGTGGATTCTGTAATTGTTTGGCACTAAATCCTCAGCAATCAACAAACAAAAATTGATTGTCTTGACGTGGGAAAATTCAAAATAGCTGGCAACCTTGTTTCAATTTGTTACAGCGATATTTGAATCTTTTACTTGTAACTTTTACAAAATAAATTCAGGGATTGGTTTTAAAATTGTGCAAATTGAATAAAGGTATTATTCAATTATTCAACCGAAATAAAATGTGTAATGTAAACCTTCCTAATTGAAAAACACGCTTCAATAAACCTAAACAAATTTAATCCGTATGTTTTCCACGTTTGTGTCAAAGTGAGACTGAAATAATTCGTACCAAAGGATCATGGAAAACACAAAAAGTACACTTCGTCTAATATGAGAAACCAAGCCCCATTATCAGAAGCAGTAGTATAGTGTAGAGCCCCTCTGCGACCGTAGTACAGGGAACATGGCCCATGGGTGAAAAGGCATCTGAAGTAGCAGAGTACTATTTTCTGTAAACATTTGACCTCAATAAAAGCTCTTCCCTGACTGGTTAAGTATGGGTTGAGAGGATTCTCATGATTTTACATGGCGTATACTGCTGTGGACTAGAGATGTGAAATTACCGTAATTTTAAAAATGGTACTCTACCGGGTAAATTACCGAAAAATTACCGGTAAATTACCGATTAAAATTTTAAAAATTACAAAAATTATCGCAATTTATGTTTTAACAGGCTTATTAACGCGGTAATTTTGTAATTTACCGGTAAATTACCATTCTAAAATTACGGTAAGATATAAATCTGTAATTTGGTAAATTATCAGTAATGTACGGACGGTAAATTACCGACTCAAATCTCTACTGTGGACGAAGTATACTTTTTATTTTAATCAATGAACCTTTGCTACCATGAATCCTCTATTACAATACCCCTCTTCCTACTTACTTATTAGAAATAAATTTCAGCGGACCTTGAAGAAGAAAATTCCAACAAAAGGTTTCTGGAAAGACAGAAAATAATCTTGGCTTTTCAAGGTTTTTCTTCGATATAATTAAGATGGACAGAAAGAAAAAATGTCCTTTTATTATGCGAATGAGGTCGCGGGTTAGTCTACGTGATGTCCAAATAAAAGCTCTGTAGCCTGCCTGAAACACACGAGTGTAAATATATTTCTCACGGAGTAGTGCGTTTTTACTCGACAAAGAAGATCAAATTCCTAAACTGATTAGGCTTATATTATCAGAAATTGAACGACAATGATTGTAAGGATAGGGTTTGGTTTATGCACGCGATTTATGTATGTTCTTTTCTTTTCCTATTGAATTAATTACAATACGTGACAGATCATGAGTTATATAACATACTACTCGGAATACCGTGGAAAGTGGGGATTGGTGTTATTGCTCATAGAGAGACTATATTACTAAGCCACACGTCCAATAGCATTCTTCATTTTTGTGCTTTATTTTGCACGCGCCGTCTACCCGTTCAAATGAGGTATATCACCCTGCAAGGTAAAAAATCATAACTCCATATTTCTCACATTTTCATAACAATGGTAAATTATTTCAAATTTACACTTAAATAACTTTGCATGCATATTGTATCGTTGGTTGTTAAAGAGTAAAATAAAATACCTCGGTTTCGAATAATTTAAACAAAATTCGATTAATCGTCTAAACGATCGATTAATCGATTCGATGAAAAGACTTAACACTGATCCAGGAACAAACAAAAGTGAAAAGAAGTTTGTACATCACACACCTTTATTTGTACTATCGAGTTGCAAGCACGCTTATAAATGATAAATATCATGAACATGAATTTAGGCCGTTACATAATCTCCAGAGGCGAAGCAAATAACACAGGGGTGGGGGAGATCACCTTCATGGGTTATTTCCCTGGCGCCATGAAGCACCGCTAGAGGTACTTATGCGAGTTGGCTAGCCTACCTTCGTGTGCAGTGAAGTAATTTATGAGTTACACCATAGTTACACTATAGTGTTGTTCAAGTGCGCTTGAAAATCATTTATTTTGCACACCAAAAAACATAACGTATTTCTTGAAAAACTTGCAAGTTGAGGTGTTTTTGCTCGATGCCAATTAACCTTATCCCATCTGTAAATGGAGTACTTCATCCTTTGGGTTGACATCTATAGGCGCGCTTCGCGTTTCCACGGAAACGAAACGGGAGTGTGTGGTCACATTTCAACGAGGGATTCGAGTGAGTTTGTCTTTCTTAACTCTTAATACATTGCCAGAGATAAGACTGTTGTATAAACAACTATTTTTTCATCGGAGAATCCAACAAGTCCTTTTCGAGATGATACGTGTTCGTGACTGCATCCCACCTTATAACCGAGAAACCCATTACGTAAAGTGAGTAAACTAATTTTATCTTAATTGTTTGAAATATTGTTATTATTTAAAAGCATGTATGGCTTGCTGCTATCGATTGCCTACTATGATTCTGTATTTGTATATCTTCTTGAAAACTAAATTTTTGATAACGCTATCAACCTAAATAAACATTGAATGAAAACACCGCAAGTACCTAAATGTCAACCATCGCAGCGTATAATTCAGTTTCGTTTATTGGTACACGTGAATTGTAGTTCCTTAAAGAGGTTATGAAATGGGCAGAAACTAAGTTTTAAACAACTTCGACCTTATCATGTTTCCTTTAATTTTATATTAATTTTTTATGGTGCTAAGCGTAACGGCGTACCGCTCATCACATGAAACAAATGTTTTCAATAACCATAAGTTTATAGGATATGTTTCATAACTATGACAAATAACTATACTTCGAAATGCTAGAGGCTTAATGAGAGCTAGTTCAAGAACGACAAGCTACTCTCGTTTTGCAGTTAATTTTACTATTTAGTCTGTACTAAGGCTTTTGACAGCGCCTCACGTCCAGGCGTTGTTTTACTAGAATCTATGACCTTCGTCACTCACTTCATGACAAGCTCCAGTTTGTAACCAGTGACAAACTTATGGAACATATCTTATGAACTTATGCTATAACCAATTAGCGACCACATGAATAAAACGCCAGACTTAAGCGTCACGTGGTGTTGCGATTGCTAATTGGTTAGAGTTTCAAAAGGTTCTTTAAGAATCAAAATGGCTTAGCATGTCAACATTTGAAACTTTACAAAGTTATAGAAATTAACGAATATTCTTTGCTGAATTTTGGTTTTTGATTTAAATTAAATTATTATATTAAATGGTTGTCTTGTCACTTCATTCTCCATTTAAACATAAATCAAGGTCACTAGCCACAATTTAATTTGAATCACATCTAACTCGCATAACAGGTGACAAGGTGACAACTTTCCAGGAAATTAACATTTTTAAATAAACATGGGTGCTGTAACTCCGACTCAACCATATATTTCATCTACCCAACGCAATAAGGCTCATTTCTTACCTGGATTTCAAACTTAACGGACATCCCGGCCATTTTGAAAATTAGGCTTAAGTCAAAACGGGAGTGGAGGTTATGGCGAAGAAAAAGATCAAGTACATCATTTTTGTACTTATCATAATTGGCAAAGATTTGCCTTATCATTCCCTGCACGATCATGGATACAATTCAACTGACGGATACGGTGTTGCTAATGAAAGTAGTACAATGTACGTATCGGCGTCACCCACGCTTAAACCAATCAGAAGGGCCGTGACTAAACCACGCCCATATCCGGAGGTGTCATTCCCGCCGTTTCATTCAAATACGTCAATTTCGAAAAATGATGTTAGAGTTCGAGATCCTTCGTTGTTAGAATGCGCCGGAACTCACCGTTATTGCATCAACAAGGGGTTTAATCTGTCCAATGTGAAAGGTTTATATTGTTCATGCCAAATGGATTGTCACAAGTACGGAGATTGTTGCTGGGATGCGCCAAAACCAGAATTCAAAGGAAAATTTCAGGTTTGGAAAATTGATAGTTCTTTGCTTCAAACGCTCTTGTTAATGTTGGAAAAGCTAAGAATACTCTAATGCTAAATTATGGATAAGAATAAATACTAATAGAAGTTTTTAATACTTCTCTTCGAGAGACATGTACCAAAAAGCGGGGTAGTTGTAACATGATTCTTCTCTTAGTTCCCTACATCATTTTACATTTGGAGTGCACAAGGTTACTAAACCGAATCACATACGCGATAAATAGTTCCCCCTCATCATTGCTCTATTAGCGCTGCTTAACTATTTGTCAAGGCGCATGCGCTTGTGGGTTTATTGTCCCACGTCAAGACAATCAAGGTTTGTGGGTTGATTGCTGAGGATTTAGTAAATACCAAACCCTAGTACGGTGCGATAGTTACCCATCTGAAGTTTGATGAGCGGGAGAGCAAACAAAAATGGTGCCATGAGCCCGGAAAGAATCATGCTACATAACTAAAGTATTAAGAGTATACACAGGGTCATCCTTCTTCTATTATCCCCTTCTTAAAATACGTTATGCTATCCATGATAGTACCACAATTCAACTTTGGTTTAGTCTATGTTTAATCATAAACTTAAATAAATTTAATTTAGGGTAAAGAATACCTTCTTCCGGAATGGGAAAGAACATGCGTTGAAATTCCCACCGGGGCGTTCAACCGCGAATCGTTTTACATGACAACTGGTTGTCCGAAAAACTACACTGACAATGAATACAAAAAATACTGCCAGCAGGGAGCCTACCCCGAGAAACATCACGAAATGACCAATCACGAGCTAGTAGTTTGGGTTTCTAGAAGACTTCCGGTCATTTCACTTTGGAATAACGTGACGTACGTCAATGTCTTCTGCGCTATATGTAACGATGCCAAGAAAGTGACACCGTGGGAACTGGTACCAGTCAACTGTTCGTACCCCAATGAGACGATGCCTCTTCAAGACTCGTGGTCCGAATTTGCTCAAGCTAACAAAAATCCGTCATTGATGAGCTTAATAAGGTGGGTTTTCATCTTATACCAGAAGTATATCATAGAGAGAAGTGTACTGCACAAAGCGGGGTAATTGTAACATGTCGCTTCCTCTAGGTACTGTTCAATTGTCTACAGAAAACCAGAACCACTAAGCATAACGAACAAGAAAATCCGACAATGCGACAAGGAAGTCAAACAAGAATGCTTGTACTCCGGGACTACCAACAAAACTTTACGACATCAAGCGAAACAATGCAAGTATTACTACGCTCCAGTTGAAGCCCGGTCTAACAACGTCAAGGTGAAATTCAAGAACAAATTCTGCGCATTTTGTGCCGGATTTTCGGAACGAGAACTCAACTGCGTCACAGGAGGACACACTCTCAATCGTTTCAAAGCGCCCGGGGTCAAGGTACCAGCCATGGCTTTATTTTTCGACTTCTCTTTGACGTACAGTGGTGATAACCACGACCTTGGATCAAGCATAAGTTGTTTGAATCGAGAAAAGCCCGGAAATTTGCCTGAACTATCGGTTTTACTTGGAAAACACAAGATAACGACCAATTGGAGGAAACGCTGCTTGTTGGGTTCGAGTTTGTACGAAAAAGAGTGTTACTCAGGGACAATCGAACCCACTCCGCCAATTTCGAGGGACAATTGCCTAAGAATTGATAGGATTTTGACCATCGTTTGTTTGGGAGCGTCATTGGTTAGTGGATTTTTTTTCTGAAACGATTTTGCATGGACATTAAAGGGGCTCTAAAGAAGGTATTGGCTGTTGGGTAAAAGTTTTTGAAATACGTCATTGGCACAACGTGACGCCAAGAGATTCAAAGATTCCACATGGAATTCCTTGTTTTCGCGAGATTGCAGCGCCAAATCCCTAAACTAAAACGAACTAAGCTTCTTTGACCACGCCTTTGAAATACGTCAGAGGCACGTGACCGATGAGAGGCGTGGTTCAAAGAAACTTAATCCGTTTTGGTTTAGGGAAATGGCGCTGCAATGTCGCGAAAAACAAGGACTATGTTCCTAGTCACACTCCATACGAAGTCTTTGTATGTGCGTGTGACGTATTTCAAACAAATTTACCCACCTTCGCTGCCTCTTTGGAGCCCCTTTAAAACTAAACAAATCTAAATTCTATGATGATTAACCTTATTGTAAAACTAGGACAATGTTGACTTCCCATTCTAGGTGGCCCTATTGGGAAAATTCATTTGTTACCTGGCTATGAAACGATCTGTTAGTTTGGCCAGTCGTTGCGTTTTACTTCTGGCTGTATCCGTCTTCGTTTATCAACTACTGTTCCTGATGGGCTCAACCGGAGCTCACATTCCGAGCGTATGTCAAGGAGTGGCCATCTCCATACACTATTTCTTTTTAGCATCATTCTTTTGGATGAACGTATTGGCCTACGACGTTCACCGCACTTTTTCCTCGCCCTACGAAATTCAGAAACCGAACGCAAAGAGGAGGCTGATTGGTTACAATTTCTACGCTTGGTTAACACCCGCCTCGATCGTCCTATTGGCTGTGGCTATGGATTACGCGTCCGATTGGGATTGGTTGAAACCGAATTACGGTCAAGGTCAATACGGAGTTTGCTGGATTTCAAATAATCGCGCCTTGATATTTTTCTTCGCGGCACCTCTAACACTACTTTTACTGATTAACTGGGCATTCTTCATCATGGCTTCATTCAAAATTGCTTCTACCGCTAAAAGCACGTCCAAAGCCAGGGAAAATAACAAAGGTACGCCTGCTCAAACATAAGTGCCACCGTGGCAACCCCACACTTAAAACGTTTGCTCTGCACCCCTACCTACAGCACCATAGTCCTCCCAGCATCCTCAGGGGCGTTTAGGTAGGGTCGTACGGTACGGAAACGTAAATGATGCCCCCTCTGTCTTAAAAATAGAAGCTAGTTCTCATACAAATACAATGGCGCTACGCGGCAGCACTTAACCATCACCTACCGAAGGGTAGGGGTGTGCGCGAGGTACACTGGGAGTTTCGGTGCCGCGCGTCATCATTTCGACTCCATCTTACCTCATATAATACTTCCCATCAATTGTAATTCTAAAGGTGATAGGACCGAAGTACGGTGGGTTTTATATGGGCGATTTTGAGTCAAAAATGTCCTATGACCTTTTGCCCTTAGGGACATCCTACCGACTCCCATCTCTAGGCATACTTACTATTGTTAGGTTACTTGACAATATCAATTAATAATTTCCTAATGAATGGTAGGAAAGAAAAAGGAGCGTCTACGTTTGGCTCTTTTCATCAAATTGGCTTTGCTGATGGGTTTGACTTGGATACTGGGGATAATCTCTTCGTACGGCAACAGCGACTCGTTGAGGTACTTGTACATCACGGTGAATGGTCTACAGGGAGTCTTCATTTTTTTGGCTTTCGCCCGCGTCCCTTGGAAGACGGGATTCGAGAGAATCCATCGTTTCGTCGGAAGCATCAACTTGGAGAGATCCTCTTTTAGTCGAGGACACCGATCTTCCGATGACTCGCGAACTACTTTCACGCATTCCGCCAAGGTGTAACATGCGGGACCCATACACCATGATACAAAGTAATCTATTCTAAATCAACGTAAGTTCATAACATATGTTCACCATAAGTTTGTCACTGGTAACTTAGAAACTGGAGCTTGTCATTAAGTGATTGAGGTAGGTAGGTCATAGATTCAGGGTAAAGCGACCCCTGGATTGGTGAGGCGCTGTCAAAGGCTTAGTACCAGCGCCGGAAATAAGGAAAAAATTCTTATAGGACATGTGTCCAGTGACGCCCCCTTTAACTTAAAAAAATTATAGGCCATTGTCCACTGGAGTATGCAAAAATACTGTCGCATCTTCCTAATCAAACCACCAAAAACTACGGAAACTTTATTGGTCAAAATGTCCAGTGACCCCCCCCCCCTTGTTTTTAGAAAAATTATGGGACATTTTAAAATATTATTCGACAATGTCCAGTGTCCTATGCTTATTTCCGGCCCTCCTTAGTACAGACTAAATAGGAACACGGACTGTAAAACCGTGTGTAGTCAATTCTCGAACTAGTTATCTCGAGCTGTAAGTCCCTCAGTAGCATTATGAAGTATATTTGGTGCCATACTTAAGGAACATATAAGCCTTTGTTTCGAACAATACTCGCTTAAACTTCGAAAGGAACAATTCTTTAAGCAGACGAGAGTCTAGCTTTTCGAAATCTTCGAACAGCTTACGTCATTATCCCGAACAATACAATACTCACTTAAACTTCGAAAGGAACAATCTAAGCAGACGACAGTCTACCTTTTCGAAGTCTTCGAACAGCTTACGTCATTATACCGAACAATACAATACTCACTCAAACTTCGAAAGGAACAATCTAAGCAGACGACGGTCTAGCTTTTCGAAATCTTCGAACAAATTACGTTATATAGAACAATACGCTACTTACTTTGGTCAAATCAACAGCTTATTGCAGATTGAAGTACTAAATCCGTACATTTTAAAGTTGATTAATTGATATTTAAAAATATAATTTTTATTATACACAGCATTCCGTACTTATACTTATTTTCAAAAAGTGAAATTTGGTTTTGTTTTTTCATTAAATTCTAAAAAGTGACTTATTAAAAACAACCAAAAAATTTACAAAATAAAATTAACCATAATATAGTTAACCGTTAATGTTAATTTACATAAAAGTCAAAAATTCAAGTAATAAAGTTTAAAACATATCCCGTTGGTGGTTTTAGTAAGGATGTTGTGGTAATATTAATAATTAATTATGGTTAAATTTACGTTATTTATTTTACACTAAAAAGTAACCCTTTTGGCACTGTCTTATTTATTCCGATTTAGGTTAGAACTGAACTGAACTGAAAATCGAGTTTGCAAAAACGGAAGAAAGTCAAAGTTCAAATTCCGCAGAACGGCAACAAAATAGATTTTTTTGGCCAACTAAGGTTTTCATGATTGGCCACTTACCTATAACTGAAATTAAATTAATATACATTAAAATTAAACTTAAACAACGTGTTAATTCATTTAAAAAAATATCGTTGTACACTATATTAAAATTATTGTGCTATTATCAAGGGCTATCTGTAGTGCAGTGTTTCAGAAATAAATTTCGGTGAGAAATTTAAAGTAACACCTTCGACCAATCAGGTAATTTCCCGCCCTTTAAGGGGAGGGTGAAATGGAAAGTCAAGTGATTTTTTTAATGGGCGTTGTACACTATATTAAAAATATTGTGCTATTACCAAGAACTATCTGTAGTGTTTCAGAAATAAGTTTCCGTGAGAAATTTAAAGTTACACCTTCGACCAATCAGGTAACGTTCCGCCCGTTAAGGGGAGGGTGAAATGGAAAATAAACTGAATTTTTTTTAATGCACACTTACCAAAAAGCTATGATCTCGAGGTGGTTAGTCTATTTGTTAAATTTGACCATAGGAGTTGAGGCAACTTGTTTCTTATTTTGTTCAATGGACCTTTGAGGAATTGACTTGGATAATAAATCATCATCAGCTGCCACTGCGGCATCTTGACCATTATTGACCACCGCTTTCTTTTCTTCCAAAAGATTTCCTTTCGCTTTTCTCAAAACTCGCTTCGTTTTAGACACTAAACAATATTTCAAATATTTATGTTAAATCAAGAATACAAAAGATTTCTTCCACTTGGAATCATAAACAGGTCATTTTCTCTGATCTTTCTGTTTGAATTAAAGGGGAGGAGTGCAGGGCGTATAAAAACAGTCGCCCCTGACGTCATGCAAGCTGTATTTCAATTTAGAAACCACGTGATATTGACGTAGCTAGCTCTACAAATTTCCCTGAATTTTACTAAAAATTATAAATTTTCCCCGAGTTTTCCCTGAAAGTTTAGTCAACAACTTATTTCCCTGACATTTCCAGGTTTGTATGAACCCTGAATAATTTAACATGAATCCCGAGATAAGCCTAACTTCCGGCCATAGGGAATAAGGTGGATTAATGGAATAAAGTGTTAGCTACTCAACCAAGGCTTAACAAGAAGTACCTAAAACATGCAGCCAACTTACATTGTTTCGAAATGGCCTTCTCGACGTTCTCCTTTCGTTTCTGATACACATCTAGAGCTGCCAAGGCTTCCTTTAACTTTAGACTTTGTTCGTCGTACAACAACCTCAGTTTTTGTAATTCTAGTTCTTGTTCTCGCGCGTCTTGGTTGTCCAAAGCTAAATTATTTCCAGCAGTCGCGGGAATGGCCATGGTTTGGGCGTTACTTAGAGAAGGATCTGAAGGGGTAACCAAGTCACTTGGTTTCTTTGGCTCCGAGGAAAAGCCGCTTAAGATGGTGATACTTCTGCACAGGCACACTTGAAGTTTGTAACAACTGGAATCCACTTCTTTCAGAGTACTGAACTCCAAGCTCTACCCAAAATAGAGGTCAAGTAGAACAATTTGTAATAGAGCATGGTTTCAATTCGAGTCCGGTGTTTGACCACTTAGTTTTCTCAGACGCAAAATTGATGGGAATGTGGAAAACATCGAACAAAGACGTTAGATATGTCTTTAAACAAAAGGACTTTGGTGGACTGGTAACCTTGGAGCCTCATCTAACGTCATTGCTGGTGCTGACCACTTACCAATCAATGTTCCCTAAACCTAACTCAAGCAAGCACTGCGACCCCTACCCTTTTGAAAATGGTCTATTATTGGTCAATATTTTAGTCACAACTGCACAAAACACACAAATAATCTAAAGCATAAATAACATAACATAGTATGACTCTCCCAGTTGACATAATTCAACTTTTCATAAAGCAAATGTCGGCTACTGTGAAATACGTCATAGGCACGTGACTGAGGAAAGTCGTGGTTAAAAGAAACTTAATTCGTTTCATTTCAACAACTACCAACCATTTCGAGCAATTTGCACTGCTATCTCGTGAAAAACAAAGACTAAGTGTCCAATCTAACTCTATGTGCCGTCTTTGTATATTGGCGTCACATGGTGCCTGTGACGTATTTCAAATAATTTTTACCATCCCACCCATTGAAGCCTTCTTTACACTCCCATTAAACTAAGTAAAGACGTTATAAAGGTTATTAAAACTTACCTTAGCTGGGCTCGAGTTATTCGTTCTCTGAGTAAGCGTGGCAATCCTATCCTTGACCCTAGCTTTGATGCCTTCCAAAATGGCCACACTTTCTTCGACCTCCTTCTTCAACAGTACCAAATCCCCCAACTGCCCAATCACAACCAAATTCGACTCGTGCGCCATTGTCGCATTCTCTGACATCATCGTTTTCGTACTGGCCAATGTAGTAGCAGACGACGTCATTCCTTGACCAAAATGCACGGCCGATCTCATAATAACGCTTTGAACCGAATGAGGGGCGAAATTCGCCTTAGGGTCAGTCGAAGAAGGCGAGGCACTCCAGCCTCGTTCGCGATTCGGGTCAGATTCGATCCCAAGGTCAGGTGAGGAATAAACTGATCTGGGTGATGGCCTCAAATTGATGCCTGATACAGCGCCCGATATAATTGTTTGAATTTCTTCGTTGCTGCTTTGGAAATCAGACGCCATGTTTCTTAAGTTACAAGACGCGGTGTCATTGTCTATGTCTCGTACAGGGACTTCATTGCTGATGCTGGAAAGGGGGATTTTTTTATATAGCTTTAGGGGTCACGGGGTCAAATATGTTGGTGTTATCCCTTTCCTGTGCTAGTTATGTTAATTTAAACACGAGGAATTCATTATTATAAGGCCGATTGCACAGACATCTAAATTAAATACTTTCAGGGGTCAAGGGGTCAAAATATACTGCAGGATTTTCTATATACTCTGATTGCATTTAATATCCCTTTCCTATACTCGATATGTTAATTTAAACACGGGGAATTCATTATTTAAAGGCCGATTGCACAGCCATCTAATTTAAATACTTTCAGGGGTCAAGGGGTCAAAATATACAGCAGGATTTTCTATATACTCTGATTGCATTTAATATCCATGGGCGATTGTTTTTCTATGACATTTTGCCATAAATACGTCATTAACGCCTTTTCAAACTTAGAAATGGAAATCGCGCGCTCAAACTCATTAAAAGCATCTTATATATTTCGCACCTATTCTAAAATTATGAATAAATTACGCTAGTCCCGTCTACACCGCGTCTAATATTTGGAAGAGTCGGTTTATAGCGACGCTTTATTTGAAGAGAGACCAATATCTTGGCCTTTGACGACAAAAAAAGTTAGTCACTTACCATGTAAAGCCAGCAAAGGATCTTGTATTATTAACTTGTCCACCGAGATGTTCGATAACTCGCGAATGAAGCAGACTTTCGGAAGAACTTTGAATATCTCTCTCAACAGAGACTCTGACGAGACTACTGCCCGACTTCTGATTGGCTGCAGTGTTGGAGGAAACTTGCGTCCATTCCAGGTGCGAGGGCGTAGTATTCATTTGGTGCATCACTGGGGCACTCATAAAATCCTCAACTACCTGAACTGGCCTTTCAACAAGAGCATCTGTAACAGAGTTCAGAATGCCTTCAGCCAACGAACAAAAACAGACGCAATTTTCGTTAGGCCTTGGCAAAATTAACACGTGACTTGGCTAAGTAGGTTTTCGCTTTCCTATCTATCATTGGCTGAAGGCTAAGTAGGTTTTCGCGTTCTTATTTATCATTGGCTGAAGGCTAAGTAGGTTTTCGCTTTCCTATTTATCATTGGCTGAAGGATAAGTAGGTTTTCGCTTTCCTATTTATCATTGGCTGAAGGCTAAGTAGGTTTTCGCTTTCCTATTTATCATTGGCTGAAGGATAAGTAGGTTTTCGCTTTCCTATTTATCATTGGCTGAAGGCTAAGTAGGTTTTCGCGTTCTTATTTATCATTGGCTGAAGGCTAAGTAGGTTTTCGCTTTCCTATTTATCATTGGCTGAAGGATAAGTAGGTTTTCGCTTTCCTATTTATCATTGGCTGAAGGCTAAGTAGGTTTTCGCGTTCTTATTTATCATTGGCTGAAGGCTAAGTAGGTTTTCGCTTTCCTATTTATCATTGGCTGAAGGCTAAGTAGGTTTTCGCTTTCCTATTTATCATTGGCTGAAGGCTAAGTAGGTTTTCGCGTTCTTATTTATCATTGGCTGAAGGCTAAGTAGGTTTTCGCTTTCCTATTTATCATTGGCTGAAGGATAAGTAGGTTTTCGCTTTCCTATTTATCATTGGCTGAAGGCTAAGTAGGTTTTCGCTTTCCTATTTATCATTGGCTGAAGGATAAGTAGGTTTTCGCTTTCCTATTTATCATTGGCTGAAGGCTAAGTAGGTTTTCGCGTTCTTATTTATCATTGGCTGAAGGCTAAGTAGGTTTTCGCTTTCCTATTTATCATTGGCTGAAGGATAAGTAGGTTTTCGCTTTCCTATATATCATTGGCTGAAGGCTAAGTAGGTTTTCGCGTTCTTATTTATCATTGGCTGAAGGCTAAGTAGGTTTTCGCTTTCCTATTTATCATTGGCTGAAGGCTAAGTAGGTTTTCGCTTTCCTATTTATCATTGGCTGAAGGCTAAGTAGGTTTTCGCGTTCTTATTTATCATTGGCTGAAGGCTAAGTAGGTTTTCGCTTTCCTATTTATCATTGGCTGAAGGCTAAGTAGGTTTTCGAGTTACTATCTCCCATTGGCTGAAGGCTAAGTTGGTTTTCGCGTTCCTATCTCCCATTGGCTGAAGGCTAAGTAGGTTTTCGCGTTCCTATCTCTCATTGGCTGAAGGCTAAGTAGGTTTTCGCGTTCCTATCTCTCATTGGCTGAAGGCTAAGTAGGTTTTCGCGTTCCTATCTCTCATTGGCTGAAGGCTAAGTAGGTTTTCGCGTTCTTATCTCTCATTGGCTGAAGGCTAAGTAGGTTTTCGCGTTCTTATTTATCATTGGCTGAAGGCTAAGTAGGTTTTCGCGTTCCTATTTATCATTGGCTGAAGGATAAGTAGGTTTTCGCGTTCTTATTTATCATTGGCTGAAGGATAAGTAGGTTTTCGCGTTCCTATTTATCATTGGCTGAAGGATAAGTAGGTTTTCGCGTTCTTATTTATCATTGGCTGAAGGATAAGTAGGTTTTCGCGTTCTTATTTATCATTGGCTGAAGGCTAAGTAGGTTTTCGCGTTACTGTCTATCATTGGCTGAAGGCTAAGTAGGTTTTCGCGTTCTTATTTATCATTGGCTGAAGGATAAGTAGGTTTTCGCGTTCCTATTTATCATTGGCTGAATCTTTATACAATGAGGGCTTTGATCGGAATTCGTAGGAAAATTCAGAAAGGCAGAGTAAAAATTGTCCGATTAAATGGGGTTCTTTTAAGCCTAATATAAGCAACATTTAAAATGAACGCAAATGTATTTGGGTTTCATTAATCTAATAAAATACTTATATGCAAATTTAAGTCTTACCTTTGGCACTATCTGAATGTGTTTCGTAACCTTTGATTTTTTCTGACAGTTGTTCATTGGCTTTGGTAGTTTTATCGAGTTCCGATTTTAAACAGTTCATTTCTTCGAGAAGACTTTGAATTATATTTTCTAGGCTTTGCCTATCAATAGACTCGCCTACAAACGCACAATTAGTTTAATAATAATAAAAAGCTAGAGCTGAAGAAAATTTGATAGTTTAATAGTTAGACGAAACGTACCAGATTCGTCTTTCACGGACCAAATCTGGGGTTCCTTTTCAATGTCACCACCACACGTTTGAGAACTACATTCGGTGCTTGTATGGATTTTAGAACTATTTGGAAAGTTTAATCGTAATTAAGTCTCAGTAATTCGAAATATCAACACAGTAATTTCCTAAATAAATAGGGACCTGGGCCCCTTGACTTGGGACATTATGATATATTTTTTAGCACGAACGAAAACCGTAGTATTTACAAGCCTCGAGAGTATTAGTAAAGAATATCACTACGCGCTACGCGGTCGAAATAATTTATGGCCAGGGTCTAGTGGATCCCCTTCGAACTCCAGTTTTGGCTTGGCGAAGGCAGAAGGCATTTGTGGGCGGTATTTATAAGTGCACTTATAAATCCCGCCCACCAGCCTTCGCCAAGCTAGACCCGGAGTTCAGGAGGAAATTTAACTTGTAGGGCCCGCGCTTTGCTTTAATTAACAACTACAATAATCATAAATATTTACATGCAAAGCAAATTACCAATTACCTTTTGCCGGAATCCTTTGGAATTACATCCACTTGATCAAGCGTTTCATTTGACTTGTAATCCAGGTTTAATCCCGACGACATTGAAGCGGTTTTAAGCCCGATCCCTTTCTGTTTCAAAAGTACTTTAGCATAAGCCAGATTTTTCTTGTATCTCTCAGCCTTTTCCTTCTCGTGTTGAAGAGCTTGCTTCAACACTTCTTCATTACTTTCCAGAGTCACCACTTCGCCCGAACCACTTGCAACACCTTTTTCCTGCGCATTGCCATCCTTTAGACTTCTGCGCATTACGGCATCATTCTTTTTAAGTTGTTCCTTAGCGGACTTAAGTTGGGACGCCATGTCGCGGCTTTTCTTCTGAATTTCGTTTAAACGTTCTCCCAGCAACCGGCAATCATTTTCCAGAGTTACTTTAAGTTCCAGCGCTTCATGTAAACTCGCTTCCAAATTAGAGCGCTTTAAAACCTCAGTCTCATTAGCGGTAATTAAACTTTCGATTTTTTTAGTTTTTTCATCGAGTTGGTTTTCCAACGATCGCCAAACACGCTCTTGTTCCTTAAATTTATCATTTTCTTTCCTAATTACGTTTAACTCCGTAAGCAATTGCTCTTTTTCGTTAGAGAATTGCAGTTGCAATTGCGATAAATTGCTAATTTGTTCTTTGAAATCCCTTACGCGATTATCGTAATCCAATTTTAACTGTTGTTCGAAACGCTCACGATTGGTGCCATATTCATTTTTATATTTTTCAATTTCCTCATAAGCCTTGGTTAATTCCGCCTGAAATTCTTCCTTTTCATTGCTTTTTAATTGCAATTCCTCTCTAAGTTTATTGCAAAGTTCTTTCATAGCGCTTTTATCAGAAACGCTGGATTCAATGGAACTTTTAAGCATTTTATTTTCACCCCATATTTTAGCATTGGCGTCCATTTTGGATTTAATTTCCTCGGAAGCGGCATTAAAAGCATCCTGAACGGAAGCTAATTTTTCTAGCGTCGAAGCTAAGTTAAGTTTTTCACGATCTAATTCATTTTGAAGTCGTAAATTCCAATCTTGAACTTGTTTCAAGTCTTTGAATTTCGTTTCGAGGGTTCGATTAAGCATCGCTACTTGTTCGTCGCGCGCCTGAAATTGTTTGTTACCCTTGATTAGTAATTAACCCACGGTAATTATTTATCTCTTAATTGCATTAATTTTGAACACGTGGGTGACATTTGTTCAAACGGAAATTCAAACTCTATACGAAATTTTATACCGGAATAAAACATATGCAGGGTGATACAAAAATGATGGTTGGACCTTAATACAGTGGGATGGTGCTTGTTTGTGTTTTAGGAAATTTTGACACAAGAGACACCCTTAATGTGGCCCTTAAAACAAAATGTCATAGAAGTGACATTATCTACTCAAAATCCCCCATAGAACCATCCCACTGAACTTCGGTGCTTTATGGAACACCGTGTATATTAAACAAGTTGGGAAAACCAAATTAAACCTCTCCGAGTGGAGACGCATTTTTTACAGGTTTTTCTTAAATAATTAAATAAATATAATCGATATTAGTTATTTTAATCGTCAGAAATTTAGCTTAATTATAGTTAAGTTGTTTTAAGAAACTTTAATCATAAAATCATTTTAAACATAGCTATTGTTGACGTTTGAATTCAAGCCTATGCCTCTAACAATGTTTGCAAATTTAGGGTATATAATGTTAGGCGATTGATTCACAATAAATAAATGATAAGAAAACCCGCAATTGCGTCACCGTACGTGAACCTTTGGTGGAAGCCCTGCCATTGGGAAGTGAGACGTTTCTCGTAACCCAAGCCAATCGCCGCGTACATCTTAACCCTAACGATGATAATGCAGTAGAAAGAGGCCAATATTGCTTTCTGCGAACACGTTTTCTCCGGTTTGCCAACTCAACTGCGAACGCGGTGACATACACACACAGATAGACAGACACACACAGACAGATAGACACACACAGACAGATAAACACACACAGACAGATAAACACACACAGACAGATAGACACACACAGACAGACATACACACACAGATAGACAGACACACACAGACAGATAGACACACACAGACAGATAAACACACACAAACTCACAGTAAGACACATCCAGTGTAATACCTCTCTGTGACGTCATCGTCACTCGGAGAGGTAAAAATAATGCGAAAATAATAAAAATTCGTCAAACTTACCTGAAGCATTTGCTTCTTGTCTCGCAGACTTTTAACCAAAATTTGAAACAGCGATCTATTGAGTCGCACCCAATCGGGTAGCATTTCATTAAGTTTCCGCAATTCCTCGTTATAATTGGTGCTTGTTGAACCAGTAATGTTCTTATTAACAGAGTAGCTATTGTTCAATAGATGCTCGACTCCTTGTTTTTGTATGACTTCATTTAATTCGCTGTCGTTGATGGACTTCATCCAATCCAAAGAATCAGTTACGGGGGGTGAGCACAGACTTTCGACCAATTGATTGTAACAGTCTCGAAGAGTGGCCAAATTCTCCTGAACCGGTTCCGAGTTGGAATTGGACAAGGAGTGTTTGGTGCTGTGATAGGAAGGTGGTTGTACTCGACCTTGAGCGTCGTAACCTTGACCAGATAGAGAGCCGTCGGCAACGGGTGAAATGTTTTCGTTGTTCGTTGTTGAAATGTTAAGCGGGGAAGTCGCTAGTTGTTTGGCGTAAGTCATCTTTTGAGCGTCTGATGAGAGAAAGTTATTTGAATTGGAATTACTGAGGTAAAGAGATATTAGTGGCTAATTTTTCAACCGATTTTGTCGATTTTCCCAAATTTTCCACCGATTTTCTATAATTTCCCAAATATTCAACCGATTTTCTCGAATTTCCCAAATATTCAACCGATTTTCTCGAATTTCCCAAATATTCAACCGATTTTCTCGAATTTCCCAAATATTCAACCGATTTTCTCGAATTTCCCAAATTTTCAACCGATTTTCTCGAATTTCCCAAATTTTCAACCGATTTTCTCGAATTTCCCAAATTTTCAACCGATTTTCTCGAATTTCCCAAATTTTCAACCGATTTTCTCGAATTTCCCAAATTTTCAACCGATTTTCTCGAATTTCCCAAATTTTCAACCGATTTTCTCGAATTTCCCAAATTTTCAACCGATTTTCTCGAATTTCCCAAATTTTCAACCGATTTTCTCGAATTTCCCAAAATTTCAACCTATTTTCTCGATTTTCCCAAATATTCAACCAATTTCCTCAAATTTTTAATAATTTCCTACCATGCGATAATTCAATTTAAAACCTAACCATTTTAAACCACGCACTCTAGCAAATGACCAAACAGTTCACAACATCATAAAATTAGTAACTGTACTTACTGGACTTGGGGCTGTTATCATCGTGCAGATTAAAAAACTCCGCGAGTGTTCTCGCAGCTACGTTGACATCATTCATCGTAATCCCCAAGGAATCCATTTTCCCTCCCAGAACCTCAAAGGACTCGAGAATCTGTCCTTCCAGAAGACTGGGCAGCAAGTTACCATTCCCTTCTTTCAACATATCCAACAGTTGAAGAATCAGGTGCGGATTTTCATTCTGAAATTTGGCCAATTCGCGAGACAGCGACTCGACGGTGGTTTCGATTCGAAAAACAAGTGGTTCCAAGTCCTTGCAGTTCCCGACACAAGTCGCCTTGTTCCTAAGGCCTGCAAAATGAAATTACGAGAAAACCAATCATTAGATACATTTTAAGGAAGAAATTTAAATACGTTACGATCACCAAGAGTAAATCAAGAAGTACAGATACTACAGAACAATAGACTATTCCATAATTACTTGCAGAGAAACCAACCTAAAGGGCGGGAGGTAGCCCTATTGGGTTATTTCCTCAGGAGACGACAGACGGAGTTCACTAGCTCAAGATGGTGACCTCCGCGCCCCTGTAATGTTTGCTTTTCTTTTGGATTTAATGGAATGGTCTATAACCGGGTTATTTACCAGCGTTGCCACATAACTATTAAATTCCCTTACTATTTTCCACCTTGTAGGGGAACCACGTGACCGCGCTTTGCTTTAAACCCAAGGCCAAATTCCTTGCCCCTGTAACCGATTCGCTTACATCCTTTAGACCCAATTTTAAATTATCTGACTTTTGAACTTTTCCAGCTTTTTCCCTGACTTGTGGCAACCCCGGTCTATCTTCAAGGTTCCGTTCCCAACTGGTAGGTAATTACTGTGAATTGATTTTCCCTTGGCAATAAGCCCTTTAGACGAGACGTTTCGAAATTTTGTACATTAGTCTAGACCATTTATAAAGGTCTATAAAGCTTAAATCGAGATTACCCCAATCAAATTACGTCCCGTCTGAAGATGCACTTAACCACAACAACAATTTATCAAAATAAGCTAATTGACATTAATTGTCCATCATTTGGTGTATTTTAAGCCATTTCTGAATGTATTGGCTTGCCATGATTTTTGGTTAATTTAATAAATAACACAGAAGCTTACGAACAATATAAACTCATGCAGCGTGCCGTCGGGTTTTCTATGAAAACCGATATTTACAAACGGTAAGTTATTATTGTAAAAAATGTTCCAAAAGTAAATTAACAATAAAATAAACATTTTTGTACCTCTGTTCATGGGATTACACGAGAAATTTAATTGATAATGTTAAGTTTCATAAAAACATAACATGAGCGTTACTCTGCTTGAATTGAATGGAAGAATATACCTTCCACAATAAATTACAAAATATTTCAATAATTACAGTCCCAAGTTTTCCACGCACGAAGCCCTGTTATTCCTAAAATTCCCTCCATCCCCCGGGGTCATAACTTGCGCTTTGGGTCCAGAGAGTGCGCAGAGACCCCCCCCTCTTGCGCAATTGCCTTTTCAATTAAAAATAAAAGGCCTAACGCTGATATCACAATTAATGATAACCCAGACTAAAATACCAACGCGCTCCAGTTTATCAACTATTTCAACAAGTTGTCTCGACCCCTGAAACGTTTTTGTTAAGGCCTAATGGCAGAGAGCACGTATAAGGAGAGTAAAAGAGGGAATAGGGGTGTTGGTAACTATAACGGCACAGCCCGATATCTCCCTCACGCGCACCTACCTCGGCGCACCTGCCAGACGTCACGTGATCCGTACTGACCGATTTTTTCCCTCTATCGCGTCAAATGCGCATGTGCCGAACTCTAATACCGAGCCACACACTCGGTACCCGTTTTGAAAGGGGGGGGGACTAACTGCCGGAGAATTTGGTCTCTCAGAACCTTCTACTTATCCGATGTATGCAAGCTTTAAATTCAGACCTATTGTGCTCAGCATTTGAGCAAGGATGATCAATGAGCTATTGTGCTCACTGGGATGATTGGGGAGAAATATGCGCGCTAACTGTGAGCAGAGTAAGGCTTTCATGTTGTTTAAAAAAACCGTAATACAAACAGTGCATTTTCAGTAATATTAATAAGTTATACATAAAATCCTTACTCAGGCTTCGTGCTATGGATAAAAACAATCCTACACTAAAGCATGCAAAAAATATTTAAAACATGTAAATAAATAAATAAACGCTATAAAATAAAATAATACACAAAATAATAATAATAATACAGTGCCGGTATATCTTCGTAAAATAAATAAACGCATGGTGCAGCTAGTAAGACGTTTAACAGGTTGCTATAGTATTTACCGACGGCTCCACATCCTTTCAGATGATGCTGATGATGATTTCCAGCGCCTTTATTATGATTGTGTTGTGACCGCGCAAAAATGCACACTGCAGCGCTTTTGCCGTTATCCAACACTACGCTATCGGAATTGGTGCTAGAAGTCGTCGACGCATCGCACTGACGATGCTGGCACAAGTTCGAACCACCACTAACAATTTTAACACTTGCATTGCAGCAACAATTGCAAATATCTTGCAATTTCGCCGCCGCGTGACAGCAAGCAGTACGTTTGAAGTCGACTTTTTCGGCTCAAAGAAAGGGTTAATGGAACCATCCATTTCCAACCCGCCCCCGATTTATTCATAATCGTCTTAGAATCGAGCCCCATTCGTTCCATGGACACAATTCTGTCCGGTTCGGACCAAATATCGGATTCCGATGAAAAATTGTAATAGTAAGGCAACACTGCTGAGCAGTTAACATTGTGATGGTTGCTGTTGTTACGGGAAAAGGGGGCGTTTCCATCATCATTATCAGGGGGTGATTGGTTAACCTCCATCCAATCAGAACGGTGGCAAGTCAATTGCCGTTCAACAGCGCATGTTTGTCCACAAGCGTAGCATTTATTGTTAATGTTATTTGAGTTTGAAAGTAGTCCGCGAGTAACCGAAACTGAGTTGCTATTGTGGTTGCTGTTTACGGAGGATTGTGCTACGTTGTTGTTGTTGTTGGCAACTGGTAAAACTAAGGGGCGTTGTCTAGAACTGGGTAGAGGCGCGTCTTGGTCATTACGTAATCGTTCTCGCAACAAATCAGAGTTGCTAATGCAACAACCGTCATCGCTAATTAGGCTTAAGGGGTTGCAGGAATCGCTGCCATTACTACACGCGTCCGAATTGTTGTTGTTATTGTTGTGGTTTTTAAAGCAACCGGTTGGATCGGGTAAGCGAGAAAAGGGTGACGAAGACCATCTTCGTCTTGCTCGACCGCGATCGGGGTTTTTAAGTAGTTCTGACGATGGACAAGGCTTAGTATTAAGGTTACTACTACAACTACTAGTACTAGTACTTTCTTCCGAGCTAATATCTTTAATAATAACATCTTGGACGTATTCAACGCGTCCGCGTTTCGGGTTCTCACCTTTGTCAGGGTTAGGGGCTCTCTTGGTGAAGAAGGAATCGTTTGATGGGCCTTCATCCACGTCAGAGTTGTCTTTGTTGACGTGTTTGGCATAACTGTAAGAAAATTAACACTATTGACCCTAAATCTGACTGACGTCGAAAACGTAATGGCTAGAAGACGGCAACCTAAAGGGGTGTGGTTTAACATTGATCCTTAATTCCCATTCCGCAAAAATGGTGGCAAACTTGACAGATTTATAGAACTATCTCTATAACATAGTATCCCAAGGAGTATGGTTGGGAACATACGTAATCTGAGGGAAATGAACCCACTAACTGTGGAACGACTCAGGTCCCTTGGGACGTTAGAAAATGAGGGAGAGATACTCGGAAAAATGGCGGGCGGTCTACGTCAGACGAATCGGGAAGACCGCCCGTCATTTTTCCGAGTATTCCTCCCTCATTTTCTAAGGTCCCACCGGACCCAAGCCGTTCCACGGTTAGGGTACCAATTTCCCTCACATTACGCATGCTCCCAACCATCATCCTTGCCTTTAACACCTTGGCGCAACAACTAGATCCATACCAGTACTGTTTTCTTCAAAATGTTGCCAAAGATTATTTAAAATCGCAACATTATTTAAACCACAAAAGGGGTGTGGCTTAATAAGGCTTCTTCTTATAAGAACTTGACTTATAAGACTATCTCTTTAACATAGCATCCCCTTTACCACCTTAGCCCAACAACTAGTACCGTTTTCTTTAAGAGGTTGCCAAAGATTATTAAATCGCAATAAAGAAAGGTTAAAGGGGAGTGGCTTAATAAGGCTCCTCCCATTTTCGCCGAACTAGGTTTTCATCAGTGACGTTTTCTTCAAGACGTATATAAAGATTATTTAACCCGCAAAGGGGGAGTGGTAAAAGGGGTGTGGCTTAACAAGGCTCCTCCCCACTCCGCCAAAATGTGGGCGTACTAGACTAAAGGGAGTGGCTTAATAAGGCTCCTCCCATTTTCGCCGAACCAGGTTTTTATCAGTGTTTTCTTCAAGACGTATATAAAGATTATTTAACCCGCAAATGGGAGTGGTAAAAGGGGTGTGGCTTAAAAAGGCTCCTCCCCACTCCGCCAAAATGTGGGCGTACTAGACCCATTTATACGCTAATATTTAACATAGAATACACCCCAACTAGCTATATATCAAAAAGTACTAAAAAGTATCGAGAAAACTGCCGCACTTACCTGTAATTCACAGAAATATCGGACATGTCTCTATCACAACTGGTTCCGTCACTCTCGGTCGCAGCGCCATCTTTCCGATCTTGTGGCAGGGGCTCATCATTATCAAACATGGATGCCGGAAGTTGTTGAAAGGTTCTTTCCATCAGCATTAAAGAAATACCACTCTGACTAGCGTCTAAAGTCCCTTCCCCATTAACCATGGCTTTTCTCAAGGAATCAACGTAAGACGGAGTAAACGAGCCTTGACTTAAAAGTTCAGCGGGATTGTCGCTGGTCAATAATCGGTGTAGAAACTTCTCTAATTCGTAGATGTGGTTAAGAAGTAGTTGGTTCGTATCAGTTCCCTGAAAACTCTTGAGGAATTCCCCGATTGAGCTTTGCTCCATTAAGTTGTGAGATACGTCAGCGACGGAGTTGTTCTATAAATTATAGAGGAACCGGGAATTTTCTTTCTTTACATCGATTAGGGATTCCAAAAATATGACGTAAATAGAGTGGTACTGAGAGGGGAATGAGCTACATGGACGTGACGTCAATATATGGTAATCTAAATTGTATGGCCTGCACTGACGACTTATGGCAATATGGTCGCCAAAAACCGAGGTAAGTGATAGGGTGTGTGATGAAGATAATTTTGTAAAAATTAGTTTACAGGGTTCTCAAACAACTATTGGAAAACAGATTTCCCTGAAATTTCCAGGTTTTTTTTTTCGCGTATATTTCCCTAATATTTCTAAGTGCAAGGTCAGTTAGTAACTGCAAAAGTGGTTTCTGGAGTAATAACTACGCGATTTGTTACTTTTGGTTGGAGCAACCACTTCAGGGCAAACTTACTCAAGCCTTCCCATTTCCCTGAATTTTTTTTAAAGTTATAAATTTCCACGAGTTTTTCCCTGAATTTTGCTAAAGTTATAATTATAACAGAGTTTTTCCCCCCATTTTACTAAAAGTTATAAATATCCACGAGTTTTCCCCCAAATTTTACTAAACGTTTATAAATATCCACGAGTTTTCCCCCCCACTTTTACTAAACGTTATAAATATCCACGATTTTCCCCCAAATTTTTACTAAACGTTATAAATATCCACGAGTTTTCCCCCAAATTTTACTAAAAGTTATAAATATCCACGAGTTTTCCCCCAAATTTTACTAAAAGTTATAATTATCCCCGAGTTTTCCCTAA
>JAEQBA010003127.1:0-169988 GCA_019434445.1 Phalangium opilio | reverse complement strand
AGGATACTTTAGGAAGCATAGGACGCGTTCATAGTTATAGGATACTTTAGGAAGCATAGGACGCGTTCATAGTTATAGGATACTTTAGGAAGCATAGGACGCGTTCATAGTTATAGGATACTTTAGGAAGCATAGGACGCGTTCATAGTTATAGGATACTTTAGGAAGCATAGGACGCGTTCATAGTTATAGGATACTTTAGGAAGCATAGGACGCGTTCATAGTTATAGGATACTTTAGGAAGCATAGGACGCGTTCATAGTTATAGGATACTTTAGGAAGCATAGGACGCGTTCATAGTTATAGGATACTTTAGGAAGCATAGGACGCGTTCATAGTTATAAGATACTTTAGGAAGCATAGGACGCGTTCATAGTTATAGGATACTTTAGGAAGCATAGGACGCGTTCATAGTTATAGGATACTTTAGGAAGCATAGGACGCGTTCATAGTTATAGGATACTTAGGAAGCATAGGACGCGTTCATAGTTATAAGATTCTATAGGAAGCATAGGACGCGTTCATAGTTATAGGATACTTTAGGAAGCATAGGACGCGTTCATAGTTATAGGATACTTTAGGAAGCATAGGACGCGTTCATAGTTATAGGATACTTTAGGAAGCATAGGACGCGTTCATAGTTATAGGATACTTTAGGAAGCATAGGACGCGTTCATAGTTATAAGATCTTTAGGAAGCATAGGACGCGTTCATAGTTATAGGATACTTTAGGAAGCATAGGACGCGTTCATAGTTATAGGATACTTTAGGAAGCATAGGACGCGTTCATAGTTATAGGATACTTTAGGAAGCATAGGACGCGTTCATAGTTATAGGATACTTTAGGAAGCATAGGACGCGTTCATAGTTATAGATTTTAGGAAGCATAGGACGCGTTCATAGTTATAGGATACTTTAGGAAGCATAGGACGCGTTCATAGTTATAGGATACTTTAGGAAGCATAGGACGCGTTCATAGTTATAGGATACTTTAGGAAGCATAGGACGCGTTCATAGTTATAGGATACTTTAGGAAGCATAGGACGCGTTCATAGTTATAGGATACTTTAGGAAGCATAGGACGCGTTCATAGTTATAGGATACTTTAGGAAGCATAGGACGCGTTCATAGTTATAGGATACTTTAGGAAGCATAGGACGCGTTCATAGTTATAGGATACTTTAGGAAGCATAGGACGCGTTCATAGTTATAGGATACTTTAGGAAGCATAGGACGCGTTCATAGTTATAGGATACTTTAGGAAGCATAGGACGCGTTCATAGTTATAGGATACTTTAGGAAGCATAGGACGCGTTCATAGTTATAAGATTCTATAGGAAGCATAGGACGCGTTCATAGTTATAGGATACTTTAGGAAGCATAGGACGCGTTCATAGTTATAGGATACTTTAGGAAGCATAGGACGCGTTCATAGTTATAAGACTATAGGAAGCATAGGACGCGTTCATAGTTATAGGATACTTTAGGAAGCATAGGACGCGTTCATAGTTATAGGATACTTTAGGAAGCATAGGACGCGTTCATAGTTATAGGATACTTTAGGAAGCATAGGACGCGTTCATAGTTATAGGATACTTTAGGAAGCATAGGACGCGTTCATAGTTATAAGATTCTATAGGAAGCATAGGACGCGTTCATAGTTATAGGATACTTTAGGAAGCATAGGACGCGTTCATAGTTATAGGATACTTAGGAAGCATAGGACGCGTTCATAGTTATAAGATTCTTAGGAAGCATAGGACGCGTTCATAGTTATAGGATACTTTAGGAAGCATAGGACGCGTTCATAGTTATAGGATACTTTAGGAAGCATAGGACGCGTTCATAGTTATAGGATACTTTAGGAAGCATAGGACGCGTTCATAGTTATAGGATACTTTAGGAAGCATAGGACGCGTTCATAGTTATAGGATACTTTAGGAAGCATAGGACGCGTTCATAGTTATAGGATACTTTAGGAAGCATAGGACGCGTTCATAGTTATAGGATACTTTAGGAAGCATAGGACGCGTTCATAGTTATAAGATTCTATAGGAAGCATAGGACGCGTTCATAGTTATAGGATACTTTAGGAAGCATAGGACGCGTTCATAGTTATAGGATACTTTAGGAAGCATAGGACGCGTTCATAGTTATAGGATACTTTAGGAAGCATAGGACGCGTTCATAGTTATAGGATACTTTAGGAAGCATAGGACGCGTTCATAGTTATAAGATTCTATAGGAAGCATAGGACGCGTTCATAGTTATAGGATACTTTAGGAAGCATAGGACGCGTTCATAGTTATAGGATACTTTAGGAAGCATAGGACGCGTTCATAGTTATAGATCTTTAGGAAGCATAGGACGCGTTCATAGTTATAGGATACTTTAGGAAGCATAGGACGCGTTCATAGTTATAAGATTCTATAGGAAGCATAGGACGCGTTCATAGTTATAGGATACTTTAGGAAGCATAGGACGCGTTCATAGTTATAGGATACTTTAGGAAGCATAGGACGCGTTCATAGTTATAGGATACTTTAGGAAGCATAGGACGCGTTCATAGTTATAGGATACTTTAGGAAGCATAGGACGCGTTCATAGTTATAGGATACTTTAGGAAGCATAGGACGCGTTCATAGTTATAAGATTCTATAGGAAGCATAGGACGCGTTCATAGTTATAGGATACTTTAGGAAGCATAGGACGCGTTCATAGTTATAGGATACTTTAGGAAGCATAGGACGCGTTCATAGTTATAGGATACTTTAGGAAGCATAGGACGCGTTCATAGTTATAGATTCTATAGGAAGCATAGGACGCGTTCATAGTTATAGGATACTTTAGGAAGCATAGGACGCGTTCATAGTTATAGGATACTTTAGGAAGCATAGGACGCGTTCATAGTTATAGGATACTTTAGGAAGCATAGGACGCGTTCATAGTTATAGGATACTTTAGGAAGCATAGGACGCGTTCATAGTTATAGGATACTTTAGGAAGCATAGGACGCGTTCATAGTTATAGGATACTTTAGGAAGCATAGGACGCGTTCATAGTTATAGGATTCTATAGGAAGCATAGGACGCGTTCATAGTTATAAGATACTTATAGGAAGCATAGGACGCGTTCATAGTTATAAGATTCTTTAGGAAGCATAGGACGCGTTCATAGTTATAAGATTCTATAGGAAGCATAGGACGCGTTCATAGTTATAGGATACTTTAGGAAGCATAGGACGCGTTCATAGTTATAAGATCTATAGGAAGCATAGGACGCGTTCATAGTTATAGGATACTTTAGGAAGCATAGGACGCGTTCATAGTTATAGGATACTTTAGGAAGCATAGGACGCGTTCATAGTTATAAGATTCTATAGGAAGCATAGGACGCGTTCATAGTTATAGGATACTTTAGGAAGCATAGGACGCGTTCATAGTTATAAGATTCTATAGGAAGCATAGGACGCGTTCATAGTTATAAGATCTATAGGAAGCATAGGACGCGTTCATAGTTATAGGATACTTTAGGAAGCATAGGACGCGTTCCTAGTTGTCACAGGATACTATAGGAAGCATAGGACGCGTTCATAGTTACAAGATTCTATAGGAAGCATATGACGCGTTCATAGTTACAAGATTCTATAGGAAGCATAGGACGCGTTCATATTTATAGGATTTTATAGGAAGTAGAGGAGGCGTTCATATTTATAGGATTTTATAGGAAGTATAAGACGCGTTCATAGTTATAGGATTTTATAGGAAGTATAAGACGCGTTCATAGTTACAGGATTCATGGGAAGTATAGGAACGCTGTAATTGTTAAAAGGCGCGCACTTGAAACAATTATAATTACCGTTTTAGAGAAGGCCACATTGAACGTTTTCTTTGTATTCTCAATCAAGTCCTTGAGATCAGGAGTGATAGTAAGGGCTTCACTCAGTAACTGGTTAAAAGCAGTTTTCAGCCAATCACGATCATGTATTTGGCAAGTATTGTTGGCAACTGAATCTTCCGCGAATGTCGTACAATTTCCTTGACTGGCTAGAGACTCATCTTCGGATGTTGTCTGAACAGTCAATTATATTCAAATTAATTAGCCTAAAATTCCCATGGGAAATTAAAGGATTTCCTATGTACCTTATCTCTTAGACAAGTTTCGGATGATTTTCCAGTACCAGGGGATTGAGTTCGTTTGTCAAAGTCATTATTGATGTTGTTTAAGTATAACCTGTGTAATACTTGTTATTAAAGGGACTGTAATGTAAAGTAGGCATGGGCGGTTGCGTAGAAATTGTTTTAAGTACGTCACAGGAGCCACGTGACACCAATATACTAACACTCCACATGGAGTGGGACTGGACATCTAGTCCTTGTTTTTTTTTTTAAATAAAACTAAATTTTTCCTTGAGCCACGCCTTTCTTCAGTCACGTGGTGCCTGCGACGTATTTTAAATAATTTTTACACACCAGTCAATGCCTTATTTACAGTCCTTTTAAAAAGGATTTGGTATATTTTTGCATTTAGGGGCGGGGTTTATACATAACGAAGGCGTTCCCTATCTATCTCATGTTTTAAATTCATACTTGGACGGGGCTTCGCTAAACCACGCCCCAATAAGGCAGGGTTGTCTGTACGAGGCTTAACTAAACCACGCCCCAACAAGAGAGAATTGTCTGGGCGGGGCTTAGCTAAACCACGCCCCGATAAGGCGGGGTTGTTAGGGCGGGGCTTAGCTAAACCACGCCCCGATAAGAGAGAATTGTCTGGGCGGGGGCTTAGCTAAACCACACCCCAACAAGACAGGGTTGTTTGGGTGGGGGCTTAGCTAAACCACACCCCAACAAGACAGGGTTGTCTGGGCGGGGCTTAGATAAACAACACCCCAGCAAGACAGGGTTGTCTGGGCGGGGCTTAACTAAACCACACCTCAATAAGACAGGGTTGTCTGGGCGGGGCTTAGCTAAACTACGCCCCAACAAGACAGGGTTGCTTCAAAAGCTTCAAATTGAAATCTCCAGGTTTTCCATGACTACATCATTTGATTTTCCCGTTCTTAGGCCAAATATTGTCAATTTTAAGTGTATAAGAATATTTATTATTTGTCTTAATTTATGTTTTAAAAATATCTATTGTAACACGCAAAGCTATATAGATTAACATTGTAATTTCCATAAATTCATGAAAAATTCCTCACTGTAACCAAATTCCCAGACCATTAAGGCCCAATTTTTAAATTTCCTGACTTTCCCAATACCTAATCATACTTACAATGTTTCTTTCAGAAGTTCATTACGTTTAGTAAGATTAGATTTAGCTTCCTGAAGTTCAACTTGCAGATGAATATTCTAAAACACAATAAAAAAAAAACCACTAAGAAAATACCTATCGGAGGTTTTGGCAGTTTCCCAGTATCACCAGATCATTAACGATCAAAGAAACTACACTTTAAGCTTAAGGTAGTGATTTACCTGATTACTTTCAGCGCTGTATCCACCTTTACCCCGTTCTTCCTCCAAATAAAATAACTTGAGCTTTAATTTAAAATTTTCACTCTCGAGTTGAGCTAACTTATCGTTTAACTCCTTAACGTGGTTAATGTTACGAAAAGTTTTAAGAGGGTCGATTGGTTGTAAAGCTATAAGTAATAACCACAAATAATAATAAATAATGTCTTATACTTAAGTCTAATTATATTAAAATTAGTAATTAAGCAACGAAATTAATTTAATCGTAATAATTAAACTTACTAGATTGAATCACGGGACACTGGTTACTTCCTAGAGCATCCTCGGAGGTTTTAAGAACGTTTGATATCACAGAGATAAGGTTTTCCAGTGAGCTGTTAAGTTAAATTTAATTGAAATTAATTTAATTTAATTAACTTTGTCAATAAATATGATACGCCGTTAATGTTAATTAATTAACTTCAAATGAACCCACTAAATAGAGTGGTCTAACACTAATTTTAATCATTTATTTCTTACTCTTTTTCAGACGATGGTTGCTCATCGATTGAAATCATTTTTTAAGATTTATATTATTATTTAATCAAACAAAATAAGTTTTAAGTTTTTAATTTAAAACACAAAGACGGGATGTTCGACCTCACCCATAATCACATAAACAAAAAGGCGGTTAAAAAATTTAAATATATCGTCTGCTTAAATAGAAAACGTTCCGATTCGCTGCTTTTTTACCTCCAAAGTCGTCTACTCAATACCTTTACCATGGAGAAGTGATTTTATACTGGAGTTTTATTGTCTATTTTTTTTTTTATAAAATAACCGTTTGAAGTTCATAAACTGAAGTAACATAGTAGATTTTGAGATATAAACAGGGATAAGGGAGTCAGATGGATTGGAAATGATGATGGGCGACCTGCGGCACCATATCTCTCCCAGTGTACCTCGCGCACGCCCCTACCCTTCCGTAGGCGATTGCTAAGTGCTGCCGCGTAGCGCCATTTTATTTGAATGCGAACTAGCTTCTATTTTTGAGATAGAGGGAGCGTCCTTTACAATTTCGTCCGGCACGACCCTACCTAACCGCTGGGGATAATGGGAGGACTATGGTGCCGTAGGTGGGGGTACAAAGGCAACGCTTAAGGTATGGGGGTTTCCACTCCATTACTCTCTCCTTCAAGATATAAATTTCCCAAATTTTTTATTACCCATAATCACCAGTCTGGGAAATAGCACACTTCCTCTGGTCCAAAACCAGTTTATTAATTGCTTGGACTAGTTTTTTAATTCAAGAAGTGGGGGTTACTGGTCCTCAGGACCAGTTTATTAATTGCAAATCTATAGGAGAACAAAGGCTGGGACCAGTCCGGAGACCAGTTAATTATTTCGGGAACTAGGGGGTCACTGGTCCCAAGGACTAGTTTAAAAAATATCCTTATTTCCCAGACTGATAATCACATAAACACTCCAAAAAGGCGGTTAAAAAATTTAAATATATCGTCTGCTTAAATAGAAAACGTTCCGATTGGCTGCTTTTTTTACCTCCAAAGTCGTCTACTCAATACCTTTACCATGGAGAAGTGATTCTATTCTGGAGTTTTATTTAAATTTTTTTTTTTATAAAATAAAGGTCTGAAGTTCATAAATTGAAGTAACATAGTAGATCTTGAGATATAAATTTCCCAAAATTTTTATTATATTATTTGAAAGGCAACAGCCAATTTATTTATCTGCGAGTTAGCTATCGAAAATGCTAGGACGACGGTGCTTAAAGTGTAAAAAAAAAAAAAAAAAAAACAACGAGTTTATTTTTATAATGGCGGAAGTGTCTCCTTATCAATGTTCGCACAGTATAAAATTCAGCTCACTTTCAAGCTAATAAGGTAATTAGTGAAATGACTGGCAAAAAATGATTAATTTGCGAAAGTTGACGGTAGCTCGCTTTAGGTAGAAGTTCAACAAAATCAACATATGAAGTAAACTATTGCAATGTCCTTGGCTAATTTAAAATTACTAATACGTCACATTACAGTGTCATATTTTTGCCAAGGTTCACAGCGCCATCTCTACAACATAAATTAATTATAACAGACCAGAATATTCGCCGCGGCGGCCATGTTTGTTACCGATTTGGTTTTAACACAAACACTGATTTTTACCATCTTTACTTCAACAATACTTAAGTTCTACTACACTGATTACTAATCGCACTTGAAATGCTAAAATAGCGCACCTCAGGATGTTTATTAATGGTTTAGGCTTTATTTCTAAAATATTTGAACGAAAGATGGCGCTAAAGTATGACTTAAAACAAGAGACATACGAGAATTCAGATTGACAGCTGGCACTCTACAGTCAGGTTTCGACTCTATACAAAATCTTAGAAAGTTAAACCAACTGAGGCGCTTTACCGGTAGACTTCTAAGGATATTTTTTTATGAACTTCTGTAAGGGGATTTAACGATGACTACAGGGATTTTCATAAAACAGTCACGTAATCGTTATAGGAGCTGCAGGAAGGCTAAGGCCGTGTAGGGAATTACGGTAACACGCGAAGAAGCTCTACCTACTAGGGGAAATGAAAATCACTTCCTTCCGCTTCTGTCACTCCATAAAAAAGAGAGTAAAGTGATGCGTCAAGCAAATGTCCATGAACAATTTCCGCACAGAACAAAATTAATTACGCGTACCATAAAATGTACATAATGAACAGCTCATGAGATATTTAAGAAAAATAAAATGTGTAGTTAATTTCACCATCTATATGGCCTACCAGGAATACATACAGCTAATTGGAATAATATTGTCCCCATACCTCCAATGTTTATTTCTAAGCGGGTTTTGTAGGCTGGGCCTTATAATTCTGACGTTTTTTAAACTGTCATTTCATTGGTTGGTAGAAAATTATGGTATGTACAAAGCGGAGTTATTGTAACATGATACTTCCCAACATCAGAATTAACATTTATTATATAGCAAAGTTACTAAACCGAATCACATACGCGATAAATAGTTCCCTACTCATCATTACTCTATTAGCACTGCTTAACTATTTGCCAAGGCGCATGTGCTCTTGTTGTTTTTTTTTGTCCCACGTCAAGACAATCAAGGTTTGTGGGTTGATTACTGAGGATTTAGTACCACCAAACAGTTATAGAATTCACCCTAGCACGGTGCGATTTTTACCCATCTGAGCAAGGGAGAGCAAACAAAAATGGTGCCATGAACCCGGGAAGAATCATGGAACTACATAACTAAAGTATTAAGATGATACAGAGTGTCATCCTTCTTCGATTATCCCCTTCTGATAATGATTAATGTAGCTATTACCACAAAATTCGCCTACATAGTTGAGTGAAAATGGCACGTATACAATGTTTCCTATTAGCTCTATGTATTCCTGTTTCAGAAAATAAAACCCGAGTTCTCTACAAGAGTATAAGCTTTCAATTTGAATTAATAATTTCAGGAAGTGTTACTCGAGTTGCAGATAAGACTAATCTTAAATGTTTCGACACGTTCTTCATTACATACGATAAGATGCATGCCTTGCCCCTTCCTTCCAGTTAGAGTGTGATGCACAGAGAATGCCAATAGACCTTTCATGGTCGGGTTCAATAAGCTTGCGATTAGGAGTAATATTTCTACTGAAGACCATTTGCGGAACTTCAAAGCCAATAGGTCTAAATGATTGCGGCTTTTAACAACAACAGCGCAGTTCACAAGAACATCATAAATAAGTGTCTTCAGATAATTGAGATGTTGACTGCACTTAAAATACTGCGATCATAAATTTGACTGAAACGGTAGCCCTTGAGGAAAGAGTTTATAGAACCTTTTTCGACTCAATATCACCAGAAGGGGATAATTGAAGAAGGATGACACTCTGTATCCTCTTAATACTTTAGTTATGTAATGTTCATGATTCTTCCCGGGCTCATGGCACCATTTTTGTTTGCTCTCTCGCTCATCAAACTTCAGATGGGTAACAATCGCACCGTGTTAGGGTGAATTCTATAACTGTTCAAATGGTACTAAATCCCCAGAAATCAACCCACAAACCTTGATTGTCTTGACGTGGGACAAAAACACACAAGCGCATGCGCCTTGGCAAATAGTTAAGCAGCGCTAATAGAGTAATGATGATAAGGGAACTATTTATCGCGTATGTAATTCGGTTTAGTAACCTTGTGCACTCCAAATGTTAAAGGATGATGTTGGGAAGAATCATGTTACAATTACAGTCCCCGCTTTGTGGTGGTACACTTCTCTCGAAGAGAAATTATATTATATACTTCTGATTTCCCGCATGGAACCAGAACCCAACCACCCTTTTTGCTACACCCTCTATTAAATGACAACCTAACCTGATACAAGTGTTAAACATTTATGGCGTTACGAAGTACAAGAGAGAAGCAAGCCTACCTCTTTTGTTCCTCAACCGAAACTGATCTAGTAACGAGAGGTGGTTCGCTGTAAAAAGCTGGTAATGAGTTCTTATCCAATGGACTCTTGACCAGCGCTGCCACGAAACTGTTTGGAGAAACGCCCCCGTTTTCTATAGTGGCCACTTTATGAGCTTTAAAACTAGTACATCCCGACGATGGACCGTTTCCGGTAGGGGAATTTGTAGCGGACTTGGAAGACACTCGCGTTTGAGCGCAATTTGGTAGTTGACGCGACGACGTCGGACTACTTGTGAATGACAATGGCCGAGGGTTCCTCCGTTTTTCCAACGGTTTAGATGGGGTAGTTACGGTATTACTTGAAGTCGTATTTCGTCTTGGTACTTGCGAATTACCAACACCGTTATTTTTCACAATGGCGTTGTTTTGAGTTCTTTGAGGGCCTTGGCTACTAACGGAGGCGCGCATTTTTCCCGCCAAAAATTAAGAAGATAATACGTAGATTGTAAAATAAAAACGCAACTAAAATAGCGTTGAGAGTTAAGTAGTTTATGGCTTTTTCCAAACGGCGGCATCAACATGATTATGTTCAGCCTTTTTTGAATCGTAAATGTCATGACCCGGCAGATCAAAAGACCAGCCAAGGCTTAAGTTTTTAAAAAAGGCGCCAGATTTTAGCGGTTAAAACGAATAGCTGGTAAAAATGAATACTGTTTATCGAATATAGCCAAGGCTTAGATTAACAGTGAATTAAATGCTGCCAGATTTTAGTGGTTGAAACGATAGCTTGTAAAAATTAATAGACTGTTTATCGACTATAGCCTAGGCTTAAGTTTTTAAAAAAAGGCGCCAGATTTTAGCGGTTAAAACGATTTAGCTAGTAAAAATTAATAGACTGTTTATCGACTATAGCCAAGGCTTAGATTAAAAGTGAATTAAACGCTGCCAGATTGTAGTTGTTGAATCGACAGCTTGTAAAAATGAATAGACTGTTTTTTAACAAAGAAAAGGCGCCTAGAGTGCAGGTAGAACTAATTTTCTTTCGACAACTAGCAGCTCCAGAAATGGTTGTATTTAATATTAGTTTCTCATTATTTAGTTCTTTCGTCGTCTTTCTTATGAGGGGGTATTTTTGGGTAGGCGGTAAATATCTTTAATAGGGAGGTTTTTTTCCAGCCTACGCTCTTATCAAAGACAGTTCTTTATATTACTTGCACTCGCCGCCAACTGGCTCGGCTCACGCGTTATGACCAAAAATATTCCTTAACATTAAACAGACCAGGCTGTTAAATACTTGAATGAATGTATAATTAATTACTCATTCAATTCTCTGACTATACGAGTTTCATTGACGTTTCCACGTAATAGGCCTTTGAGAATATAATGGATTTATTAAAAGCAAGATATTTTAGATATTATCTGACTTATCCGTTACTTATAGTCACCAATTATTCGGGTTAATTATCTAATTAGCGTCTTGTTCTGTGTTTCACTTATCTACGATCTTTAAGCTTGTTTATCAGTTTGAAAATATAGTAATATTACAAGTATTTGTTCAAGAAATTGTGAATTATCTATTTTTAAAACGAATAAATTATCTTTTTCCAAATCGAACGAATTATCTATTTCCAAATCCGACGAATTATCTATTTCCAAATCCGACGAATTATCTATTTCCAAATCCGACGAATTATCTATTTCCAAATCCGACCAATTATCTATTTCTAAATCCGATGAATTATCTATTTCTAAATCGAACGAATTATCTATCTCTAAATCCGGCGAATTATCTATTTTTAAAGCTGGGTTATCTGTTTCAAAATATACTTAACATATATTTGTTACAGAAATTACGAATTATCTATATCTAAAACGAATTATCCACGTATAAAAAGATACAGTTAGATATTTCTAAAAAAAACCTTCACGAATATCACAAGTTCTGTCAGTCATATTTCAATAAATTATTCATACACAGACAGACTTATATTGACTAGACCCGAATTATCCACGCACATCGAATTATCTATACTGTCATAAAATCCATATTTACTTCATATAAATAACTACAACTACACAAAAAACACACACGGTATAAAAACGATACCTTAAAATTAAATTCCCAAACCCGAATTATCCACCTACTTATTACAATTATCCAATGGATAATTCAATTGAAACCCGATAAAACGCGAATACCGAATAACGGAGAAGCACATTTTCGGTATAATCGAACACACAACACTGACACACTTTCGATTGAAACCGTTCGATTTTTTGACCAATTATCTGCGCGCGTAGATAAATCAATTTTTCGGAATTCTATAGAATTTCAGCACCTTTTTCAGTTTAGGTGTAAACTATACGTAATAGTAATTTGTTTAGAAGCCAAATGTTAAATAAAAATGGTTCATGGCCCTCGGTTCTTGGAACTGAAAAAGCTTAAAATTAGACACGATGAACTAAAAGGGACCGCGTGTTCTAACGTTACGTTTTACGCGAGTGAGTCTGAGTCTCTGAGAAGAGACGCTGTACCGTTCTAGCCGAATGCAGAGTGCCAGCAGGGTTGCCAGTAAGCAGCAACGGGAGGATGGAGAGGAAACTAGGACTGTCGGGGGTCAAGTATAAATGTCGAAATGAATAACGGGATCATCTTATATACATGCCGTTAACTTAAAGGGAGGGTGAAGTGGAAAATCAAGCGACTAGCTGTTACTGGCGGCGTCGCTCGCGTGTATTAAGAACTTCCATCAAAATGATATAAAGAATGGGTAGATTTTACTGCTGACTAATATTTTTGTTGCACCCTAGGAGCGAAGGCACTCGGCGTTGCCCGTCAGCCCCTAGGGATGCATTTTTTATTACTTTTCACGCCGACATTATTCCATAAAGAAGGGTTTTTAAGTTTTTGGCCTCCATTTAAAAAGATGGGAATAAATAGAACCCGAAAGACCATTCAGCCCGTCTATAGGTTAAATAAAGGAAACCAGTGTACTAAATATTTGCGAAATCGGTTGAAACGCGCGGACTTTGTTGCATAGAGAAGATTTTTTACATTTCTGGGCGCCATTTATTAAGATGGCGGCGGATTGGGGGGAAATCTTTCTTAGTACGCGCCTACTGCTTATGCGTAACGTTCCTGCAAATTTTCAGCCTTCTAGCGCAAGCGGTTTGGGATGGGCGTTGATTATCAGTCAGTCAGGACTTTGATTTATATAGATATAGACTAAAAATGGTTTTATTTATTTATTTCAATCTCCCTTTGAGAAAAGATTCGAGTGTGTTTAAAACTCGAACTTTATCTTTCAACGCTAACTCAGCGGAACGACAAAAATAAGATTTGTGAAAATGCCAATCTTGATGTCTAAAGAAAAGGTTTTCCGTTTTGAAATTAAGTTTAAACCGAGATTCACACGGTCTATCAACAGAATTCAAGCGTTGAAATAATGCACAAATTTATACTTGCAACAAACATCAATTAACCCTGACAGGGATAGATTTAATTTTAGAAGTAGGAATGGATGGAGAACAGAGTAAGTAATGTGGGCGCGCGTCAAAGTAACGGACCCCCTTCAACGGGACGGAGGGGTATGAAAGAAGAGGCGGGGTCATAGCGACAGAGGTAAAAAGGAATTACGTATTTTTCTCCATCCCCGTCAGCAACGTCATCAAAACGTAGTGTTTAAGTGAGCCAATAAGATAATTTAAACTTTTCGTTACGTGTTGGAGGGAGGGGCTCTATACTGGGTGGTCTATGAGTCGGATTGAAGAAAATACTAACCGTTCAGTTCTCCATTCCTTCTTCCAAAATTAAATCTATCCCTGATACCAGGAATAGATACAGCTATTAGGAATAGTGTGTAGCCATTTTTACTCAAAGTATCTAGGCGTATTTTTGTGATAAGAGATAGACAACCCCGCCCTCTGGCAAAATTTAAAATTCTATAGACGTTAAACATTCAATTTTAACTTATTTAATGAATCAATTAAAAATTACTATCTTATCGATTTTAAGGGATCTAAAGAACATACCAGCTTCTAAATTTCCAAGAAGTGATATCTAGTTTACTAGGGAGAAGGGATAAGGTGCCTAAGTGTTCACGCGCTATAGTTCCTTTCAAAATACAAGGGGCGACGTAAAAGGAGGCCACAGGGCTATTTCGCTGCCTCTCCTCAGTCAGAAAATATGACTGTATTTTCGTCATTCGCGTCGCGCTGATGTGCACGAGTTTTCAAGAACCAATAAGATGCTGCTGGTTGTAATTTAGAGGCGGCGGGTACCTACGTTTGGACTGGAGATAAAGCTAGACATTTGGCACGAATTTATACCTACTCCCTAGTAAACTAAATATCGCTTCTTGAATTTCCTTATACCTTCAAAAGTGCTCCGAATTCATAGAGAAATTGAGCTTTATGCGTGACCCCTAGAGGAATATAATCTCTGTTCCCGCATCACCCTCATCTGGGAGCAAAGCATCCTTCCTCATCCCAACCTCTACCAGCTCCAGCTCGAAGCGTTCTCTTCCCATCCCATCGTAACGATCCGCAGTACCACCAACCAATCCATACACTATAGACGCCCGCAGCCAGCAAGCAAGCAAGTACCATACCCAAGTCTCTATCTCTCTCTCTCCCTCTTTCTCTTTGGCGTCTATCTATGAGGGGATCCTGGAGGCGACCTTTACAGTTAGAAAAACTTCTAAAGATACAGTCTCATACTATCATTAATTTTTTTGACTCAATTCTAAAGTCATCATACGATATTAAAGGCACAGTTGTAATAATAATTTTTTTTATTTTGTCGCCATCTATGATGGAGAAAAAATATTACGGAGACATAAAAGACATAAAAACGGAAGATTAGCTCCGCCTTCGTCGTCAGCTCCGCCTTCGTCGTCGTCGTCAGCTCCGCCTTCGTCGTCGTCTCGCCTTCGCTCTCTTTAAACTACTCCAGAGCAATGAGATAGAATATATATATGAAACCTAGAGTCACAACGTGAGATCTCGAGATCGACGTTTCGCAATACACCTTTTATCGAGCATGAATCTTTATCAAATACGGGTGGCGCCACCCTAAGAACTTTTTTATTAACGTCTGCTGCTATAATCTGTGTAACAAGCTGTCAAGATAGTTTTTAAACGTGTTAAATAAAATACGCATACGCGAGTATTTGAATTGTAACTCTATCTATCTCATAGAGATCTAACTCATTGCTCCAGAGCCGCATTGTAGCCGTAACAGGCTGAGAAATAAGGATTTTTTTGCTGAGCGCGTGATCGAGTTGGCTTCGTTTGATTTTTGCACATAACGACTTCTAAAGCCTTCCGTTAACGGTAATCAAACTTAATTTTCAGTGATTTAAACTATTTTTCGTGTTATCGCCGTCTTTTGGTTTTATCTACTGGCAGCGTTTTGCCATAGGTCTTGGAAAAGCTCGTATTGTTTGTTCCTCGGGACTCATGACGGGGCTTTTCTATAACTGTGTTTGAGACCTTACTAAAAATATCTCCACTCTCATGTTTTCGCTGTTATTTTTTGAATTTCGGTAATTAAACGTGCGGTCTCGACATTTTTTGTTGCTCACTGCATTCCGCTAACGGTGTTTAATTTTTTAATTCGGTTTCATCGTTATTTTTAATTCGGTTTCATCGTTATTTGGCTCATTTTCGCCGAAAGTGACGCTGTAACGCCGACGGGGATATTGCCTAGTCCTTGTCTCAGACCGTCCTAAAAAGTTTAAAATTCATTATGCCGTCTGCTAAACACTATGATCTCATTTAAATTGTGCGGAAACGTGTTTTAAACTAATATGGGTCATTCCAAGGACACGTGTCTTTTGTGTGACCTCTTTATGTTCGGCTCCCTGTCATTGTAGCCGTAACAGGCTGAGAAATAAGGATTTTTTGGGGTTTGTTGTATCTCGGCTTTTGTTGAGGAGATATTCTTTATACGATTTCAATATTAATTAGCAATGTTACTGTATATAAGTAAGGCATTAATTATACAGTGCCTAAATATAGTTTTTGTAATAATTATCCTTTGCTATTAAATCAATATGGAGTTCATTATACATTGCTAAAATACATTAGAAAGCGCGACAAAATTGTAAGGGTTTACTTGTAACCTCTTGTTTCCTATCAACAATTTTTCACTTTTTCTCTTCTATGGAAGGCGCCATTGAGTATGGAATTTTGCGGGTTGTTTTCAAGGTCATATTTATTGTTCGCGTATGAAATTTTGGGATTTAAATTGCCAAATTTCTAACATTATCCCAGAGAAGTTTTTGCCAATATCCATGATTAATTTTTGGCCAATATTCCACATTATTTTTTGCACATATTCCACATTATTTTTTGGCCAATATTCCACATTATTTTTGGACCTTATCCCTTTTTAACTTTGGACCTTATCCCTGATTAAGGTTTGGACCTTATCCCTTTTTAATTTTGGACCTTATCCCTGATTAATGTTTGGGCCTTATCCCTTTTTAATTTTGGTCCATATTCCTCATTAATTTTTGGTCCATATCCTTGATTAATTTTTGGTCTATATCCCTGATTACGTTTTGGCCAATATCCCTGATTACTTTTTGGCCAATATCCCTGATTACTTTTTGGCCAATATCCCTGATTAGTTTTGGCCAATATCCCTGATTAGTTTTGGCCAATATCCCTGATAATATTTTGGCCAATATTGAATATTCAGCATCATTTTTTGACAATATCCCTGACCAAACTTTTGCCAATTTTGCTAATAACACAAACCGATGTTTGCCAATATCCCGGACCAACTTTAACATTGCTCGACAATGGTTTGATAGACCAAAAGAATTCCCTGACTTATCTTGAAGATTAGCTAGATCTCATATATTACCCAAATTAATTGTAGAAGTGAATTTCTCTAGATCAATCAACAGATTTGGCACCAAAACTAAAACTTATCGAGCTCTACAGATTGCTCTCATTGTAGAAATATATTTTTAAGGATTAACAGTAACATTACGTAATCAGTATCAATTTACAGGCGTTGATTTGATTACAAACTAGCGGCAGTACGGCACTAGTCCTTTAAAACAGTGTTACGTTAAATCTTGTTTACAAAAGGCCCCAGTTTCTATTTTGGGAAATGCGACGAGAAAGAAACTCTCTCCTAAGTTTGACGTAAGCAAATCCACGCGCTCGCGTACTACGCGACTTTGTTTAACGACTTAGAAACAGTAAGTGAAAGACGGGAGATGATATCTTCAAACGAAATAGACGAAAGAAGATCACTTTCTTAGCAGTTGCAAGTATTACTTTCATTTAAATAAACAATCTTGGTTCTCTTTTAGTTGTGAAATTTCACGTAAGGTTAAAGCAATAAAATAAATAACAGAATTACAGAGGATTATCTACTGTTACCGTTACATGATTGTACCATGGATATGTATAAATATTACCGTGTTGTGGATTCAAAACTAAGCCACCAAATACGCGATACAGTCGCGGATGTGAGACGCCTGTAAATTGAGGGGGAAATAGCTGGATCACGTGGGGGAAAAGGAACGAGGGTCTATCTCTCCGGAGGAGGCTCCTGAGTGGTGCGTTTGAAATATCGCCCATGCGCAGAGAGAAAATAAAATACGAATTTCCCTCTAACTCATAAGGTTGGGGGGGGGGGTTAAAAATCATATTTTATCTCTCTGCTAAACTGGCGCCTAAGAGAAATACTGTAACTTTGATGGGGATCCATAATACGTTAGTATTTATACATATCCATGATTGTACCCTTCTGTTTTCGTACTTAAAATTTGAAAGGTCAATTCTTAATCAAATTATTGTCATTAATAAATAGACAACTCCTTAATTAATTTAATTATGTTATGTTCATCAAAGACCAAAGAAGAATTAATAGAAAAAGTGAGTAAGTTAAGTAAGCAGAGTAAATGAAAATAATCACTATTTCGAGTAGACTTGTCGTAGGCGATTAATAAAAGTTAATTTAATTCCCAGACGTTTGACATTAATTTTCCAATTCAATTCCGGGAATGATTTTTCTAGATTTTCCAGACAATCTCTTAAGTAATAATAAAGTCATTCTTTTTTTTGGTTAACTGCTAGTCTATGGTTCCAGAAAGTCGACGTCTAGGAATTTCGGGAAAATAGATCGATAATGAGGTTTTCTATCAAAGATTTTTCGGGTCAAAGCATCTGGATTGGAAGCATTAAGGGGAATGATTTAAAAAAAAAACTTGCAAAATTCAACGAAAAAATGGAATTGAATATGTATTTGCATTCTACACCCTAAAAATATTAAGAAATTGTGGTTTAAACCAGGAATAGATTTAATTTTAGAAGTAGGAATGGAGAACAGAGTAAGTCCCGGACCCCCTTCCACGTGACAGGGGGGGATGAAAGAAGAAGCGGGAGGGTCATAGCAGTGACAGAGGTAAAAAGGAATTACGTCACTAGTTTTCGCCGTCCACGTCAGCAACGTCATCAAAACGTAGTTTAAGTGAGCCAATAAGATAATTTAAACTTTTCATTACATTACGTGTTGGAGGGAGGGGCTCTATACTGGGCGGTCTAAGAGTCGGAATAACTGAAGTAAATACTAACCGTTCCGTTCTCCATTCCTACTTCTAAAGTTAAATCTATCCCTGTTTAAACCAATGTTTATAGTAAAACTTCAACTGGGAAGAATCATATTTCAAACATAACTAAAATATTATGAGGATACAGAGTGTCATACTTCTTCTATTATCCCCTTCTGTTTATAACTAATCTTAAAGAATTTAATTTGTTTATAATGCACCCTAAAAAGACTAGTATTTGGCGAGTACTGTACTGTGTGAAGCCGCCTTAAGATTTGAAAACCGAAAAAAAAAAACGCAAAAATTATTCTGACAAAATGAACATTGCTAATTTGCTATTCCGACTAAGAAATAAACTTTCTCTGTACTAAAACTAAATTGTTTTTATTTATTGTGTAAACTAGGCCTTCCTAATAAGGCAAAATACCAAGCCTCCCACGCTCGTAAATAACAGATCGGGGCTAGAAAACACAACACAACAGTAAATTGAAGCAAAAGTTCACAGATAAAAACAAAAGTGTACTTCATTAGAGCTTCCTCGCGCCGTGTAGTATGAGAGCCCCCTTTTACCCTTAGAATAGTGTCGACCCCCCCCCTCTGAGTACGATAACCTTCACGACCGTAGGCTAGCACAGGGAACACGCGAGAATAAGCTTAACATAGTTGCCGATGCTAGCTCTAGCACCAGGAATTAACGTTTGGATCTCTCCCAGAGAGTACAATTTTCTATCAACCTTTGACCTCAAAAAAGCTATTCTCTATTTGTTTGGTTCGTGTAGGGGTTGAGAGGAGGGTCGTTTATTTCTCTTTTTACATGGCGTCTACAGTCAAAAGTAAGTACACTTTTGGTTTTAATCTATCAACTTTTGCGTGTAACGGTCCTTGAATTTTCGCCAATTAAAAAGCGCTGTGCCGTCGGCTTTTCCTCAATTAACGTTTTATCAAAATAAAAAGCTGTACTTTTAGAATTTTCTAAGGAAACGACTAATTAAACTTGGAGTGCTAATTAAAATGCGCGCCTGAGTACAATTAAAAGTGGAATGTTTTAGGTTAATTTTTAATTATAAAAACACAACAATAAGTACCAACTAACAAATTAAAATAATTGTTAATTGAAAATAGGGTTATTTATAAGCATTAGTACTTAATTGGTGCCACTATCGTCTTAGCAATTCCCACAATAGTTGTGAAAACAAGTGAATTAAGAAGGAATCTATTTACTTCAATTTATGAACTTCTAGTGAATACGGATGAAAAAATTTCCCTAATACACTTTCCCATTCTGCTAAGCATTTATGCATCCTTGGGATTTGACTAAAAGTTGTTGTTCATCTCTAATGCGTTAATACGTAGAAACCTTGGTACAATATACTTTAAAAACCAAGCCTTAGCCTTTTGACTAATTCTCTACTAGACCTGAACAAAAATATGCCTGACTCGGTAGTTGCTATGGTAACATTTGTTTGGAACTACGCAATTGTTATTTTGCTCAGTGGGGGATGACATGTGACCTCGCGGTAAATAACATCGTTAAAACGCAAATGAAAATTGTTATGTTGCAATGTTACGGTACAATCATTTAAATTTTTAAATAATATTGGGTGTATATCAAGGTGTAGTGTGGTGTGCACTAGAGAATATTTTCAAAAAATAATTAAGACATTTCTTACCTGCTAGGATTTTCGGTATCATCTAGTTCTTCCATAATTAGTTCACAAATTCGTGATAATTGTTCTGAAGATGAACTAAAACTGTGTCGAAATTTATTCCATGTGACAAAAAAATACTTTGAAATACGAATTTTCCGCCAAATAGTTCTTCCACGATTTCAAAACAAAACTTCCGTTGCCGCGGGCCTCGTTCTACATTTTGTAACGTCTGCTTCATTTAAATAGCATGGAGTGAAAAACACAGGAGTAGAAATGTCTTCAATCATTCATTCGTGGATTTTTGAACATATATAAGCCTACAAATAGCAAAATTTATATAAGAAATGATAGTTGTTCAGTAAATGTTTTTATTAAAATTCTTTACAATTTGAAATGGGTTTTAAAAATGAGAAAATACTTTTTAAACTATGTGGTCTCTTGAGCAGTCGCCAGTCAGCACGGTTCAAACCAGGCTGGGAAATAGCACACTTCCTCTGGTCCAAAACCAGTTTATTAATTGCTTGGACTAGTTTTTTAATTCAAAAAGTGGGGGTTACTGGTCCTCGGGACCAGTTTATTAATTGCAAATCTATTGGAGAACAAAGGCTGGGACTAGTCCGGAGACCAGTTAATTATTTCGGGGACTAGAGGGGTCACTGGTCCCAAGGACTAGTTTAAAAAATATCCTTATTTCCCAGCCTGGTTCAAACTTCAAAGAACCCCAGCGTCGTCTGCTTCTGTTTCTTGTATAAATAATTAATAAGCCTTTGCTAATACCGTTCCATGTGGTTTAAATAAGTTTAACTTTGAAACAAATACATTACGACTGCAATTAAGATTAAAGTTTAACTATTTCTACTTAGCACAGTCACAGAACTTCATTTCACCAATTATTTTTCAAAGATTAAGACTAATAGAACCTGATTATATTCAAATTTCAACTCAAAACATAATGTACTCGGAACTGGACCATATTCTCGGTTTAAAGACTGACTACTTACCAAACTCCGTCATATTATTATCGGATGACTTTGATTCAGACGGCAGCTTCATTCTAACCCATTACATATCCAAATACCTAAAATCTAACGGCAACGTTTTGTTAATCAATAATCTCCATGGTTTCAATCATTACCATCAAATATGTTTAAAATTTGGCTTAAATTTGAAATCCCTTCGAGAAAGTGGTCAATTTTGCAATATCGATCTATTGAAACGTTGTTACGACGAGACAACGAGTAGCCAAGGCTTAGAAAACCAGAGTAGCCAAGGCTTAGAAAACCAGAGTAGCCAAGGCTTAGAAAACAAGAGTAGCCAAGGCTTAGAAAACAAGAGTAGCCAAGGCTTAGAAAACAAGAGTAGCCAAGGCTTAGAAAACAAGATTAGCCAAGGCTTAGAAACCAAAAAGTCTAACTCTAAGAACGAGACATTAAAAGAACTATACTTTGAAATTAGAAAAGCGGTACAAACTCTGAATGCAACAAATGAAAACATTCTGATTGTTATTGATAATTTAACTACGTTTATCAATTTGGATTATAATCACAAAGACGTGATCAACTTTGTCAACTATTGTTCAAGTTTAACGGCAGACGACAAAAATTCCTTGCTAATTAGGGCTACAGTCTCATCCGATGATTTAGAAGAAGATCTATTCGCTTTCAAAGCAACGTATCATAGAGCCAATGTCAGAGTTAAATTAGCAGGATTGTCAACTGGGTTTAGTCGTGACGTGATTGGCAATATGGAGGTTGATTTTGATACGGAAGTTGACAGCAGACTCTATCAATATAATTTTCAGAATTTCAAATTGAAACTGTTTCCTTATGGGTCGATGAATACGATTTTGTAAAATTTTGAGAAATAATAAAGTTATTTTGTTGTTGGATCGCTTAAAACTGTCGTTTAGTTCATATAAATGCCACTAGATGCTCCCAGAATCGCCCTCTAGGTTCTAGCTCTGCCCCTTAGGATGAGTTTTGATTGGTTCCTCCCCTTGGCAAGGTAAAATTGGTGTGCCGAAAATTAGCCAGCACCACAGGAGTCAACATTTGCTTAATTTAAAGCAAGTTTTAGTGGTGGTTTAGTTCAAATAAATGCCACTAGATGTTCCCAGAATCGCCCTGTAGGCTTAGCAAAGGCTAGTTTTAGCTCCGCCCCTTTGGGCGAGTTTTGATTGGTTCCTTCCCTTGGCAAGGTAAAATTGGTGTGCCGAAAAGTGTGCACGCACCACAGGAGTCAACATTTGCTTAATTTAAAGCAAGTCTCCGTGGTGGTTTAGTTCAAATAAATGCCACTAGATTCTCCCAGAATCGCCCTCTAGGCTTAGCAAAGGCTAGTTTTAGCTCCGCCCCTTTGGATGAGTTTGATTGGTTCCTTCCCTTGGCAAGGTAAAATTGGTGTGCCAAAAATTAACCAGCATCACAGGAGTCAACATTTGCTTAATTTAAATCAAGTCTCAGTGGTGGTTTAGTTTAAATAAATGCCACTAGATGCTCCCAAAATCGCCCTCTACGCTTAGCAAAGGCTAGTTTTAGCTCCGCCCCTTTGGATGAGTTTGATTGGTTCCTTCCCTTGGTAAGGTAAAATTGGGTGTGCCCAAAATTAGCACGCACCACAGGAGTCAACATTTGCTTAATTTAAAGCAAGTCCCAGTGGTGGTTTAGTTCAAATAAATGCCACTAGATGCTCCCAAAATCGCCCTCTAGGCCACAGCCCACTCGATCACGCAAGTAGCACTATAGCGCATGCAACTTGCGTGATCGAGTAGGCTGTGTCTAGGCTTAGCAAAGGCTAGTTTTAGCTCCGCCCCTTTGGGCGAGTTTTGATTGGTTCCTTCCCTTGGCAATGTAAAATTGGTGTGCCGAAAATTAACCAGCACCACAGGAGTCAACATTTGCTTAATTTAAATTAAGTCTCTGTGGTGGTTTAGTTCAAATAAATGCCACTAGATGCTCCCAAAATCGCCCTCTAGGCCACAGCCCACTCGATCACGCAAATAGCACTATAGCGCGTGCAACTTGCGTGATCAAGTGGGCTGCGTCTAGGCTTAGCAAAGGCTAGTTTTAGCTCCGCCCCTTTGGGCGCGTTTTTGCGGAAGAGTATTGATTGGTTCAAATTAATACTTCAATGTTAATAAAAGTGGACAAATTTTTTGTATAAAACATTTAATGGAACAATTATTTTAACAAAATTCATGATAAAATGGCGATATTTCACAAATGAACAACATTTTGCTTCATCAACAAAACACTTCTTTTATTGGTAATAGAGTTCCAGATTCATTCCATCGTGAATTTCATCTGGCAACTTTGATTAAGGATAATAATTCCTGTGTTTATCTATAATTTCTGACATTAAATTAAATTATATGAAAAGGATACAGTCTTCTAGTTTAATGTGGTCCTTGAAAATGGTGTACCATTTCTTTAAGACAATTTTGTCCCATCGTGTTCCAGTCTGAGCTGCAATTAATTTTTTCAAGTCTCCAATTGTGTCATCTGAGCTGATTTAAATTATGTTAGGGAAATTATATTAAAACGTAAATTTTTAATTACTAATTAATGGTTTTGAGGTTGTGGTTTTGCTTTAGAAACTAAATAAATGGATCGTTCTAGTAAAGGATACTTGCACTTGACGCGAACTTTTTTACCAAGTCGATCGTTACACGTGACCTCAATCATTATTATAAAATTTTAAGTCTACGAACTGAGGACTCTCGGAGTATTTGGTTGATATTAGCCGTTTTTATTGGACTATAATGCCGCTTTATGTTCAAATATTTGAAACTAAACTCGTTTAAGTTTAATGAAACAAATGTGTCCGGAGTTCCAGACTCCAGTATTTTGTTGTGTAGTCTGCTCAATACTGCGTTCAGTGACTTATTACAGAACAACCAGAAACGTTTTCACAAACAATTCGGTTCAGGCTACTGAACGCCGTCTCAACTTTGGGTCTCAATTCTCCCATGGAGTAGTATTATTGGAGTAAATAAAGGCTTCGCTATGTTTTTTGATGGAGCAAAGAGATTTTCACGGGAAACAGGGAAATTCACGCAACGGAATTCGACGCCAGGGCCGGAAATAAGCACAGGACACTGGACAATGTACAATAGAGCTATTTCAATTCGGGGGGAAAGGAGAGATTATGAGGCGGGGTTTCGCTAGTCCCCGTCTAGGCGCCATATTGTGCAGGAAATTTAGCATAGAGTTCTTCAGCGGCCCGCACGGAGGGAGGGTGAAAACCGGCTCCGTTTATTGGCAGGCCCAACTGTGACGTTCCCCCCTTCAACTGATATAGCTCTATAAAATTTCAAAATGTCCCATAATTTTGTTGAAAACTAAGGGCGTCACTGGACAGTTTGAGCAATAAATTTTCCGAAGTTTTGATAGCTTGACTATGGAGATGCGTTACTATTTTTGCACACTCCATTGGACAATGTCCTATAAATTTTCCAGTCAAACTCAAACAGGGGGTCACTGGACGCTTGTCCTATAAGAAGTTTTTCTTATTTCCGGCCCTGATTCGACGCACGGCTATGGTTGGATAGAACTCAAGCCCACATAGAAATTAACATATGGAATATTTGGGAGCACAATTATTCTCATTAGGTGTATTTATTCCTGTCAAAACAAAATTACTTTAAAAGTTTCTGTCGCTTTTGTGTCGTGTCGAAATGTTCGAAACAACGACGTCAAAAGCAAAACAGTCCAAAAATGAGCACCTGTTACTTTCTCCGATCAAATGGTTTCGAAACTGTCTCTAGTTGTAGCATAACTATTGTTTTGGGTTCCCATGCTCTAGATACCAATCCGTTAATGGATTTCTATCGGAATAACAAAATAACGTGTCCGCAAACTATTATTGTATTTTTGTCTGGGGTTTTTTTTCGAATTCCCCAACATAAATTTTAAAAAAACTTCGGCACTCCCCAGCAACACAAGATTTTATGACACGTCACCAAAATAATTTTCACTGTAATATTGCTCATACAAGATTATAGTAACATCACCAAAATTTGTCAAACGTCCATTTAGAAATACCAGTAGGTTGAAGTTCAAACGTATCACACCATTTGACCAATACCTGTAGGATTCCATAATTTTGTTCTACGTGCAATTCGATTAAATGCCATTTCTCTCCTCTGTGTACACATTGACCTAATACTGCGCTTATTGTCATCAAGTTCCTATTTCTTACAGTAGTCTGCTACTACGAACTCACTCGTGACGTCACGACCTCCTATCTCTAGCCTAGGTTTTAGCGACCATATTGTCATAAGTCGTCAGCTCAGGCCATACAGTTTAGACTTCCAATTTTTACGTCATGTCCCCGTAGCCCCTCCCCTTTCAGTACTACTGTGTATAAGCGCTGTACCTTGCTGAGATTCGTTATCTTGTTTTCCTTCTGAATGGTCCTCAACTTCCGGTACATCATCTTGTCCGATTTGGCTACTGTCTTAGGCTGAGTTTTTGGGGGTACTTTGAATTTCGGTTAAAATACATAAAGCGAAGGAAATAGAATCCGATGGTGGACCCGCTACACCTCTGTGCGTTGGTTTCTCTGCAAGCATTTAATGGAATGGTCTTTATTTATTCAAGATTCGACCTTAAAAATCCATTGTTTTGAAGGACAACAGGTGTTGGGTTTTATCGTTTGAACATTCGGTAGTTTTCTCACAAAATTGATTTGGAAGATTGGAAAAGTCATTGCGGCCAAACTGTTTAAATAATGCTTTGTTGACGCACATCACCAAGTTTGAAAAGACAGTAGAAAATCTAGTAATGAAACGCTCCGCCTTGGTGTCAGATAATCGATAACATTCGAGTTCAACTCTCAATACTCGCATCCAGCGATTTAGTTCGAGCCAACTCTTGCGACTCACTGACTAACCTCATTGTCAAAACACAAGTTACTCTTGCGAAGATCGGGATGAGTCGTTGGGACTTCTACGAAGGGTCCAGAGTTCGCTTTGCAACAATTGATGTAAGAATTTTAAATTAAAGAAATTAGTGTACCTGAACAATAATTAGTTTCAAGAAACACTAAGGCTGGGTAGAAGGTGGTAGAACCGAATTTCAGTGAAACTGTTCTAAATGCGATTTTGAGTCGAAAATGCAACGTCTGCATCAAACAAGTCATGATTACAATGTTTTACAGTGATCCCTTAAATTTATTTAAGAAATTGTAGGTCAATGCTTATTTATCCCAAAAACTCTCCAATCATAACTTGTTTACCGTGACCCTTGTTACGAAAGGTCATAGGAGATACATTTTCGAATCATAATCGCATTTCGGTTCTACCATTCTTTTGGGAACGAACCCCTTGTGTATTTTACTCTATTTACGTAGTTAGTGTTTTTCTTGGAGACAAGTTGGAATGATTACTTTGAAGTTCAAATTGAAGGTCATATGCGAGAGGTCTTTCATCGTATTGTACAAGCGTTAAATACTAGGTATAACTTGAAATAGGTTAGAATTGGTACATCATTTGTGTAAATTTTCTTATAATTACATAAAACATGATAGCTATACAATATATCAAGTGCTGGATAATCAAATTGGAAAGAAAAAGGGTGATTTGTACACTGGGCTGATAGGAAACCTTTACAATAATGTAAGCCTTAAATCTACAAATTGTAGCCATAAACTCTGTGTCCCAAACAGTTGAGTCTATTTACAGCAGTGACCCTTCACACTGAAAATGTAGTTTCCTTTTAAAAGTTATATTGTAGCACTCGTTTGTCAATCACGTCTTGCGCTTTGTTGCCACGAACACTGTCCCAATACTCGTTAAACTAGACTATTTACGCACATTCGAATTTAGTAACCCTACGCACTGAAAATTTAGTTACCCAATTGCATTTTGAATATGTGAGCGTCAACCCTAGGGATGGGATACGAAGGTTTAATAGGGACTTGGAAATTCGGGCTTAACTTCGCCCCCAGCACCATTATGGTATGTTTTTTAACAGGATGCATGCTATATAAGCCCTTCCTCCTGGTATGTTTTTTAGCACTAGTGTAAGGTAGTCTGACGTTGCATGACGTAATACTGCCAAGTCCCTATTGAGAATTACGGCGTTGCTTCTAGCACACGTTTAGTACTTCTTAAGTCAAAATCAAAAAATAATCCTTAATAACATTGACAGCAAACGGACATATCGCTTTGTCCCATACCGGTCACTGTCGATAACGTTGGGATTTTGGATTTCACTATACCGGTAATAATTCAAAAATGGAGCATGCTTTCTGGACAACCTCTACGAATTGAAACGCATTTATTGGCGGCGTTGTACATCTTCGATTATCAGGTTTGCAAGTCCCTCTATTCATTGTTTTCTTTTGATTCGAAAAATCATCAAAGTAATGAACACCCAGCATATTTCGAATGAAACGAAAAAATGCTAGTTTGGTCCTTTCCTCCAATGTAACGAAATATATTTGAACAATCATGTTGTTGCAGACATGGATTTACTTGATAGCGACTTTCTTCGCTTTGCCATTATTTGGAACAGCTGCCAGAATTCTAACTGCCGAATTATTCTACAAACGTGCTAAATTTTCTCGACTATATCTTGGATATTTGTTTTGGTCTCATACCATCTTGTTTAAGCAACGTGAGTAGTTGACTGGTTTTCGCAATAGGACCAGTCTTTCTTCAGAAATGGCAAGCAGATACTCTATTAAACTAAAGCAATAGACGGTTCCATAAGTTCCAAAAGAGAAGCAAACACCATAGGGGCGGGGCCACCTTAGGTTATTTCCAACCGCTAGAGGCAGTGAGAGTGCGCTAGCCTCCCTACGCATGTAGTGAATTCGGGCTACGTCTGACGTTGCCTCTTGGTACCACTGAAATAACCTAACTCCCGCCTGTGTGTTGGTTTTTCCTCAAGTAATTATTGGAATGGTCTATTGTTCTGTAGTATCTGTACTTCTTGATTTACTCTTAGTCCATTTTATACTCCCTTAAACGCAACACATGAAAATCAACATTCACGTACCTACTTGTACTTGTTAAACAGCACCTTTTGACGTAAATTTGTAATAGCTTCGTTTATTACATTATTTAAAGCGTGTTCTATTGAACCTCATCCGATTTCGAAACGAGTGGCTTATTTTCCATGGATTTTGGCAACTTTTCTTTTGACCTCATCGTACACCGGAATTCTTTTGTCTAAATTAACGCTACCGGAACAACCTCGCCATATTCGAACGTTGACCGATCTTATTGGACATTCAGGAATTGAAATATTTGTTCTAGTGGATACGCCCGTTGAATCGTTGCTTGACGTAAGGCTATCGCATCCAACAGAAATTTATGTTGATTTCTTGTACAAGTTCTACTTGAATATTAACGTACTATGGATTCCAAAGTAGGCCAAAAATATGGCCACCAAATACGCGTGAGATGACTGCAAATCGAGGCACAAGTAGCTTGGTCACGTGGGGAATGGGATCTATCTCTCCCCGGAGAATCCAATCCTGAGTGGTGGGTTTGAAATTTTGCACATGCGCAGAGATAAAAAAATACGAATTTTCCCGCTCACTCACAAGGTTTGGGGGAGGGGCATACAAGTCATATTTTTTCTCTACTGAACGGGTGTCTGAGCGAAATGCTTCATGGAACGTATTAGAGATGGGAATCCATAATATCAATACGTTAGTATTTCAACGTATTCATGGTTCAACAGGGATATTTCTTAAAACCATAAACCCCGACACAAATATTTACTAAATTGAAATTGCTAGAATCCAAACAATCCAAACATGGTAGCGATCCAGCCCCAAGTTAGAAGATTCAAAAACTTGGGTATGTCTGATCAATTACTGCCTGAACTTATGGATGGCGTCACTAAAGTTTTCGACGGAGAAGCCGTAGCCATCGGCCTGGAAGACATGATACTCCAAGGATCCCGATATTTTCTAACGGCCAGTGATGATTTGAGCTCATTCTATTTGTCGCCTGACAGCATTCTGGACGAAATCTATTCATTTGCCTATCGAAAGGATCTCGATTCTGATATTAAAGACAAATTTGATCGACTGTGAGTTTATGCGCTTACAATGCGTCATGTAGGGTCGTGTCCAAAAACTATATTTTGAAGTAGTAGTGTTACTATTTTCTGGAGTAGTGATTGATCAAGGTCAAGTGACTGTAGGCGTGAAACAGTCTAAGCCCATTCGGCATTCCCAATGCATTGATAACTCTATAAAATTCACGCATGCCCAGTAGATTATGTACATTACAATCCGTTATGTAGGGGCGGGGTCTATATCAAGGTTATCTTCCATCAAATAGAACTCTGTCTACTGGGCATGCTGTTGAATTTTTTGGGGCGTCGTCAGTGCATTCGAAATGGGTATCGGTATTTCAGTCAAATCTATTCTCCAAGTCGTGTCACATGACATTGCCCAATCACTACTACAAGAAATTGTAACACTACTGCACCAAAATGTAATTCTAGACACTTCCCAACATAACGGATTGAACTTTCACCCCGTTAACGTATTTCAATCGTTATTCGAAAGAATGATGGCGTATTCGGGATCCGGCATCATTCCTCGTGCTATTTTGGAGCACACTTTTGTGGCGAAACAATGGCAAACCAAGTTTGATACTGACGATCTTGACGTCGAAGAACAACCATTGCAATGCAAATCTCTGTATTTCGCTTTTGGGTTCTGGTGTGTTGGCTTGATTCTCTCGTTAATGAGCTTTATCTACGAAATGAGTTTCTACGTCAAAGCCAGGAATGGAAAGTGCGACAAGAAATATTTTCAATCTAACAGGAAACCCACTAAATTCACTAAATCAGATTCGCAACACTCGAAGGAAACAAAAATATACAATAGCTTTACTCTATCCAACTACGGAATTTATTTGTAAAAACATGATTGTGTAAAACACGTTTATTTCCTGGCTTAACTCAGAAGTAAGACGAGACTAGAAGTAAAGAGCTCTAGCATTGGTAATAGATCCTGGCACTAGTGAACAAATTTGAGGATTTTATGCCGCTTCCATCGCGCCTACACTAGAGAGAAAAAAATTGCTCGAGTTCCAAAAACATTTCCTACCCCCTTCCCCTCAACCTACGGCAGCGGAACACGGACGCGGGTGCTTGAATCTAGTTCGGCCGTCTACCGCCACGAGCGTCTCACGATTTGGAGAGGGAAATTCAGAAACCGCTACCAGAGGGCCAACCGTTGGTGTCTTATCAAGAAGATTCGCTTTTGCCGAGTGAAGAATTTGGTTACCTCGATACTTCAAGTCTCATCTTACTTCTGCTTAAATGCTTAGGATGTAATTCTTATCTGTCTCTATTTAAATTGTACCCCAATGTATTTCAATTGCACTCCTATCATTAAAAGTATTTTAGAATTATCTTAATGTTTAAGTTGACATAAATAAAATATTTGGAGGTCTGTTTTCACGTGTTATGAGAGCGGGTAAATGGAATTCGCCAAAGTGTTAGATACATTACTGTAATTCAGTTTTAAATATATGAAGTGCACCAATATTTGTAATATATTATATTGTTTTAGTAGTTTATTCCATATTGCAATACCCAACTGTTTGATGTCATGAAAAATACCTAGTTGTTTTTCACAGAGGCTCATTATATTTAATTGCATGAACTGAACCGTTTACTGTAAGAACATAAAACTCATTTGAATATATAAAGTTTCTTAAGGTTAAGTCACGAAATACTTAAACACGGTCAAAGAATTCACGTTCAAACTCAACTTATTTTCCGGAAGCAATTTAGCGACCTTAAGTTAATTTTTATATAATGGAAATAATAGTTTAGCCAGGAAAGTATAGAGTTCTTCTACTTCGAATCTGGACCTTTATGCTTGAATTAAAGGGAAGGAGGTGTAAAACCTGTCACCCATGACGTCATACATAACGTATTTGAACTTAGAAACCACGTGATTTTGAGGTAGCTATCAACCTTTGCGACCACTGCTATGAGCGGCGAACCCGAGTGTAAACATGTTCTCTTTTCATTTTCTGAACGAGTAAACGTAGGGAGAACGGTTGTCCTATATATGTGAATAGCCAATGAAAAGCGAGGAAGGAGGAGCTGGCGGTTTGACAAAGTTTTAAGCCCTTCCCCTTACGTTCAATCAGATGTTAGTGTGGGGTTTATGACTTCTTAAATATTCCTAGTAGAGGAAATCTACGTATTCTTGGTTAAAGTTACAGCTACACCTTTTAATACCACTTTAGCTATTTATAAACGAGCTATATTTCTGGAGTATTTTATTAGCGTCGGATTCAGCCTTAGAAAGGACTGAAATTCTATTTGCAAAAAGCATCATTCTACGCTGATGTTATTAACTTCTTACATTGCGCCTGGAATTAACCCGAGATTTCACGGTTGAAATTATACGTAATGACGGGTTTTGCAAAATAAACGTTTCGCCGTAATTGCGCTGGAGAATCGATTTCACTGTAATATATGCGGAAGAAATTGCGCTTTCATTTACCAACTCTTAAAGAGCTAAGATTAACTATATTAGCATAAGCAGAAGTATATAATACTTCTCCTCGAGAGAAGTGTACATGATCCTGGGAAGAATCATTTTATATAGGATACAGAGTGTCATCCTTTTACCAATATCCCCTTCTGGCATAAATAACATTATGAGATAAGTGGGACGTACGTTTTAGCAAGCAATGCATTTATTGTTTAAAAATTTTGAAAATAGGTTTATGGGAAATTATTTACATTAAACATTACATAAGAACGAATGCTTCTAATTGTTTGTGTTACTTCTGAAGTGCGCACACTAATTGCGTCAGGTGAAATTTTTCACATGGATATTTTCACAAGGGGGTTATCAATTACATTTAGTTTGCTTCCAAATTAACTTAGTTCCTCTCTTTTACATTTACACGATGGACGATTTTTTGAAGTGACAGGCAAGTTAGATAGTAAATATGATTTGGTAAGCGAAGGTCTGACGTATTGTAGGCGGGGTTTATCCCTTATTGCCGTTTTTCTACAATTATTATTGGTTAATTGAAGTAAAATTCCATTCGTTGAGATAAAATCTTCTCACTTCTACGTCGTCTTTTCCTTAAATTTTATAATTAATATTTATTATCTATTATTTATAACAACAGGAATAGATACAGCTATTTAGAATCATTGTTCCCTCATATATCCCATGTTAAAGTCTATGCGTCGGGTTTTGTGGGCCGGACTTGAGAGCTTACAATCCGTCACGCCTCATAATTCTGACGTCTTTCTAACTGTGATTTCATTGGTTGAGGTTCCACGCGCAAGTTGTAACAGGCAACGAGATAAATAGATTCGCCAGGTAAAATTCGTCATACATAAAGATTAGTCTAGCTCATCCCACAAAGCCCGCCTAGATACGTTGAGTGAAAATGGGTACGCAATGATTCCTAGCAGCTGTGTGTATTTCTGATCATAACCATGATATAATTAAAAATTAAGAAAATGATTTCTCCCAAGATTACCTGTATTTAGGTTTGAGATAAAAATAGCCAATTCCGAGTTCTATGATAAACGTTGCTAAAGATAGCGAAATTCCCAGGAATGTTAAGAACATGATAGGGCTTAATTGCGACAAATCCATTGATTTGATTTCGATGTAATTTTGTCCTAATAAGCTTTGAATATCGTTTCTAATGAAAGATATCGCTAGTTGACGAAGGCCGGCTTCGTTTACTCTTAAAATTCTGAAAACAAAGTGTGTTTAGCGATCAAAATCAATTTGATAAAAGCAGAAGGGGATAATAGATGAAGGATGACACTCTGTATTCTCTTAATACTTTAGTTAAGTAACATGATTCTTCCCGGGCTCATGGCACCATTTTTGTTTGCTCTCCCCTGCTCATCAAACTTCAGATGGGTATCGCACCGTGCTAGGGTGAACTCTAGAACTGTTTGCCTGTACTTAATCCTCAGCAATCACCCACAAACCTTGATTGTCTTGACGTGGGACAAAAATCCAGAAGCGCATGCACCTTGATAAATAGTAAAGCGCTAATAGAGTAGTGATGAGGGGAACTATTTTTCGGGTGCTCCAAATGTTGTGAAGAATCATGTTACAATTACTCCCGCTTTGTGGTGCAGTACACTTCTCTCAAAGAGTCGAAGAGAAGCATGCTTACTTTACGTTCAAATTGTCAATCAGTTTGTGTCCTAAGGCGCGCCTAATTAGGAAGGCTGTTTGAAACTTGTTGAAACGTTCTTTGCCCAAGTAAAATGTTCTTTCGTCAAAAGCTCCGGCCGACATTTTTGTAAAGGACGAAACCAGCAATTCCTCGTAAATAAGTACCGCATCTCCTTCTCCAACCATGGATAACGAATTCAAAGCGCTAAGATGATCGATAATGCCTCCATGTACCCTACTTTGTTCTAGAACCCTTCTTTCCACCTCATTGTCCTTTTAATTTAATTAAAAAGAGATTTAATTAATGTGGAACGGATATAGGCCAAGGCCTAGTTTGTGATTAATTTTATACTTCGTATTCGGCTTGGAAAGCGTCAACTATTAAAGGTTTGATTTTAGGGTATTTTAGTATATCTTCGATTTCCTCTATTCGGTTCGGTTGTCCCTGAACCGTGATCTGGTAAACCATGAATGAAGCCAGTAAACGGGTTACTATCAGCGGAAGAATTAACCATACACCGAATAGCAGTTGACTCGCTGAACTTTTCAATCTACTTGGTATCACTTTTGAAAGGAAAATAGAAATATGTTTTGAACATGTTTCATTTCGTCGGATTTTGTTTGATTTCAAAATTTGAAAAAAACCGACGGATTTCGTCGGATTTTCCATTTCATGAATTTTGTTATGGATTTCGCGATTTCTTTACTGATTTTCTCATTTCTTAACTGATTTCGTGATTTCTTAACTGATTTCGTGATTTCTTAACTGATTTCGTGATTTATTTACTGATTTCGTGATTTTTTTCTGATTTCGTGATTTCATAACTGATTTCGTGATTTCTTAACTAATTTCGTGATTTCTTAACTAATTTCGTGATTTCTTAACTGATTTCGTGATTCCTTAACTGATTTCATGATTTATTTACTGATTTCGTGATTTATTTACTGTTTTCGTGATTTCTTAACAGATTTCGTGATTTCTTAACTAATTTCGTGATTTCTTAACTAATTTCGTGATTTATTAACTAATTTCGTGATTTATTAACTAATTTCGTGATTTCTTTACTGATTTCGTGATTTCTTTACTGATTTCGTGATTTCTCTACCGATTTTGTGATTTATTTACTGATTTCGTGCCATACCTTTACTATAAATTTCTAAAAAAACTCTACCTCAATTTACTCTTGGTCGACCTTAACAAAAGATGTTCGTTTTCTTACCACCAAAGACCATTGGTACCGTAAATAACCACAGTTGTGAATTGTAACTAGTGTCTTTATTTCTGAGAGATACTTCGGAAAGTTTCTTATAGAATTTTTCAGAATAGAGTGAAATTCTGGAGATAACTACGATAGAAATAATCGAAATGACTATTACCTAAAAATTAGGAAAAAATGTTTCATCATTGAAGTAAATGAATAATTAACAGAAGTAATAGTGGGTATTTTACTATTGGGTGTACGAGGTTCATCAAAGCAAATATATTATTGGTGTGTCCCATGGGTGGTCCAGAAACTATGGCCATTTCTCCTTCCATGAAGGTGTGCGAGAAAGTCCAGCATTCGGACACTGTTCTCAGTGGTACTGGCATTACCCATAGATCCAATAGCTAGCGACGTTAAGGAAGAATTAAAATTATTTTCATATTTAGCTTTTTTTTTGGTCAGTTGGTCAGTTATGTTAAAATTCTTACTCCCTGCCATCCTAATTGGTCATAAACCACGGCTTCCTTCCCATCAAGTATTTTTTCCAAGTCAATTTGGGTTACGTTGACACTGTTAAATAGATTTACGCAATGTTTAAAATTAAGAGTCAATTAAATCTGGTTTAACTTTACCTGTATTCAGTATTATTTGCGAACAGAATATTGGTAATATCACCCATCACTAACGGGTCATCTATGGTACTGGCACTGAACTGGTTTTGGCTGTATGCCATCCAATTTGGAACCTTCATTTTAGTTAGTGGATTAACGGATTTAATTTAGAATAACTAATTGCGTAACGAAAAACACGTATTTACACTTACATCAAGGTAAACAGTATTCAAAATTAGGGCCATGTTTGAATTTTTTTAGGCTGCCAGAGACAGCAATTTTTCTTTCAAATACGAGATGACAAGTCTCAGTTTGTTTAAATATTTGTTGACATTGAAATTGATTTTGAGCAGCAGGTAAGCTAAGCCTAGTTGCAGTTTTATGGAACAGGTTTTCGTCCTTGATGTTCTGGTTACCCGTTACGTTTGTGAAGAATGGAAACTTAACCAACAGAGAGCTTGCAGGTTGTTTATTTCACTGGGCATGCTTTGCGAAAGTACTTAGTTAAGACCACAAACCGCAGCAACAGTTTACTAAAGCGTTTAAATATAACTAACGAAATTGCAAGGTTAAAAAAAAAACGTACAGTAACGATTTTTCTTCACCGCTTTATCAATGGCATATAGAAATAATAGAACGTGAGGCAGAAAGGAGATCAACGTCTGAGTGGAGTAAGGAGGATGTATATGATGGGGGGGGGGGGAGATTCGGAGTCAGACAAAATTCGTGTAGTCCCCCGTTCATAAAACGGTACTGTGCCGTTCCCCGGTTACCATGGTTACCACTACCCTCTCACGGCAAGAGAGTTCAAGTATTCTTGCTCTAGCCTCATGAGCTTGTTTATACACAACGATCACGTGACGCTCGCCTTTACCAACGGCTTGCGCGTGGAAGTTGCGTGCCATTGCATGCGGTATCAGTCTTGTTTTTTTTACTAGTCTCTCCTCTCATACATCCTCCTTGACTTGAGTGAAACAAAAACATATTTGCTACCCCCACCAGGTGGAAACTCTCGTAATTAGTACAAGGGCAAACTTAATTATATTTACCACTAGTTTTGCATTACAAAATATATGATAATTAATATCCAAGAACCAAATATAATTTCGTTGGAGAGAAATAAAAAATGATGAAGCAATATTAAAGTAGAGCACTGATTGGTCGACTTAAGAAGCTAAAGAGAAAATTGACTTCGCTTCGTAAACAAAATACTAGGCACTTGGGAAGGCTTTAAAAAAATTCCAGTGTTTCACTCTCTGTTATTTTCTATTTGCTTTTGGATTATTAAAGTGTATGAGCTTGAAACGTTTAACTCAATTAAGAAAACGTGACTAGAAGGCAAATTTTCACAAGGAAAAATATGAAGCTCAGTGGCTCAAATAGATTTTTTAGCGAAGCTGTGTCAAGAGTTATCGCTTTTCTGACTCCTGAGTATATTAGAATAATTCGTTAAAGATTGGCATGCTTTGAACTCATTTTTACTTTGCGTACTTTGATGTCGCAAAAGTATTAGTTCAACCCCATCTGGCTGGCAAATGAAGCGCCTTTCACGAAGTTATTTATAATTAAAACGCTTTGTAAAATACCTTAAATTCAAATACCTCTATAATTCGAAATCTGCATATACCTGATAATAACAGTAATTAAGCCGAATGTCCAGACAGCTTTTGTAAAATATTATTTGGTTTGAATCGAGTCTTACTGATCAGACTTTAAAAAAAAACAAATTGGCTCGATCTGTTGGCTGTAATGATTTCATTTTGAATCATCTTAACCTTTTAAAGGAAAAGGTTGGACTAGAGTTGCTTCCTTTCATTTATATTTGATTGATATAGATATAGACAGATATCAACTCGGTGATTCACATCATAGCTACAAAATTAAATTAGTAAATTGCACTATAAGCCTTGTACGGCGATACCATACCGAAAGAGCAGATACAAAGAAGTTAAGAAACACCTTATCATTAAATTCAAACGACCTTCATCACAATTACTTTTTTAACTATATATTGCATTGCGTATTCTTAGACCTCAACTTTCCTTCAGAAATCTAATGCGGTTGGAAATAAATACCGTTGGTTTTTAATGGACTTCTAATTACAAGAGACAATTAACTATGTAGTATAGAATCCGAATATTTGAAATGTAAAGGTCGTAATTAGTACTCGTAATTTTGTATCTTTCCTTTTGCCTCGTTTAAGAGAGTTCTCGAATTTATGATTACGATACTGTATGGACATTAACGATGATAATTGAGGAAAAATGATGATAAAAAATAAAAATTCATTACGAGTTAATAAGAAATGAAATTGACTTGAGCTAGAGTATAAACACCGCCGGTCGAAGTGTTGATGGCTCAGTTGGGGTCTTCCCATCAAAATTCAATCATGTCGCTGAAGATATTACTTTTCGTGTTTGAAGTGATTCATAATTGGGTGACATTTATATCGTCTCTGCTTAAAAGTATTCCATTACCGCGAATTTCGGATTCGTACCCAAATTACGGCTTCAAGTCCATCTTCGCTTTTGGTCACGTCAGATATCTAAAACTATTTCCACCCGCTAAAGACATCACCACTACAACTTGTGAGTAATTGACTATTTTGAATAACAAGTTTTATAGATAGAGTAAAAATACTTCACTGCGAATACCCACTAAACTTAAAATCCGAGTTTCATCGGTTGCGACTTTATGTTTTTAAGCCTAACCATTTTTACGTGTTCCGCCTCGTATACTACTCATTTGTATTTCACCATCAAAGCAAAACTTATTCAACAAATGTATTAATTTCACCTCATTTAAAATAAATATTAAACTAAACATCACGGGAAAGTCGATTCGGAATTAACTAAAGGATACCGAACTCGGCCCTGTACTAGCCTGTAGATGAGATCTGTAAGCCCTGTTCAGACTGGTAGGCTTACACTAGAGTAATACAGTATTTTGTTCTAAATTAAAAAGTAACTAAAAATACTATTAAAATGCAAGAGCATCCTCTCTCGTCGTGAGCGAGCGAAAAGGTCTCTTCCTTTCTGGTCCTGGCCCCTCCTTTTATAGACACAGAGTCCCGAGTTGGGTCTAAGGGTTTCTACCTTCCCCCCCCCCCTTGACGGTTTGGTCAAGGGGTTAAGCGTATACGTCGGGATTCCAGCCAGGACAGTTGGAATAGAACTTTCATAGCGTATGCTCGTTCTGATGCTACCCAAGCTCGCTAATTTTAACGTTAAGGGGAGCAATTAACGGCCTGGAAGGGGTAAGGCCATTTCACGTTTGCGATTTAGTAATTACAGATCTGACTAATTCTGGATTTGTAACGCTAATGAAACAGTGTTTAGGAAGACATGGCGATAAGGCATTTACTAGGGCCTAGCAGAACTCCCATATTTGATATTTCACAGACAAAATATTTGTGATTTTTAGTCGTGGAAAATCTGTGCATCGCTGATAATGGATTCTTCTATTTTTAGATTTCTTGGAAACCCTTACGGGAATGGCTACGTTATTTCGTCAAGAAGGACTTTTTCATTTCAATATATTCAATAAAAAAATCGTAGTATTGGTTGATCCAGATTTAATTAAGGTGAGGCCTGTAGCGTATGGGGCGACAAATTTGGTTCGACCTCGCTAACTCCCGCCGAATTGACCACTTATTTCTAGGTTATACTAACCAGCAGCAAGGAAATCAGCAAAGCCGACCTTTACAAGATATTCCACATGTTTTTAGGCAGTGGTTTAGTAACGAGGTAAGATTTAAAAAGAAATTTACTTCCTATGATCAGAGAGAATTTATGATAGGGAGTCGAAGCTCTTGCCCTTGACAGTGCTATTTACAATGTAGCTCAAACAAGTAGGCTGCGACGCAAAACTGGCCAGGTAAATTTCCGGTCACATGACTCTCTTTAATTTTAAACTTTTCCCTCGATCACTGTTGGTTGTACAATTACCCAGTACGGGTTCGCGATTTCGAGTGCGACTGGCGCCATTTGGAGTTATTTTAGTCAGACCGTTCCCTTTCCCTAAAAAGGTAGTGTCCATCTCCCCTAGACCCTCCCGTAACATTCTAGACCCACTCTAGAGGGAGGGACCACAAAAAATAGTACCGGAAATAGACCTGGCTAGTTTTGTTGATCACGTGATTTTTGAGCTACATATTATTCCTCAGTTTCCACTCCCTGTTATAAATTCTCTCTGCTATGATTAGGTAAATTTCAAGAAAGGAATTTAAGAGACTATTACGGAAATTACATACAGAGAATCCAACACATTGGGGCGAGGCCGCCATTTGGGGTATTCTTCTCACTCTCGCCAGGAACCACCGCTAGAGGCAGTGCGAGTTGGCTAGCCTTCCGCTTCCGCTTGTAGTGAACTCCGGCTTCGTCTGGCGTTGGTTCTTGGCACGAAGGATATTACCCCAATGGCGGTCTCGCTCCTGTGTGTTGAGTTCTCTGTATGTAATTTTTGAAACGGTCTATTGACGAATTTCCAGCACGGGAGATCTTTGGAAGAAACAGAGGAAACTGCTAAATCCGTTGTTTCATCTTCGGAGCATCAAGGAGTTCGTTCCCATGATGAACAAACACGTCAAAATAATGATCTCTCAATTTCAAGAAGACATATCCAAATCTGATTCCGATATTTTAGACATATCGGAGTCAGTCGAGAAGTGCACATTTTACATAATAATTGGTAACTTCAGAACCTTTTGATATTTAAATTGAAGCGATATACCGAAAAAGTAGTTACAAACTAGACATATTTTAGTTTGAAGAGTGTCGCGTGACCGTGGACAAGCAATTTTTGCGACCGTGCATGGTACAGTGAACTTAGGTTAATGGGTCTCATTTTTTGCCCCTTCTATCCTTTGCAATTTTGAGTGTACAAAACAGGCTCTTATCCCATTGGACCTAATCCCATTAAAACGAATGTCACATTGGGCCGCATCCCATTAGACCGAAAACAACCAAAATGTGAGGATTCATTTTCAAAAAATTGGCAAGAAATTTTTCCATTTGGCGGAATGAAGAATTATACATTTTTTTAACGAAAAGGCATTTTCCTAAATTTAAAGCGAAAAGTATTAAAAAAAATTATATCTTATTGCAAAACAATTAGCTTTTGATTAGTCATGAAAACGTGGACTACTGCGCCGCCATTGTTTTAGTGGCGTTTGATATATAGAACGAACCTCTTATCCCTACGGGATTGGTTGAATTCTCACAGGCTGAGAGGGCTAAGGGATAAGAGGTTTTGTACGCGAATGTTTGAGCTTTCCTTAAAAATAAAGCCAACATTAATTATTTGTTCTTATAGACGCTGCTACTGACGTAGATTATCAAAGTAACAAACATCTTGGCGATATCTTTTTCAAAGCCATTAAAAGGTACCAACAAGAAAACTTAATTCATTCCACCATAAACCCAATTCCTCTTGTAGATTTAACTAGTAAGCCACAGCTTTCCCTAGTTTAAACTATTTTGTTCTTCATCTGAACTTCATTTATTGTAAGAATTAGGATCAAAAATAGGTTAATGTTACGTAAGAAGAACGACGTAGCGAATAGACCTGTTTCAAAAGAGGACTGAGGATGCCAGTTTTAGAACCTTGCGCCCAAGTATCGTAAAGTTAAGACTGAACATCTAGTATGTGCATCCAAAGACGATAGATGGGGCTTCTAAGTCCTTTTGTTTGATTTCATATCTAACGCCTTTGTTGCCCGCATACCGGATCTTCAATTATATTTTGGGCTTTAAAGATGCGGATACGGTGGAAGAAAAGTTAAATGTTTAGTTAACAGCAATTACAATTATACTGGAATTAGAACCAGTGAGTTAATATAATTTTAAGCGGGGAAAAGTTCGACAGTTCAAGGCTCTCCAGAAACCAATCAGTTCTTAAGCGCCTAATTACTATGATTTAACTAAAATATCATTAATTTTTTAGCATTGAAGAAAGCTTAGGTTACCGGTTAGTTCGACCATGGTTGATGTCGGACAACATATTCAAAATGACAGCAAAGGGAAAAGAAGCCATAAATGCTTTTAAAGTGATAGATGAGACGTTCCAAGTAAGTAGACGCTTTTTGAATTTCGGACAAGAAACATTCCGAACAAAACCACGAATTCATTCGCAGACGGAGACGACGAAAATTAAGGCGAATATGGAAGAGCCCGACGATAACGTTCGAAGCGTCAACTTCTTGGATATCATTCTACAATTGCTCGAGAAAAACCCCGAATTAATGAGCAATAAACAATTGCGAGACGAAGCCCTTACTATTGTTGCAGCGGTAATAAATAACATAATGCCATTTAAATGTAAAAAGGTTATATTAAATTATTTTCGCAGGGTTTCGACACCAGCACTACCGCTACAATATATACCCTATACGTGCTCGGTCTTTACCCGAAGATTCAAGAAAAGGTCTACAAAGAGTTGACTTCCGTCTGTGGAACGGACATCGAAAGAGACATTGAATACAACGACCTTAAACACTTGACGTACCTCGAAAAAGTCACGAAGGTTAATTTTGGATCAATAGCTAAAGCAACAGCATTACAAGTTTTCTATTATTAAGTGAAAGCCAACTTAACCCTTTGCAGGAATCGCTAAGGCTGTGTCCTCCACTTCCTTTCATTGCTCGCGAGCTAACAGAAGACTTACAAATGGGTTCGTTTTCAGCTTACTAATTTTTATCTTATTAGAATTAACATTAATAAGTTAATTCAATATTTTACCTTTCCCCTCGCAAATAAGTGATTAAAAGTCTCGTTCTCTATTTGTTAAACGTCTAAAATTTAAAACAGAGCATTTGGCTTTAATCCAATATCATTTATATTTCAAAACATTTAAATAAATTAATACCATTGCAATTTTAGGCGAGAAAATTCTTAAAAAGGGTACGACGTGCGTCACCTTGATACCAGGCGTTCATCGTGATCCCAGACATTTCCCAAATCCAGAAGTATTCGACCCCGACAGATTCAACCCGGAGAACAGCGAAGGAAGACACCCATTTGCCTACATCCCATTTGCAGCCGGTCCCCGCAATTGCATCGGTTCGTCAACACCTTTCGTTCTATAATTAATAGTAACTTCGTTTAATTTCAATTGTTTTTCAGGACAACCATTCGCCGCGATTGAATTGAAAATATTTGTAATTAACGTTCTTCGCCATTTTCGAATCACTTCCAAATTACCGAGAGATAAAGTAGTTAATGGATTTGATTTTGTTTCAAAAATTCATAAAATGCCCCTCCATTTCGAGCTCAGAAACCAGAAGAATTGAAAATGTTTATTTCACATGTTCAATTTATTTTTACATTAACAAATTTTTACACTAATATACTTTACCTAGTAATTAATGACAATTAAATGCACGTTTATTTTTGTAAATACACGTGCTGAAATGTGTTAATAAACACTCAAATATTAATTGGTCTGAAATTATATTAAATAATTTGGGAGATAAATACAGCATAAGTAGTAATGCTGTCCCGACTAATAAACGCTATATTCAATCTCAAATATTATCACGTTAAACAAGGAAATTAAAGTATTTAACGAGTTGGCATTTTGTGAAACGCGTGAGAAAATATCTGTAAGTGCGTGACAATTTTAATTCAATAGAGAAAGTGAAAATATGTGTTTTTTAATGTTTTATTGAAAATAAAATTTTATAAATTATTATAAACATACCTTCTGTTATCATCGATGTAAAATGCTTTACTTTGTTTTTGTCAAACATTAGCCATGAATTGGACTATTCCTATACGTTCATCGATCGGCTTATAAATTATGTTCAAATTATCTTTACCCATATCTTTAATATTAGCTGGTAACGTAGCATAATGACAGAAAACAGATTTTAAGCTATGATATTTTGTTGTATATTTTAATTACAAGGGAAAAACCTTTATAAAAATATATTCAAACATTTGTCTTCACACTCGTTGATATTCATATTAAAGTTTAGCTTATTTCTATAGCGCCATACCCTGGGGGTACACTTTATTACCTCTCCGAGTGACGTATGTCACGGAGAGGTTCTGTAACGATCGTGTCTGTCTGTCTGTCTGTCTGTCTGTCTGTCTGTCTGTCTGTCTGTCTGTGTGTCTGTCTGTCTGTTGTTACACCCACGTGACCGCGTTCGCAGTTTCCAAATCGGAGCAAACGTGTTCGCCATTTCCGAACTGCTTTCACAGTCACGGAAATGGCTCCTCTACTTGAGTTCTCACACCACCATATTCTGGTCTTTGTCCATCCCACACGGACACCAGTCTGTACTTACTGGCTTCTAATCACCACCATCTTTTGACCTTCGTCCATCCCACATGGACACCAGTCTGTACATACTGGCTTCTAATCACCACCATCTTCTGGTCTTCGTCCATTCCACTTGGACGCCAGTCTGTACATTCTGGCTTCTAAACACCACCATCTACTGGTCTTCCGTCTATTCCACATAGACACCAATCTGTCTCATTGGCATCTACTCCATTATCATCGTTTGGTTTTAGGATATACGCGGCGATCAGCTAGGGTTACGAGAAACGTCTAGCCTCCCTAAGGTGGGATCGCCACCAAAGGTTTTCGCAATTGCGCTTTTTCCTTACTATTATAATGGAAACGAATCGTATATATACCCCAAAATTTGAAGAAAGCGGGCAAGAGGGGTAACCTTCACGTTAAACGTCAATATTAGCAAAGTTTGAGATGATAATAGGTATAACTTTATTTTAAACGATTTAACTATTATTAATGTTAATTATTGAAGATTAAAATAATTAAAAATAATTATATTTATTTAAATATTAAAGATAATCTTGTTTCTCAACTCAAAATTAATACGGAAAGAGTTAAAAAGCAGTCTATGTTTTTGTCTGTGTGTGTCCGTCCATTGTTACACTAGTGCGTCGCGTTAGCAGTTAGCCTTGTGTTGATGTGTTAAGAAATCATACAGAACCTTAATATTCCCTTTTTCCATAATATAAAGTGAATATGTGGAAGTATTTTTCGTAATTATGATGCATTTAGTACTTTTGTAGCTTTAAAGCTCTGTTTCATTTTGATATTCCAAAGATTTTTTTTAATATTGTTATTTGAAATGGCTGTTTATATATTACTTAAGCTATACTACATCTGTATATAGAATAATCCTTGGTTTAGCGATTTCATGAAGAAAACTAAGACCTAGACTCCGGCGGGTAAAATAAGTATCATCCGTTTTAGGCTTAGTGAAACGAAGAGTAAATAATTGAGGCCTGAGGTGAAGTAAACTTTGGGCTTTGATTTTCGTGTCTGAAATGAAGAGGCATCAACGGATCAGAGTTGTGAATGTAGCTATCAGAATATACGGTAAACAGCTGAAGCGCAGACTTCATTTCCTGATCTTTTCCACATTGACTGATATCCATGTGTCCAAGATTTATCCTTATTGGATGTAAAATGTCGTCTGCTTTACTGTATTATTCGCTATGCTTGGAATACTGCTTCAATATTTCGAAAATTTTTACTTCAAAAAAGAGAAATAATTCCATATCTAGGTAAATAAGTTTGTAGTAGTAGACCTCTTGACTCGGAGAGGTAATATTTTGGTTTTCCCAACTTGTTTTGCTTATATAAAATTAATAAAGGTTTTACGTTATATATTTGAATGTAAATTATAATTGCTGATTTTTTTTAAGAGGATAGTCACGTTCAATTTAAATATCTACAAGCATCACTCTCAAAAATAACAATTTTTTCTTATTGAAATACATTTTTAAAAACCTTGCTCTTACAAGTTGTAGGCCTTGAGCTAATTTCTTTAACGGGTGGAAATAGTTTTAGAAATCTGACGTGTCCAAAGGCGAAGACCGACTTGAAACCGTAATTTGAGTAGGAATCCCAAATACGCGGTAATGGAATACTTTTAACCAGAGACGATACAAATATCACTAATTTATGAATCACTTCAAACGCGAAAAGTAATATCTTCAGCGACATGATTGTTCTTTGATGGAAAGACCAACTGAGCCATCGACACTTCGACCCACGGTGTTTATACTCTGGCTCGAATCGAATTCATTTATTATCAATTGTTGTCAAACCGTTTAAATTTGAATTTATTGTTGATTTACAATTTTAGCGAACATATTTTTTCTCAATTACTACTATAGATTTTATAACTCTCTTAAATATGCCAAAGTGAAAACAAACGATTACAAGTACTACTTACGGGCTGTTCATTTTAACACGTGGCTTTACAAAAAGACGAGCATTTGTGGTTAATTATTTCTTAAGGGTTTAGTTATTTGTCAGTGAAAAAATAAATTGAACAAGTGAAATACAATATATAAAGATTTTCAACTATTCTGGATTCTGGGCTCGAAATGGAGGGGCATCTCATGAATTTTATTGAAAACAAACACATTAGGAATTACTTTGTCTCTCGGTAACTGCGAAGTGATTCGGAAATGCCGAAGAACGTTAACTAAAAATACTTTCAATTGAATCACGGCGAATGTTTGTCCTGGAAAGCAATTGAAATTAAAGTTATTAATTATAAAAAGAAAGGTGTTGACGAACCGATGCAATTGCGAGGACCGGCAGCAAATGGAATGTAGCAAAACGGGTGTCTTCCTTTGCTGTTCTCCGGATTGAATCGGTCGGGGTCGAATACTTCTGGATTTGGGAAATGTCTGGGATCGCGATGAACGCCTTGAATCAAGATGCCGCATGTCGCACCCTTTTTGAGAGTTTTCTTGCCTAAAATTTGCAACAGAATTAGTTTATATAAAAGGGTGAATATTTTGAAATATGCTTAGTAAACTAATGAGTAGTGGATTAAAGTCGGTGTTCTGTTTGTAATTTTAGATTCGGAAGAAATATTGGCTTGAGCCTCTTTGAGTTTTGCCATGGAAACCAACCCAATCACAACTTTTAAAATTCTACGCAAGGGTACTTGGTAAAATATTTAATAATCAATGTGAAAAACTGAAAATCTTAGAAGTAAGAAATAAATATATAGTTCCAAAGTTCACTTGCAAAGGAGTAATTACCAATAACAAGCAGAAAACGAACCTATTTGCAAATCTGCCGTAAGTTGGCGACCAATGAGTGAACCTGGAGGACACAGCCTTAGTGATTCCTGCACAAAAATAAATTTTATTTTACTTGAAATTGTAAAATTTGTATTAAGTAATTTGCGTCTATATTTAATAAAAAATAACCTTGACGACATTTTCGAGGTAGGTCAAGTGTTTCAGGTCGTTGTATTCAATGTCTCTATCGATGTCCGATCCACATACGGAAGTCAACTCCCGATAGACCTTTTCTTGGATCTCCGGGTAAAGACCGAGCATGTACAGGGTAAATGTTGTAGCAAAAGAGGAGCTGTCGAAACCCTGCCAAAGTAATTCAGTATAACCCCCAAATTTAAGAGCGCTTTGTTGTTTATTACCGCTCCAATGATATTTATGCATTCGTCTCGAAATTGTTTATCGCTCATCAATTCGGGGTTATTCTCGAGCATTTCTAGAAGGATATCCATAAAGTTTACGCTTCGAACATTATCATCGGGCTCTTTCATATTCTCTTTCTTTTTCATCAACATCGTCTTCGAATGAATTCGTGGTTTAGTTCGAAATGTGTAGAGTTCGATTTTCAAAAAGTGTCTACTTACTTGAAACGTCTCGTCTAATACTTTAACTGCGTTTACGGTTTCTTTTCCCTTAGCTGTCAATTTGAATAAGTTGTCCGATTGCAACCACGGTCGAATTAAACGGTAACCGAAGCTTTCTTCGCAACTATATTAATGAATATTTTCTGGTAATTATAAAGTATGCGCGTTTTGGTAGAATTAATATATTATGGGGTTTATTTGACTAATGGTTGGAAAATAATTTCCAATAGCCAAAAATTTTAACCACTGTTTGTCTTCGGAAACCATTTTGAAAATAAAGGGGAAGGGAAAGCTGAGTGGTGTTCAATATGTTAATTCTGTTTGAACGGAAAGATGTCACAGTTGAGGATTATATTTTGTTAATTGAAAAAAGAAAAGATTACCTTATTATAGCTTTGAAAAGGACATCTTTGAAAATATTCTCATTTTCATATTCATGGTCAGAAACCGCGTCTATAATAAGAAAACGAAATTACACCTTAAGGTGTATTATGCCACCTATATTTTACTGAATTTCGTAACTTTTTGGTCTGTGATAAGCACCCATAATCAAAGCCTAACCTAAACTAAACATAGCAGGAAAAAAATTTGTTTAGCAGTGAATCATTCTTAAATAATAATGCAATGAGTTCCCCGGTTGATTTCATAGAGTAGCGCATCATCTGCAATACAGACTTTTAAGTTACCAATTATTATGAAGAAAGCGCACTTCTCGACTGACTCCGTTATATCTAAAATCTTGGAATGAGATTTGTGAAGGTTTTCTTGAAATTGAGATATCATCATTTTGACGTGTTTGTTCATCATGGGAACGAACTCCTTGATGCTCCCAAGATGAAACAACGGATTAAACAATTTCCTCTGTTTCCACCAAAGATATCCCGTGCTGGAAATTCGGCAATACAATTGCTTTTTTGAATACATCGCTATCATAAGAAATTTAATAACTTTTCAAACTCTTACCTCGCTACTAAGCCATTTCCTAAAAACATGTGAAAAAGCTTGTAATGCTTGCTTTTGTTGATTTCTTTGCTACTGGTTAGGACAACCTTGAAATAAGTGGTCAATTCGTCGGTAGTTAGCGGGGTCAGTCTCAAATTTCTTGCCACTCTTTGAAAGGGACCTTACCTTTATTAGCTCTGGGTCAACTAAAAAAAGCATTTTCTGATTGAAAATGTTGAAATCAAAAAGTCCTCCTTGACGAAATATGGTAGCCATTCCCATAAGGGTCTCCATAAAATCTAAAAATAGCAGAATTAATCTCTTATAAGGGATGCAGAGATTTGTCACAACAAAAAACCACAAACATATTGGCTGTGAAATATGGGGGGGGGCTCTGCAAGTAAATACCATGTTTCATTAGTGTTGCAAATGCAATTTACAGGGCCAATCTCTCGATACTACTTTCAGTTCTAAATTATATTTGGAACATTGTTCCAAATTCCCAGATTGTGTGAGCACGATAGTATACCGTCAATTGCTAAGATGTTTAATATTGCGAATTCTAACGTAGGACTGTTCACGATATCGAAGCAGCTCTGGGTCGTGACGAGCGAGCCGAGCCGACACTTTGGCGGATCGATTAAGGAGCGAGCGAGCTTTTTTAAGGTCGAGCCGACAGGCATCGAGCAACTACGACTCGCGGGCTTAGTTAATAAAATTGTGCTCTCCTTTTAGTCTTTCTTCTCTCCACAAATAGCGTTCCGTTGCATTTTTACATGAAATAAAGCGTGGGAAAATTTGCTTTCTCTCGCCTCTAACCGTGAGAATAAAACGATTTCTTCACATTTTACCGAGTGGGTTGTAGTGAAACATTTCATTCCTAAACATGGGATAGCATTTCTAGTCGTTCTCAAGTCTTACGTTGGTAGTAGAAATTTTTGTTAAACATATGTATGTTAACCCGGCCAGCTCAGCTCGACTCGTGAACAGTCTTAAGTAGTGACATACTTATGGAACGTATCTTATACGCTTATGGTAAAATTTGGTATTTAAAATAGTCTATTACTCACAAGTTGTAGAGGTGACTTCTTTAACGGGCGGAAAGAGCTTTAGAAATCTGACGTGTCCAAAGGCGAAGGCCGACTGGAAACCGTAATTTGGGTACGAATCCCATATTCGCGGTAATGGAATACTTTTAAGTACAGACGATATAAGTTCCATAAAATTATGAGTCAATTCAAACACGAAAAGTAATATCTTCAGCGACATGATTGTTGTGTGATGGAAAGAACAACTGAGCGATCAAAAACACTTGGACCCGCGGTGTTTATACGCAGGATGGAGTAGAAATAATTTCTTATTAACTCGTAATGCATTTCTAATTGCCGGCTCGATTTCATAAATTGAACTTTTAATTCAGGTAAAACATGTTCGCTTAAGTTGTTTACCGTTATAAATTCATTTGAACCGGGTTAAGTTCAGTCAGCCTAAATGAAAACTGTCTCTCTCGGGACTACTTGATCATTAATAAGCAGCCTCAAGGGCGTAATATGAATAAATTAAAACTTTGTTATATAATTTTTCCAAACGGTCTAATAAACCCTTTTTTTAACTAGTCACCTAAGAGTACGATGTTTCTTACTAACAGAGTGTTTCGATTCATGACATGAATATTATAACAAGATATATATATATATGATTAATTAATGTTTTCGCGTGGATCTACTTCGGCAAAGAAGCCGTTTAGCCATTGTAAGTTCGACAAGTGAAATACAATACATAAATATTTTCAATTCTTCTGGTTTCTGGGCTCCAAATGGAGAGGCATTTCATAAATTTTATTGACAATATCAAAACCAGGAATGACCTTATCTCTCGGTAATTGGGAAGTGACTCGGAAATGGCGAAGAAAGTTTGCTAAAATTACTTTCAATTCAATCGTGGCGAATGGTTGTCCTGGAAAACAATTGAAATAAAATGAAGTTATTAATTATAGAAAGTGTTGACGAACCGATGCAATTGCGCGGACCGGATGCAAATGGGATGTAGGCAAATGGGTGTCTTCCTTCGCTGTTCTTCCGGTTGAATCTGTCGGGGTCGAATACCTCTGGATTTGTGAAATGTCGGGGGTCGTGATGAACGCCTTGAATCAAGATGCCGCAAGTCACACCCTTTTTAAGAATTTTCTTGCCTAAAATTTGCAATGGTATTACTTTATCAATGATATATAGTCCTAGTGGGTTAAAGCCAAATGCTCTCCTCTGAATTTTAGACGTAGAACAAATAGACAAGGAGACATTTAATTAGTTCACTTGCTTCTCTACAAGTTTGGCAAAATAGTGAATTATTAATGTTAATCTAGTAAGAAAGAAATTAGTAGGCCTGTGCGAGTCCAGTTTTTTACGGTTCGAGTCGAGTCTCGAGTCCTAAAAAAAGCTCTTATAGAATCTCGAGTCGAGTCTTTTAATTGGTTTCGAGTCCTCGAGTCCTTAAGTCAGCTTAAGAACTAGGCTTCAAGTCCAGTGTCGAGTCCTGATAAATTATGTCAAGTCCCGCTCGAGTCCTATTAAATTAATTCTATTAATAATAACTTTATTATAATTTACTTAGTTTAATTTTACATAGTTAATCATACAAGAATTATAATAAATTAATTTCTAATAAGGATAAATTTTACTCACAAAGTATAAATTTCACGACGAAAATGACGCGGAGTAACAATAATTTTAACTTTTGGTTCTGGTTTGCTTAACTCCTTTAGCTGAAGTCAAATTTTTGTCCAATCACCGGTCCATTCTAAACTTTAAATCGATTAAACCCCACTAGATGCAGCACTCCACTTAAAATTCCGGGTCACCGAGTAAATATTTTTGGACTTGATAAGGCGTCCAGTCTCGGTTCGAGTCCTCCTCGAGTCCAATAGTGAAGATTTTTAAGGACTCGAAATAATTTTCAAGTCCTAAAATTTTGATTTTCGAGTCTCGAGTCGAGTACTCGACTAGAGACTCGATCGAGTACTCGCCTTCGTTCGAGTACTCGCACAGGCCTAGAAATTAGTAAGCTGAAAACGAACCTATTTGTAAGTCTTCAGTGAGTTCGCGACCAATCAACGGAGTTGGAGGACACAGCCTTAGGGATTCCTGCAAAGGGTTAAGTTGGCTTTCACTTAATATTGGAAAACTTCTAATACAGCTTTAGCTGTTGAACAAAAATTAACCTTCGTGACTCTTTCGAGGTAGGTCAAGTGCTTTAAGTCGTCGTATTCAATGTCTCTTTCGATGTCCGTTCCACAGACGGAAGTCAACTCTTGGTACACCTTTTCTTGAATCTCCGGGTAAAGACCGAGCATGTACAAGGTAAATATTGTAGCGGTAGTGATGGTGTCAAAACCCTGCGAAAATAATTTAATATAACCTTTTTACATTTAAACGGCATTATGTTATTTATTACCGCTGCAATGAGAGTGATACATTCGTCTCGAAATTGTTTATCACTCATTAAGTCCGGATTTTTCTCAAGCATTTGTAGAATTATATTCTAGGAGAGCGATAGCTCTCTTAGATAAGACCTCATACCGACTTTAATGTATCCCCGAAGTTCACATTTCGAATGTTGTCGTTGTGCTCTTTCATATTCGCCTTCTTTTTCGCTAATTCCGTCTGCAAATGAGTTGGTGATTTTCTCACGATTGGTTTCGCTTTATCGTATCAAACAGTATCAAATTTACTTGGAATATCTCGTCAATTACTTTCATTGTATTTACGGTTTCTTTTCCCTTAGCTGTTAATTTGAATATGTTCTCCGATATTAACCATGGTCGAACTAAACGGTAACTGAAGCTTTCTTCGCACCTAATGTTAATGGCATTTTTAGTTAAGTCATAGTAATTAGTCGCTTAAGAACTGATTGGTTTTTGGAGAGCATTGAAAGTTCGAATCTCTCCTCACTTAAAATAGAATTATCACACGCTTGAACTCTCTGTTACAAATCGGAACCTCCGAAATGATCTAGACCCGTGCATGTCGAGTTTCATGGAGAAAATATTTTTACCCTATATGTGTACTAGGTAGGTGGCGCTTTTATTACCGTTGCGACCGGGGCCTTCCATAAATTATCGATGATACTTTAGGGGCCAATTATAAAACATTTATGAAAGAGAAAGGTTTCACCCTTAAATTAACGTAATTGGTTTAGGGTCTTTTCACTTTTTATTGACAGGGGTCTTCCTTAAATTATCGTTGATATTTTAGGGGTCAGTCATAAAATTTTTATGCTAGAGAAAAGTTTCATCCTATAATTAACGTAAATGTTTTGGGGGCTGTTCACTTTTTATTGAATCTTTCGGTTAGATTGTATTGATGACAACAAAATAAATTATTTCAATTAAAATAATTCAGTAAGAGTAATAAAAACGTATAGTTACAATCCGCGACCTTGGCCCAAATACTTAAGCAGTCGACAGGGTCACGGGGTTGAACTTTGTTTATTTTAACGGTAATATAAGCGCCCCCAAGCTTAAAACCACGGCGAACTAAATTGGTTAAAAAATATTCTGGCTTCGCGACACGCATGGGCCTAGTTCATTTCGGAGGCTCTGGTGGAATGAATAAAGTTTTCCACTTGGTACCTTTTAATGGCTTTGAAAATGAAATCTCCAAGATATTTGTTACTTTGATAATCTTCGTCAGAAACTGCGTCTATAAAAACAAATAATTAACTTCGCCGCATCGCTTCAATATCAAGTATCAAAGGGCTCTTCATTTACCAATTATTATGTAGAATGCGCACTTCTCGATTGATTCCACTATATCTAAAATATCGGAATCAGATTTGGAAATGTCTTCCTGAAATTGAGAGATCATCACTTTGACGTGTTTGTTAATCATGGGAACAAACTCCTTGATACTCCCAAGATGAAATATCGGATTCAGCAATTTCCTTTGTTTCTTCCAATGATCTCCTTCCCTGGAAATAGATCATTTCAAATATGACATACAGAAAACACAGGCACACAGGGGCAGGCGGCCATTGGGGGGGGGGGAATATACCTCGCGTGCTAGGCGGAGCACGAGTTCACACCAGCGGAGGGAGGCTAGCCAACTCGCTTTGTCTCTAGCGGTGCATGCTTCTTGGCGAGAGGGAGAAGAAAACCCCTGTGTGTTGGTTTCTCTTTATGTAATTTCCTAAATAGGCTTACCTCGTTACTAACCCATCTCCAAAAAATATATGGAATAACTTGTAAAATTCGGCTTTGTTGATTTCTTTGCTACTGGTTAGCACAACCTTGAAAAAAGTGGTTAGTTCGGCGGAAGTTAGCGAGGTCAGTTCTAAATTTGTCGTCACACTTGGAAATTTCCTACCTTAATTAAATCTGGATCAACCAATATTACGCCTTTTTTATGAAATAAATTGAAATGGAAAAGTCCTTCTTGACGAAATATCGAAGACATTCCCATAAGGGTTTCCAAAGCATCTAAAAGTTGAAAGATTTTTCAATTAGAAATGCGCAGACTTATGGGGGCTGAAACCGTTGTACTCACAAGTTGTAGAGGTGATTTCTTTAACGGGTGGAAAGAGCTTTATAAATCTGGCGTGTCCAAAGGCGAAGACCGACTTGAAACCGTAATTTGGGTACGAATCCCAAAATGGCGGTAATGGAATACCCTTAAGCAGAGACGATATAAATGTCACCAATTTATGAATCACTTCAAACGCTAAAAGTATTATCTTCAGCGACATGATTGTTTATTGTTTGATGGAAAGACTAGTTGTGAAGCGATCAACACTTCGACCAGCCGTCAGGATGGAGTCGAATTCATTTATTATTCACTCGAAATGTCGTTAGTGAACCGGTTAAATTTAATTTTTAACTAATAAAAAACTTTAGCAAACAAGTTTTCCTGAATTACCATATACGTGTATTTAATTACAAATTGGAGAATTCTCTTAAACGTGCTGAAAGGAAGTAAATGATTATTTTCGCGTTTGAGACGTTTAAAAATAATTAGCGTTTCTTAAAATAACTTAACTAGAATTAAGATAAATTACTGACGATTAAAATAAATTCATTATTCCTAAAATCATTTAAACATAGCTTTAGTCGACGTTTGAATTCTAACATATGCCTCTTTAAATTTTTTTTGGAAATTTAGGGTATGTAAGGCAATTAATTCACAGTAATAATAAGAAAGCCCGCAATTGCGTGAATCGTTGATGGAAGCCCATAAATTGGAGGGCTAGACGTTTCTCGTAACCTTAGCCAATCACCGCTAACGATGAAAATGGGGTAGAACCCAATATTGATTTCTGCGAACTGCGAACGCGGTCCGGATACTGCGAATACGTTTGCTCCGATTTGCTAACAGCGAACGCGGTGACAGACACAAACACACACACACACAGAAACGTTCAGTGTAATACCTCTCCATGAAGTCAGTGACGTCACCGCCACTCGGAGAGGTAAACACTGAATCAGATCTAGCGTCTAGCCACTCTAAAATAGAATACGAGCTAAACAATGTATGTTATTGCCCGATCAGACGTAATTTTGATCATGACTCTTGGATCTAATAAAGGACTACGTGTATTTATCTTCCGGCTCACTCTGAACCGTTAAAACCTCTTCATGCAGAACACGAAACAAAACGGCAATTTCAATCGTATTTATCTTGGCTGGGCCTTGGGTCTCTTCACATTTCGGTCTAGTCCGAACCGACTAAACATCCATGGAAGGAAAACAACTCGGCATTACACGATTTTATTTACCATTTTTGAAATATTTCAGATTTTTGAAATTAAAAAAAAAACTTTCTTAATAGGCTTAATCGTCTCACATTCTTGTACTGTTAAACTACCAAAACCTGACTGAAATTAAATTAACGTCGCGAAATAATTTATTCCTTTAAATATAACAGGAAAGAATTATAAGTCGGTTTTTAGTTTTCTTTAATACCTGCTTATTATTTTGTTTGTAATAAGAATAAGAATTAATTTTAATCATTCCATCCTTGGAGCAAGGCCATTTTAGATTGCGTATTTTATTTCATAAACAAAACGCTTAAGAGAATTCTGAAATTTACAATTAAATAGAAAAGTTCGATGGTAATTGAGGAAAAACATGTTCGCTAAAGTTGTATATCGGTTATTTATTAAATTTAACTGCTTTATCAATCTTAATTACTCTCATTATAATATTCATATTAAAGTTTACCGTTTATCTAACACCATATACCGTACACTTTATTTTGATTCTATAAAATAGATCAAGATTTTATTTTATTTAAGTAGAATGTGAATAGGTCTATTCATAAACTCTTTTGTGGGAGGGTAGAACCAAGAAGAAATATACTTATAAGAAGGCCTAAATCAGCCTCTGGTGCTCGCGTGATACTCTATAATCCCCCTTCATTTTAAACAGAGGTGGGACTTAATATTTTATCTTACACTATGTTTTCCACCTTCTATCTCTTTTACCTTTATCTTAAGCCTTGGTTGGTTTTTTTTGGAACTCACGAACTCATAACTATAGTACACCTGATTCGACTTAGAAATAATTACAGAACGATTTTCACGTAGAGACACATGTTCCAAATCCATCGAGTTAGGTTCAAAATATTTTACTATGTTGTTAATGGCAATTAAAGTAAAATTGTTTACCGTTTCATCACCGCGGGCAGCCTCCATTTTCTGCTTACTTTGCTCGAGTTCTTTTTCTCTACACTGAATACGTCATTCTCGTCTGTATGACCTATACCCACGCAGTTCAATGGGAAATGACGGACATGAAAGGGGTGGGGCCAACTTTTCCACTAACACCTGCGTAAGAGTATAGGCCTATGTCTGTCGAATGGTTTATTTCTTCTTGGTATAACTAAGGGACTGAGACAATCTGAGCTCTGTTGTCCTTATCATTAAAATGTGGTGTTATTTATACAAGAATTCTGAGAAATCAGGAAACGATATCGTTTATTTTAGTTAACATCTTTATCGTTCAGGATAGTAAAAATTATATAAGATCAATTAATTGTTTTGAGTGGATCTACAAAAAAATGTGCTTTCTTTATTAATTACTTTGGCAAAGTAGACGTTTAGCCATTGTTTGTTCAACAAGTGAAATACAATACATTGGTACTTTCAATTCTTCTGGTTTCTGGGCTCGAAATGGAGGGGCATTTCGTAAATTTTTGCGACAATATCAAAAGCAGGAATTACTTTGTCTCTCGGTAATTGGGAAGTGATTCGGAAATGGCGAAGAACATTCGCTAGAAATAATTTCAATTCAATCGCGGCGAATGCTTGTCCTGGAAAATAGAAGAAATTAATTGAAGTTATTAGTTATTGAAAGAAAGGTGTTGACGAACCGATGCAATTGCGGGGACCGGCCGCAAATGGAATGTAGGCAAATGGGTGTCTTCCTTCGCTGTTCTCCGGACTGAATCTGTCGGGGTCGAATACTTCTGGATTGGGGAAATGTCGGGGGTCGTGATGAACGCCTTGAATCAAGATGGCGCACGTCGTACCCTTTTTAATAGTTTTCTCTCCTAAAATTTGCAATGGTATTATTTTATCAATGCTAGTGGATTAAAGCCAAATGCTCTCGTCTAAATTTTAGACGTGGAACAAATAGACAAGGAGGCTTTTAATTAGGTTATTTTCAAGTGTACTTGGTGAAATAGTGAATTATTAATGTTAATTCTAATTAGATTATAATTAGTAAGCTGTAAACGAACCTATTTGTAAGTCTTCAGTTAGCTCGCGACCAATCAACGGAACTGGAGGACACTGCCTTAGCGATTCCTGTAAAGTGTTTAGTTGGCTTTCACATAATATGGGACAAATTGTCATACAGTTTTTTTTGCTGTAAAACAAAAATTAACCTTGATGACTTTTTCGAGATAGGTCAAGTGTTTTAAATCGGCGTATTCAATATCTCTTTCGACGTCTGTTCCACAGACGGAAGTCAACTCCCGATAGACCTTTTCTTGAATCTCCGGGTAAAGACCGAGCATATATAAGGTAAATGTTGTAGCGGTAGTGCTGGTGCCGAAACCCTGCCAAAGTCATTTAGTATAACCTTTGTACACTCAAAGCGCACTTAGTCGTTTATTACCGCTCCAATGATAGTCAAGCATTCGTCTCGTAGTTGTTTATCGCTCATCAATTCGGGGTTTTTCTCGAGCATTTCTATAAGGATATCCGCGAAGTTCACACTTCGAACGTTATCATCGGGTTCTTTCATATTCTGTTTCTTTTTCATCATCATCGTCTGCGAATGAATTCGTGGTTTTGTTCGCAGTGTGTCAAGACCAAATTTCAAGGAGTCTATTTACTTGAAACGTCTCGTCTAATACTTTAACTGCATTTACGGTTTCTTTTCCCTTAGCTGTCATTTTGAATATGTAGTCCAATTTCAACCACGGTCGAATTAACCTGTGACTGATGCTTTCTTCGCATCTAATAATAATGATATTATTATTTTTGGCGCTTAAGAACTGATTGATTTCCGAATAACCTTGAACTGTCGAACTTTTCCCGCTTAAAAATATATTTAACTTAAACTGGAACTCAATGGTCCTTATTCCTTTTAGGTAACTGATGTTTCTTACTTTAGTTAATTATGTAGTTTTCCTCTCAGTGTATTTAAATATTTAACTTGCCTTCTACCACCTCCATCTTTAAACCCAAAATTCAAGGGAACATCGGTTTGTGGACAACAAAGACGGTAGATATGGCTTCAAACAAAAACGGATTTATGGGATAAGAACGTCGGATCGTAGCTTTAGCCTCTAGTACCATCCTCGCATACTTTATTGAGAAACTTCGTCTGCTTATATTTTGACTCCACCCACAAATTCTATATATAGCTACTTCTAGAGATCGAATTTGTGGGTGGAGTCAAAATATAAGCAGACGAAGTTTCTCAATAAAGTATGCGAGGATGGGGAGTGAATTCGCTAACTCCGACGTTCTTATCCCATAAATCCGTTTTTGCTTCAAACAAAAGGACTTTAGTGGACCGATTACTTTGAAACCCCATCTATCGTCTTTGGATCCACCTACCAGATATTCCGTCTTAACTATATCAAGCAGACGATAGTGGGGCGCAAGGTTCTTAGATTGGCATTCGCTTTTCAAACGTCCACGTTCTAATTACATTAATCCGTTTTTGATCCTTCATATACAATTTGAACTTTCAAGCAAGAATAATAGATAAAATAGGCAAAACTGAGGCTTCCGAGTTAAATTAGAAGACGAATTGAATTTATGGTGGAATCCATTTGGCACCTTTTAAAGGCTTTGAAAAAGATATCTCCAAGATTGTTGTTCCTTTGATAATCTACGTCAGTAACAGCGTCTATAAGAACAAATAATTAATGTTGACACTATTTTTAAGGAAACTTCAAACATTTTGTGTACGAAACAGGCTCATATCCCGTTGGACCAAATCCCATTAGACCGAATACCTCCAAACTTAACCCTAACCTTACCCTAAACCCTAAATCTTAAACCGTAGTGGCTAGTGAACGTCTTACTTTAAATATACTTGCATTCTACTAACTATTACCAGAAGTGGTATGAGACTAGAAGTGAAGGGCTCTAGCATTGATAGTAGATCCTGGCACTAGTGAACAAATTTGAGGATTTTATGCCGCTTCCATCGCGGAGAGAAAAAAATTGGTCGAGTTCCAAAAACATTTCTTACCCCCTTCCCCTCAACCTAAAGCGGTGAAACACGGACCCTGCTCCTTGAATCTAGTTCGGCCGTCTACCACCGCGAGCGTCTCACGTTTTGGAGGGGAAATTTCAGAAACCGCCACTAGAGGGCCAACCGTTTGTGTTTTATCAAGTCTTTTCACTAATGCCGAGTGAAGAATTTGGTTAGCTCAATACTTCTAGTATCATACCACTTCTGCTATTACTTTATTGTTATCCGTCCTGGAACTTTGAACTACGTTAATAATATGAATATCATTACCAAGAAATATATAATGATGCAACTCGTAAAAGCTCGCGGAACCTAAATGACGGTTAAAAGTTTTCTGGCAGATCAAGATCACTCATAATTCCAAAGCAAAGAGGGGAAAATAAATGAGACCAAAAACGGATTTATAAATCCGTTTTTGATGAGAGCCATTTCCCTATGTTCACTTGCAACTGTCGCGGAAATTATAAAGTCCATGGTTACGCGTCACTCTTCAAACTAAATATGTCCAGGTTGTAATTTAATGATGCTCTGCTTCTATTCGGTACCAAAGACTCAAAGAGTTCTCAATTTACCCGCAATTAAGTAGAATGCGAACTTCTCGATTGACTCCGATATGTCTAATATATTGGAATCAGATTTGGAGATGTCTTCTTGAAATTGAGAGATCATTATTTTGACGTGTTTGTTCATCATGGGAACGAACTCCCTGATACTCCCAAGATGAAACATCGGATTCAACAATTTCCTCTGTTTCCTCCAAAGGTCTCCATTGCTGAAAATTTGGCAAATAGACAAATTTTATACAGAAAAACCAACACATAGAGGTGAGGCCGCGATGCCATAAGGAACCCGAGTTCACAACATTCGGAAGGCTAGCCAACTCGAGCTCGTAAGGGAGAAGTATACCCTAATTTCGGCCTCGCTCCTGATTTCTCTGTATGTAATTTCCGAAATGGTCTTTTAAATAGCTTTTTTCGATTTTTGCCTGATCATAAGAAATGCAAATACTTTTTCACATTTACCTCATTGTTAAGCCATATCCTACAAATATGTGGAATAACTTGTAAAATTCGGCTTTGTTGATTTCTTTGCTACTTTTTAGCACAACCTTGAAATAAGTGGTCAATTAGGCAGGGGTTAGCGAGGTCAGTTCCAAATTTTGTCACCCCACTCGCGAAAGGTCTTACCTTAATTAAATCTGGATCAAACAACATTACGATTTTTTTATTCAATATATTGAAACGGAAAAGTCCTTCGTGACGAAATATCGAAGACATTCCCATAAGGGTCTCCAAGATATCTAAAAGTTGAAATATCAACAATTAGAGATAAACAGACTAAATACGTCGGAGTTTCAGTGCCGGGCATAAAACAAATTATTACCCGTCAATTTTCAGGTACAACTCATTTCCTTACAGTTTGGAAATAAAACATTTTTATTTTCTTATCGATTACTTTTTAAAAACCTTAAACTTATGCTGCTGGCCCATTGAACCGATTATAGCCAAAATGTGAGGTTTTATCATCATAATATTATCCATATTACTTAACGATAGATAAATTTTAAACGCAGTTTTTACAATTGGAATTATAAAATGCATTATTTTACTTTTATTTTTTAACAGAAATACCATTGTTTTAATGCACTTTTTCATATCGATAGTGATGTTCCAATGGTCAAAGTTTAATAGCATGACTATATTGTGGCATAACCGAACCAAACCTAACCCTAACCTAATCAACAAGAAAATAAAAATATTTTATTTGCAAACTGGGCGGAAATGTGTTATGGTAAAAAAATGGTAAACTAAAATTTTGATGTATAAACTGTGCGCAAATGGGCCATAAAAAGTGTGCAGAATTGAGCTATGATTCTCGAAAATTGTGCGGAAATGCGCATCTTCGACTTTATTGTGCTTAAATAAAATTAATATTTTTTTACGTTATCTAATTAGGATGTGAATTTCATCGCTGATGTTATTTAACTGGATAATCACGGCGCATTTTGAAAATTGCAATCTATTTATAAATACCTACATGTATTGGTCTCTAATAGAACATTTTTTCCTTATTTAAATACATTTTTAAAAACGTTATACTTACAAGTTGTAGAGCTGATTTCTTCAACGGGTGGGAAAAGCTTTAGAAATCTGAAGTGACCCAAGGCAAAGACGGACTTGAAACCGTAATTTGGGTACGAATCCCAAATTGCCGGTAATGGAATAAGTTTAAGCAGAGACGATATAAATTCCATCAATTTATGAATCACTTCAAACACGAAAACTAAAATCTTCAGCGACATGATTTAAGTTTGATTGAAAAACCAATCGTACAGCGATGAATACTTCGATCCGTGGTTTTTTTAACTCAGGATGGAGTCGAATTCATTTATTGTAAACTTCAATATTTTGTCAAACCGGATAAATTGAATTAATAACTAATTTCACTCAATCTAGAACATTTATATTCTAAGAGAGTGGTAGCTCTTTAAAGGGAGGGTGAAGTGGAAAATCAAGTGATTTATTTATCGATTCTTCTCCAGTCTGTATGGTGAAACATTCAGGAAATACTGTCTCCGAATGATTTTACAATTCAAATAAGGTTCAGATTTTAAGAACAATTTGAAATTAGGACCTCCGACCAATCGCGTAACGTCCTGCCTTTTTGTTAACAAGATTCTCGTGGCACGCGCCATGTCTCGCGCCACGATCGTCACATCGCGCGCAAATTTTATCAAATCTCGCGATAAAATCATTCGACATGGAACACGTACCACGAGAATTTTTTTAACAAATTGGCAAGGCTTTACGCGATTTGTCGGAGGTCCTTATTTCAAATTATCCATGAAATTTCAATAATTGTAATATTAAAACCATTCGGTGTTATTTCTTGGATGTTTCTCTATGCAGATTGGTATTATAATTAGTAGAAGAATCGATAAAAAGCCACTTTATTTTCCACTTCTCCCTCCCTTTAAGGTGTGATTAAAATTTCAAAGATATCCTTCAAATAACTTTTCTTATAAAGAATAGTTGTTAACCTTGGGTGGTTTTCATTTGCAGAAAAAACAAGTTGGGAAAACCAAAATATTACCTCTCCGTGTCAAGAGGTCTACTACTACAAACGTATTTACCTAGATATGGAATTATTTCACTTTTTTGAAGTAAAAATTTACGAAATATTGAAGCAGTATTCCAAACATAGCGAATGTACAGTAAAGCAGACGACATTTTACATCCAATAAGGATAAATCTTGGACACATGGAAATCAGTCAATGGGGAAAAGAACAGGAAATGAAGTCTACGCTTCACCTGTTTACCCTATATTCTGAAAGCTACATTCACAACTGGTTTGCAGTGTAAACACTATCGTCTCGTCTCACCTCAACAATATTCTTAGTTTGCCAACATGAATGTTAACGTTAAATAACACCAAAGCTAAATTGTAGCTAGACGCACTAATAGTCAATGCGCACCATAAAGAGAATAATAAGTCTGTAGTTACTAGCCGTTTACCATTAGCCCTTTTACTAACCTTATTATTATTATTTAAGAGTGTATTTAACTTTCGACTCACTCTGAACCGTTGATGTCTGTTCATTTCAGACACGAAAATCAAAGCCAATAGTTTACTTCACCTCAGGCCTCAATTATTTACTCTTTGTTTCACTAAGCCTATTGCGGATAATACTTGTTATACGCGCCTGAGTCTAGATCTTAGTTTTCTTCATGAAATTACTAAACCAAGGATTATTCTATATACAGATGTAGTATAGCTTACGCAATATATAAACAGCCATTTCAAATAACAATATTAAAATAAATCTTTGGAATATCAAAATGAAACAGAGCTTTAAAGCTACAAAAGTACTAAATGCATCATAATTACGAAAAACACTTCCACATATTCACTTTATATTATGGAAAAAGGGAATATTAAGGTTCTGTATGATTTCTTAACACATCAACACAAGGCTAACTGCTAACGCGACGCACTAGTGTAACAATGGACGGACACACACAGACAAAAACATAGACTGCTTTTTAAATCTTTCCGTATTAATTTTGAGTTGAGAAACAAGATTATCTTTAATATTTAAATAAATATAATTATTTTTAATTATTTTAATCTTCAATAATTAACATTAATAATAGTTAAATCGTTTAAAATAAAGTTATACTTATTATCTTCTCAAACTTTGCTAATATTGACGTTTAAAGTGAAGGGTACCCCTCTTGCCCGCTTTTTTCAAATTTGGGGTATATATACGATTCGTTTCCATTATAATAGTAAGGAAAAAGCGCAATTGCGAAAACCTTTGGTGGCCGATCCCACCTTAGGGAGGCTAGACGTTTCTCGTAACCCTAGCTGATCGCCGCGTATATCCTAAAACCAAACGATGATAATGGAGTAGAAGCCAATGATACAGATTGGTGTCTATGTGGAATAGACGGAAGACCAGCGGATGGTGGTGTTAGAAGCCAATGATACAGAATGGTGTCTATGTGGAATAGACGGAAGACAAGAGGATGGTGGTGTTAGAAGCCAATGATACAGATTGGTGTCTATGTGGAATAGACGGAAGACCAGTGGATGGTGGTGTTAGAACCCAATGATACAGATTGGCGTCTATATGGAATAGACGGAAGACCAGTGGATGGTGGTGTTAGAAGCCAGTGTAAGTGCGGACTGGTGTCAATGTGGGATTGATAAAGAATAGAAGATGGTGGTGGTGGAAGCCAGAAAAGTACCAGACTGGTGTTCATATGGGATGGACGAAGACCAAACATGGTGGTGTGAGAACTCAAGTATAGAGTAGCCAACGGAGAGAAATACAATTTTCCAAATTTCTGTGAACTGTCAATGCGGTCCGGAAATTGGGAACACGTTTGCTCCGATACGCAAACTGCGAACGCGGTCACGTGGGTGTAACAACGGACAGACAGACAGACACACACACACACACACAGACAGACAGACACGGCCGTTACAGAACCTCTCCTGGACTACGTCACACGGAGAGGTAAAAATCGCTCATTTTGACTAAAAATTGGAAATAATAATATCAAGACTGAAATTACAGATAAAAATTAAATATGTCTTTGTCGACAAGGATGCGAAAACGTGAAAAATAAGCGTTTTTGATAAATTCCCTCAGGTACAAATATTCCAATTTTGGTTCAATACTATTGGACCAATTTCCCATTTCCCCCTGGGGCGCTTTCGAAAAGTGGGGAATAGCTTCAAAAGACTGCGCTAAAAGAAAGTGTACCTTGCTAACTTTTCTCCGATACTGAGTAGCAAGCATTTTTAAACGATTTGAAGGCTAAATATGAGGAGAATGTGAAATAAGCCATAATCCACAACGGATCCTTTGATATGATTTTCCGTTTCTAATTACATTCTGCCAAGGTGGTCTTATATCTTTCCCTAACGACTAAAAGTGCCTTGACAAAATTTTCCTGTCTGTGTGGACACTTAACGCCTTTGAAATGTGATTTGTACAATATTTTATTTAGAATATAACTCTTTTTTACAATTTTCAAATTTAATAAAACAATACTTAATTTCGGATTAATTGCAAAGCTAAAATGTAACGGGTTTAGAATAGAACGTTCTTAAGAGGCTTAATAGCCGGGGATTCTCGGACCCATCCTTGAGAAGAAATCAACATGGATCAAACCACTCAAACAATTCGTTTAATCAAATTCGAAATTTAACAAGAGATTTTCTCAAATATATATACAATCAAAATGAGTACAAACTTTTAAAAATCCGTGGGGTCCCTATACTACTATTTTATCCAATCATTATTATCATTGACAAATACAACAGTTAAGTCCGATTGGTGCCATATACAAAAATATTTTCAATTCTTCTGGTTTCTGAGCTCGAAATGGAGAGGCATTTTATGAATTTTTGAGACAAAATCAAATTCATTAGTTACTTTATCTCTCGGTAATTTGAAAGTGATTTGAAAATGGCGAAGAACGTTTACTAAATATAGTTTCATTTCAATCGTGGCGAATGTTTGTCCTGAAAAACAGTTGAAATTAAATGGTGTTATAAATTATAGCAAGAAAGGTGTTGACGATGGGATGTAGGCAAATGGGTGTCTTCCTTCGCTGTTCTCCGGGTTGAATCTGTCGGGGTCAAATATTTCTGGATTGGGGAAATGTCGGGGGTCGCGATGAACGCCCGGTATCAAGATACCGCAAGTCACACCTTTTTTAAGAGTTTTCTCGCCTAAAATTGCAATGGCGTTATTTTATCTAAATGTTTTGAAATATAAATGATAGTGGATTAAAGTAAAATGATCTGTTCTAAATTATAGACGTTTAACAAATTGAGGAGACTTTTAATCACGTATTTGCAAGGGGAAAGGTAAAATAGTGAATTAACTTATTAATGTTAATTCTAATAGGAAAGAAATTAGTAAGATCAGAAGTGAGATGAGACTAGAAGTACTGAGCTAACCAAATCCTTCACTTGGCGAAAGTGAATATTCTTGATAACACACCAACGGTTGGTCCTCTGGTAGCGGTTTCTGAATTCTCCCTCCAATACGTGAGACGCTCGCGGCAGTAGAAGGCCGAACTAGATTCAAGTACCCGCGTCCATGTTCCGCGGCTTTAGGTTGAGGGGAAGGGGGTAGGAAATTTTTTGGAACTCGACCAATTTTTTTCATTCTAGTGTAGGCGCGATGGAAGCGGCGAATAAAATCTTCATATTTATTCACTGGTGCCAGGATCTACTAGCAATGCTAGAGCTCTTTACTTCTAGTCTGGTAAGATTAAAACGAACCCATTTGTAAGTCTTCTGTTAGCTCGCGAGCAATCAAAGGAAGTGGAGGACACAGCCTTAGCGATTCCTGCAAATGCTTAAGTTGGCTTTCACTTAATATTGGAAAACTTATGCTTTAACTATTTAACAATAATTAACCTTGATGACATTTTCGAGGTAGGTCAAGTGTTTTAAATCGGTGTATTCAATGTCTCTTTCGATGTCCGTTCCACAGACGGAAGTCAACTCTTGGTAGACCTTTTCTTGAATCTTCGGGTAAAGACCGAGCAAATACAGGCTAAATGTTGCAGCGGTAGTGGTAGTGTCGAAACCCTACAAAAGAAATTATGTATAACCTTTTTTCAATTGAACGGCGTTATGTTGTTTATCACCGCTCCAATGATAGTAACGGTTTCGTCTCGAAGTTGTTTATCACTCATCAATTCGGGGTTTTTCTCGAGCATTTGTAGAAGGGATTGCAAAAAGTTGACATTTCGAACGTTATCGTCGGGTTCTTTCATATTCGCCTTAACTTTCGACAACTCCGTCTACAAATGAATTAGTGGTTTCGTTACGTATTGTGTCAAAGTTCAAAATTCGAAAAGTGTCTACTTACTTGGTACGTCTCGTCCATTACTTTAACCGCATTTACGGTTTCTTTTCCCTTTGCTGTCATTTTGAATAATTTCTCAGATATCAGCCATGGTCGAACTAACCGGTAACCTAAGCTTTCTTCTAGGCTAAAAATATTAATAATATTTTAATTAAATCTAGGCAGAGAGAATTTATAACAGGGAGTGGAAACTGAGGAATATTATGTAGCTCAAAAATCACGTGATATACAAAACTGGCCAGGTCTATTTCCGGTACTATTTTTTGTGACCCCTCCCTCTAGGGTGGGTCTAGAATGTTACGGGAGGGTCTAGGGGAGATTGACACTATCTTTTTAGGGAAAGGGAACGATCTGACTAAAATAACTCCAAATGGCGCCAGTCGCACTCGAAATCACGAACCCTTAATGGGTAATTGTACAACCAACAGTGATTGAGGGCAAACTTTAAAATTAAAGGAGAGTCATGTGACCGGAAATTTACTTGGCCAGTTTTAGCGTTTGAGCTACATTGTATTTAGTACTTTCAAGGGCAAGAGTTTCCACTCCCTATTATAAATTCTCTCTGATCTAGGCAAGAATAAAATATTTAAAAACTCCCTATTATAAATTCTCTCTGATCTAGGCAAGAATAAAATATTTAAAAATAAGGAGAGCTGAGGCTAGTGAGATAAATCAACAAGATTAATTGAGTTGGTACATACCTTTTAATGGCTTTGAAAAAGATTTCTCCAAAATATTTGTTACTTTGATGATCTACGTCAGTAACAGCGTCTATAAGAACAAATAATTAATGTTGGCTTTATTTTTACGGAAAGCTCAAACATTCGCGTACAAAACTGGCTCATGTCTCATTACCGAATACCGCCAAAATGTGAGGGTTGACTTTCAAAAAAATTCGCAATAAAAATTAAATTTTCATTTTTGGTTAAACGATACACTTTTTGGTGGCAGAATGAAAAATATTTCACTTTCTTTTAAATGAAAAGTTCAGGTGCCATAATATTATTATAAGAAGTGATATCTAGTTTATCAGGGAGAAGGTATAAGATGCCTAAGAATTCGCGCGCCATAGTCCCAGTCACCCTTTCGAAATACAAGGGGGGGGACGTAAAAGGAGACCGGGCTATTTCGCCTCTCCTAAGTCGGAAAATACGTAATTTTACTCTAGACGTGAGTTTTCAAGAACCAATGAGATGCTGGTTGTAATTTAGAGGCGGGGATTTACTCCGGACCTACGTTTGGACTGGAGATGAAGCTGGAAATGTGGCGAATTTATACCTTCTCCCTGATAAACTAGATATCACTTCTTGATTATACCTTAAAAGAACGGCCTTTTTCTAAATATAAAACTAAATGTATTAAAAAAAATAAATTATTATTTTAAAATAACTACCATTTAATTTATCTAAAAATTGAGGGCTTGCAATTTCCCCCAAATTTTATGAAAATGAACTTTCACATTTTTGGCGGTATTAGGTCCAATGGGATAAGAGCCTGTTTTGTAAACTCAAAGTTTCAAAGGATATAAGGGGCAAAATGTTGTAGCAAAAGAGGAGCTGTCGAAACCCTGCCAAAGTAATTTAGTATAACCCCCAAATTTAAGAGCGCTTTATTGTTTATTACCGCTCCAATGAGAGTTAGGCATTCGTCTCGAAGTTGTTTATCACTCATTAATTCGGGGTTTTTCTCGAGCATTTCTAGAAGGATATCCATAAAGTTTACGCTTCGAACATTATCATCGGGCTCTTTCATATTCTCTTTCTTTTTCATCAACATCGTCTTCGAATGAATTCGTGGTTTAGTTCGAAATGTGTCGAGTTCGATTTTCAAAAAGTGTCTACTTACTTGAAACGTCTCATCAATTACTTTAACTGCGTTTACGGTTTCTTTTCCCTTAGCTGTCAATTTGAATAAGTTGTCCGATTGCAACCACGGTCGAATTAAACGGTAACCGAAGCTTTCTTCGCAACTATATTAATGAATATTTTCTGGTAATTATAAAGTATGCGCGTTTTGGTAGAATTAATATATTATGGGGTTTATTTGACTAATGGTTGGAAAATAATTTCCAATAGCCAAAAATTTTAACCACTGTTTGTCTTCGGAAACCATTTTGAAAATAAAGGGGAAGGGAAAGCTGAGTGGTGTTCAATATGTTAATTCTGTTTGAACGGAAAGATGTCACAGTTGAGGATTATATTTTGTTAATTGAAAAAAGAAAAGATTACCTTATTATAGCTTTGAAAAGGACATCTTTGAAAATATTCTCATTTTCATATTCATGGTCAGAAACCGCGTCTATAATAAGAAAACGAAATTACACCTTACGGTGTATTATGCCACCTATATTTTACTGAATTTCGTAACTTTTTGGTCTGTGATAAGCACCCATAATCAAAGCCTAACCTAAACTAAACATAGCAGGAAAAAAATTTGTTTAGCAGTGAATCATTCTTAAATAATAATGCAATGAGTTCCCCGGTTGATTTCATAGAGTATAGCGCATCATCTGCAATACAGACTTTTAAGTTACCAATTATTATGAAGAAAGCGCACTTCTCGACTGACTCCGTTATATCTAAAATCTTGGAATGAGATTTGTGAAGGTTTTCTTGCAATTGAGATATCATCATTTTGACGTGTTTGTTCATCATGGGAACGAACTCCTTGATGCTCCCAAGATGAAACAACGGATTAAACAATTTCCTCTGTTTCCACCAAAGATATCCCGTGCTGGAAATTCGGCAATACAATTGCTTTTTTGAATACATCGCTATCATAAGAAATTTAATAACTTTTCAAACTCTTACCTCGCTACTAAGCCATTTCCTAAAAACATGTGAAAAAGCTTGTAATGCTTGCTTTTGTTGATTTCTTTGCTACTGGTTAGGACAACCTTGAAATAAGTGGTCAATTGATCGGTAGTTAGCGGGGTCAGTCTCAAATTTCTTGCCACTCTTTGAAAGGGACCTTACCTTTATTAGCTCTGGGTCAACTAAAAAAAGCATTTTCTGATTGAAAATGTTGAAATCAAAAAGTCCTCCTTGACGAAATATGGTAGCCATTCCCATAAGGGTCTCCATAAAATCTAAAAATAGCAGAATTAATCTCTTATAAGGGATGCAGAGATTTGTCACAACAAAAAACCACAAACATATTGGCTGTGAAATATGGGGGGGGGGGCTCTGCAAGTAAATACCATGTTTCATTAGTGTTGCAAATGCAATTTACAGGGCCAATCTCTCGATACTACTTTCAGTTCTAAATTATATTTGGAACATTGTTCCAAATTCCCAGATTGTGTGAGCACGATAGTATACCGTCAATTGCTAAGATGTTTAATATTGCGAATTCTAACGTAGGACTGTTCACGATATCGAAGCAGCTCTGGGTCGTGACGAGCGAGCCGAGCCGACACTTTGGCGGATCGATTAAGGAGCGAGCGAGCTTTTTTAAGGTCGAGCCGACAGGCATCGAGCAACTACGACTCGCGGGCTTAGTTAATAAAATTGTGCTCTCCTTTTAGTCTTTCTTCTCTCCACAAATAACGTTCCGTTGCATTTTTACATGAAATAAAGCGTGGGAAAATTTGCTTTCTCTCGCCTCTAACCGTGAGAATAAAACGATTTCTTCACATTTTACCGAGTGGGTTGTAGTGAAACATTTCATTCCTAAACATGGGATAGCATTTCTAGTCGTTCTCAAGTCTTACGTTGGTAGTAGAAATTTTTGTTAAACATATGTATGTTAACCCGGCCAGCTCAGCTCGACTCGTGAACAGTCTTAAGTAGTGACATACTTATGGAACGTATCTTATACGCTTATGGTAAAATTTGGTATTTAAAATAGTCTATTACTCACAAGTTGTAGAGGTGACTTCTTTAACGGGCGGAAAGAGCTTTAGAAATCTGACGTGTCCAAAGGCGAAGACCGACTGGAAACCGTAATTTGGGTACGAATCCCATATTCGCGGTAATGGAATACTTTTAAGTACAGACGATATAAGTTCCATAAAATTATGAGTCAATTCAAACACGAAAAGTAATATCTTCAGCGACATGATTGTTGTGTGATGGAAAGAACAACTGAGCGATCAAAAACACTTGGACCCGCGGTGTTTATACGCAGGATGGAGTAGAAATAATTTCTTATTAACTCGTAATGCATTTCTAATTGCCGGCTCGATTTCATAAATTGAACTTTTAATTCAGGTAAAACATGTTCGCTTAAGTTGTTTACCGTTATAAATTCATTTTAACCGGGTTAAGTTCAGTCAGCCTAAATGAAAACTGTCTCTCTCGGGACCACTTGATCATTAATAAGCAGCCTCAAGGGCGTGATATGAATAAATTAAAACTTTGTTATATAATTTTTCCAAACGGTCTAATAAACCCTTTTTTTTAACAAGTCAACTAAGAGTAGGATGTTTCTTACTAACAGAGTGTTTCGATTCATGACATGAATATTATAACAAGATATATATATATATGATTAATTAATGTTTTCGCGTGGATCTACTTCTGCAAAGAAGCCGTTTAGCGATTGAAAGTTCGACAAGTGAAATACAATACATGAATATTTTCAATTCTTCTGGTTTCTGGGCTCCAAATGGAGAGGCATTTTATGAATTTTTGTGACAATATCAAAACCAGGAATGACCTTATCTCTCGGTAATTGGGAAGTGACTCGGAAATGCCGAAGAAAGTTCGCTAAAATTACTTTCAATTCAATCGTGGCGAATGCTTGTCCTGGAAAACAATTGAAATAAAATGAAGTTATTAATTATAGAAAGTAAAGTGTTGACGAACCGATGCAATTGCGGGGACCGGCTGCAAATGGAATGTAGCAAAATGGGTGTCTTCCTTCGCTGTTCTCCGGGTTGAATCTGTCGGGGTCAAATACTTCTGGATTGGGGAAATGTCGGGGGTCGTGATGAATGCCTTGAATCAAGATGGCGCAAGTCACACCCTTTTTAAGAATTTTCTTGCCTAAAATTTGCAATGGTATTACTTTATCAATGATATATAGTCCTAGTGGGTTAAAGCCAAATGCTCTCCTCTGAATTTTAGACGTAGAACAAATAGACAAGGAGACATTTAATTAGTTCACTTGCTACTCTACTTGGCAAAATAGTGAATTATTAATGTTAATCTAGTAAGAAAGAAATTAGTAAGCTGAAAACGAACCGATTTGTAAGTCTTCAGTGAGTTCGCGACCAATCAACGGAGTTGGAGGACACAGCCTTAGGGATTCCTGCAAAGGGTTAAGTTGGCTTTCACTTAATATTGGAAAACTTCTAATACAGCTTTAGCTGTTGAACAAAAATTAACCTTCGTGACTCTTTCGAGGTAGGTCAAGTGCTTTAAGTCGTCGTATTCAATGTCTCTTTCGATGTCCGTTCCACAGACGGAAGTCAACTCTTGGTACACCTTTTCTTGAATCTCCGGGTAAAGACCGATCATGTAAAGGGTAAATGTTGAAGCAGTAGCGATGGTGTCGAAACCCTGCCAAATTCATTTAGTATAGCCTTTCTACATTTAAACGGCATTATGTTGTTTATTACCGCTCCAATGAGAGTGATGCATTCGTCTCGTAATTGTTTATCACTCATCAGTTCGGAGTTTTTATCGAGCATTTGTAGAAATATATCCCCGAAGTTCACATTTCGAATGGTGTCGTTGTCCTCTTTCATATTTGCCTTCTTTTTCGCTAATTCCGTCTGCGAATGAGTTTGGTGATTTTCTCACGATTGGTTTCGCTTTATCGTATCAAACAGTATCAACTTTACTTGGAATATTTCGTCTATTACTTTCATTGTATTTACGGTTTCTTTTCCCTTGGCTGTTAATTTGAATAATTTCTCCGATATAAACCATGGCCGAACTAAACGGTAACCGAAGCTTTCTTCGCATCTAATGTTAATGACGATATAGTTAAGTCACAGTAACTAGGCGCTTAAGAACTGATTGGTTTTTGGAGAGCATTGAAAGGTCACTTAAAATAGTATTATCTTGGATCCACATACCGCATGTTCCATCTTAACTCTACATAAACAGACGACACAGCCGCCCATTAAAAGTTTCATGCAAGAACACTACATAAAATAGTTTAAACTTGGGAAAGCTGAGGCTTGCGAGTTAAATCTACTGAAGGAATTGAGTTTATGGTGGAATGAATTTTCCACTTGGTACCTTTTAATGGCTTTGAAAATGAAATCTCCAAGAAATTTGTTACTTTGATAATCTTCGTCAGAAACTGCGTCTATAAAAACAAATAATTATCGTTGACTTTGGTTTTCGCCGCATCGCTTCAATATCAAGCATCAAAGGGTTCTTACCCATAACTATGTAGAAGGCGCACTTCTCGATTGATTCCACTATATCTAAAATATCGGAATCAGATTTGGAAATGTTTTCCAGAAATTGAGAGATCATCCTTTTAACGTGTTTGTTCATCATGGGAACGAACTCCTTGATGCTCCCAAGATGAAATATCGGATTCAGCAATTTCCTTTGTTTCTTCCAATGATCTCCTTCCCTGGAAATAGATCATTTCAAAAATGACATACACAAAACACAGGCACACAGGGGCAGGCGGCCATTGGGGGGGGGAATATACCTCGCGCTAAAAAACAATGCAGGGCGGAGCACGAGTTCACAAAACGCGGGAGGCTAGCCAACTCGCTTTGTCTCTAGCGGTGCTTCTTGGCGAGAGGGAGAAGAAAACCCCTGTGTGTTGGTTTCTCTTTATGTAATTTCCTAAATAGGCTCACCTCGTTACTAACCCATTTCCAAAAAATATGTGAAATAACTTGTAAAATTCGGCTTTGTTGATTTCTTTGCTACTGGTTAGCACAACCTTGAAATAAGTGGTTAGTTCGGCGGAAGTTAGCAAGGTCAGTTACAAATTTGTCGTCACACTTTGAAAGGTCCCTTACCTTAATTAAATCTGGATCAACCAATATTACGCCTTTTTTATGAAATAAATTGAAATGGAAAAGTCCTTCTTGACGAAATAACGAAGACATTCCCATAAGGGTTTCCAAAGCATCTAAAAGTTGAAAGATTTTTCAATTAGAAATGCGCAGACTTATGGGGGCTGAAACCGTTGTACTCACAAGTTGTAGAGGTGATTTCTTTAACGGGTGGAAAGAGCTTTATAAATCTGGCGTGTCCAAAGGCGAAGACGGACTTGAAACCGTAATTTGGGTACGAATCCAAAAATGGCGGTAATGGAATACCCTTAAGCAGAGACGATATAAATGTCACCAATTTATGAATCACTTCAAACGCTAAAAGTATTATCTTCAGCGACATGATTGTTTATTGTTTGATGGAAAGACTAGTTGTGAAGCGATCAACACTTCGACCAGCCGTCAGGATGGAGTCGAATTCATTTATTAATCACTCGAAATGTCGTTAGTGAACCGGTTAAATTTAATTTTTAACTAATAAAAAACTTTAGCAAACAAGTTTTCCTGAATTACCATATACGTGTATTTAATTACAGATTGGAGAATTCTCTTAAACGTGCTAAAAGGAAGTAAATGATTATTTTCGCGTTTGTGACGTTTAAAAATAATTAGCGTTTCTTAAAATAACTTAACTAGAATTAAGATAAATTACTGACGATTAAAATAAATTCATTATTCCTAAAATCATTTTAAACATAGCTTTAGTCGACGTTTGAATTCTAGCGTATGCCTCTTTAAATTTTTTTTGGAAATTTAGGGTATGTAAGGCAATTAATTCACAGTAATGATAAGAAAACCCGCAATTGCGTGAATCGTTGATGGAAGCCCATAAATTGGGAGGCTAGACGTTTCTCGTAACCTTAGCCAATCACCGCGTACATCTTAACCCTAACGATCATAATGGAGTAGAAGCAAATATTGCTTTCTGTGAACTGCGAACGCGGTCCGGATACTGCGAAAACGTTTGCTCCTATTTGCTAACAGCGAACGCGGTGACAGACACAAACACACACACACACACAGACACGTCCAGTGTAATACCTCTCCATGACGTCACTGACGTCACCGCCACTCGGAGAGGTAAAAACACAATCAGATCTAGCGTCTAGCCACTCTAAAATAGAATACGAGCTAAAGAATGTAAGTTATTGCCCGATCAGACGTAATTTTGATCATGACCCTTGGTTCTCATAAAGGACTACGTGTATTTAACTTCCGGCTCACTCTGAACCGGTTAAGCCTCTTCATACAGAACATGAAACAAAACGGCAATTTCAATCGTATTTATCTTGGCATGGACCTTGGGTCTCTTCACAATTCGGTCTAGTCCGAACCGACTAAACATCCATGGAAGGAAAATAACTCGGCATTACACGATTTTATTTATCATTTTTGAAATATTTATGGTTTTGAAATCAAAAAAAAACTTACTTAATAGGCTTAATCGTCTCACATTCTAGTACTGTTAAACTACCAAAACCTGATTGTAATTAAATTTGAAATAATTTATTCCTTTAAATATAACAGGAATAAAGTATAGCTCTGATCAAGTCGGTTTTTGGTTTTTTTAATACCTGCTTATTATTTTGTTTTTAATAAGAATAAGAATTAATTTTAATCATTTCATTTTTGGAGCAAGGCCATTTTTGATTGCGTGTTTGATTTCATAAACAAAACGCTTAAGAGAATTCTGAAATCTACAATTAAATAGAAAAGTTCGATGGTAATTGAGGAAAAACGTGTTCGCTTAAGTTGTATATCGATTATTTATTAAATTTAACCGCTTTATCAATCTTAATTACTCTCATTATAATATTCATATTAAAGTTTACCGTTTATCTGAAACCATATCCCGTACACTTTATTTTACTTCTATAAAATAGATTAAGATTTTATTTTATATAAGTAGAATTTTAGTAGGTCTTTCCATAAACTCTTTTGTGAGAGTGTAGAACCAAGAAGAAATATACCTATAAGAAGGCCTAAATCCGCCTCTGGTGCTTGACAATCCCTCTTCATAGGAAACGGAGGCGGGACTTAATATTTTATCTTACACTATATTTTCCACCTTCTATCTCTTTCACCTTTATATTAAGCCTTGGGTGGTTTCCTGGAACTCACGAACTCATAAGTATAGTACACTTGATTCACCTTAGAATTGATTACAGAACGATTTTCACGTAAAGACGCATATTCCAAATCCATCGAGTTAGGTTCAAAACTAACTAAGTTGTTAATGGCAATTAAAATAAAATTGTGTACCGTTTCAGCACCGCGGGCAGCCTCCATTTTCTGTTTACTTTGCTCGAGTTCCTTTTCTCTACTCTGAATACGTCATTCGCGTCTGTATGACCTATCCTCACGGAATCCAATGGGAAAGCGAAGAACAATTAGGGACATGAAAGGGTGGGGCTTACTTGTCCACTCACGCCTGTGTAGAACTAAATTCTGGCGAATTTAAGTCTTTATATGGTTTATTTCTTCTTGGTAGCTGAATTAACGGACAGGGACAATCTGAGCTCCCGTTGTTCTTGTTATTAAAATGTGGTGTTATTTATACTAGAATTCTGAGAAATTAGGAAACGACATCGTTTATTTTAGTTAACATCTTTATCGTTCAGGACAATAAAAATTATATATGTACAATTAATTATTTTGAGTGGGTCTACAAAGAAACGTGCTTTAGTCATTAATTACAAAAAGTAGACGTTTAGCCGTTGTAAGTTCAACAAGTGAAATACAAAACAAAAATATTTTCAATTCCTCTGGTTTCTGGGCTCGAAATGAAGAGGCATTTCATAAATTTTTGTGACAATATCAAGAGCAGGAATTACTTTGTCTCTCGGTAATTGAGAAGTGATTCGGAAATGGCGAAGAACATTCGCTAGAAATAATTTCAATTCAATCGCGGCGAATGGTTGCCCTGGAAAACAGTTTAAATCAAATGAAGTTATTAATTATAGAACACGAATGTAACCCCTCCTGTTATAGAATGAAAGGTGTTGACAAACCAATGCAATTGCGGGGACCAGCTACAAATGGGATGTAGGCAAATGGGTGTCTTCCTTCGCTGTTCTCCGGATTGAATCTGTCGGGGTCGAATATTTCTGGATTTGGGTAATGTCTGGGGTCGTGATGAACGCCTTGCACGAAGATGACGCACGTTGCACTCTTTTTAAGAATGTTTTCACCTAAAATTTGCAATGGTATTATTTTATCTAGTTATTTTGAAATATAGATGATAGTGGATTGAACCCAAATGCTCTGTTCTAAATTTAGACGTTTGACAAATAGAGGAGGAGACTTTTAATTAGTTAATTTGCAAGTGTCTTGGTGGAATGCTGTTAAATCTAGAATGAAACTAGTAAGCTGAAACCGAACCTATTTGTATGTCTTCTGTGAGCTCGCGAGCAATGAACGGAACTGGAGGACACAGCCTTAGCGATTCCTGCAAAGGGTTAAGTTGGCTTTTACTTAATGTTGGACAACTTGTAATACAGTTTTTTAGCTGTTGAACAAAAACTAACCTTGATGACATTCTCGAGGTAGGTCAAGTGTTTTAAATCGGTGTATTCAATATCTCTTTCGGTGTCCGTTCCACAGACGGAAGACAACTCTTGGTAGACCTTTTCTTGGATTTCCGGGTAAAGACCAATCATGTACAGAGTAAATGTTGTAGCGGTAGCACTTGAGTCGAAACCCTGCCAAAGTAATTTTGTATAACCTTTTTGCATTTAAAGCGCACTTTATTGTTTATTACCGCTCCAATGAGAGTTAGGCATTCGTCTCGAAGTTGTTTATCACTCATTAATTCGGGGTTTTTCTCGAGCATTTGTAGAATGATATCCATAAAGTTTACGCTTCGAACGTTATCGTCGGGTTCTTTCATATTCGCCTTCTTATGCATCAACATCGTCTGCGAATGAATTCGTAGTGTTGTTCGAAATGTGTCACGTCTGATTTTCAAAAAGTGTCTACTTACTTGGAAGGTCTCCTCTAATTTTTTTACTGCATTTACGGTTTCTTTTCCCTTAGCTGTCATTTTGAATATCTTGTCCGATATCAACCATGGTCGAAGTAAACGGTAACTGAAGCTTTCTTCGCATCTAATGTTAATTAATATTTTTATTTTTAGGCGCTTAAGAACTGATTGGTTTCTGAATAGCCTTGTAGAAACTTTCTTAGAATTTTGGTATATTTCTTTTGCTTTAAAAATCTGTTTTTCCTCACTTTTTTGGACAAGGCTTGGTTTAAGAAAAATTCTCCCACCCAAGCAATGCAGGTGCAGGGTGTCACCGGTCGGTCATGCTAGGTTTATTTGTAAGCGTGTTTGTCGCGAGAGAGTACTTTTGCTCGAGGGGAAGTGTTTTTGCAACCCTGACCTTCGGCTAGTACAATGAAAGTGAGTCTTTTTGGAGTTTCTGGGTAAAACGGGCAGTTCTACCACGAAATTTCTACACACGGAAATTATCTTTGTATCTTTTTTTATCATTACTTGGTTAGCTGTTACTCGGAGTAGATCTTGCTACACAAAATTTCTCAAAACCCCTTTTCAATCAGTCTAATATTCAGTATGCAATCTTGTTATATTTTTTAACATTAAAAGTTACTCTTGATACTCAAATCTATATTTAAGCTAGTTGCGGCGATGTTTTATTTCACATGCATATGATTAACGAACGATATAACGCGAAGGAGCAGTTACTACAAGCCTTGACCTGTCCAACGTTTCCTCACTTAAAAATATATTTAAGTTACATTGGAACTCACTGTCTCTAATTCCTGTATAATTTTTATTGGTGAGGACTTAAATATTTAATTTTTTTTAATTTAAGTTAAATATAAGGGAACATCCGTTATGTGGAGAACAAAGACTTTAGATATGACTTCAAGCGAAAGGACTTTAATGGACTGCTGGTAAGTGGTAACTATGAAGCCCCATCTAAAGTCTTTGAATCTTCATACCGGATGTTCCGTAATAACTTAATTTCATGCAGATGATACCGAGGCGCAAGGTTCTTAAATTGACATCCGTTTTTGAAACGGATCTATTGGCTATGGCCGACGATCATCTTACATTGATCCATCGTATACAATTTGTAGTTTCAAGCAAGAACACTAGATAAAATAGTTCAAAATAGGGAAAGCTGAGGATTGCCAGTTAAATCTACTAGAGGAATTGAGATTATGGTGGATTGAATTAAGTTGTCTTGTTGGTACCTTTTAACGGCTTCGAAAAAGATATCACCATGATATTTGTTACTTTGATAATCTTCATCAGAAACAGCGTCTATAATGACAAAAAATAATGTTGACTTTATTTTTAAGGAAAGTACAATCATTTGTGTACATGTACAAACAGTCTCCTATCCCATTGGACAGAATTATATTAAGCCATATCTCATTAAAAAGAATGTCCCATTACAGTGAATACTTCCAAAATGTGCGGTTTCATTTTGATAAAATTCGCATTAAGCATTTCCATGTATTTTTAGAGGCAGAATTAAAAATCTTACAATTTTATTTAAGAAACACACATGCCTATGCCTAACCTATCACTAACACTAACCTAACGCAATCCTAACTCTAACCTAACCTTACCCTAAACCCAAACCATAAACTTATAGACTTTAGCCTAATAGAGCCAACCAGCAAATCTTTTGAATTTTTATAACGGCTCAGATCTCGTTCTCGGGTTTTGAAGCGAGAAAGGGATAACCTTATTGGCTTGATTTTGCCATGCGCAGTACCCGTTTTACCCCAAGAGTCAGACTCTAATCCAATGAGAAAAAAAAGAGAGATTTATTTTCGTCGCTCAACGACAGATGGTACTACAGTCAACTTTTTTAGTCACGAGATCCTATCCCTTAGATGGAGACGAGACCAAGCCATCTTGTTTATTTGTTGGTTGGGTCTATTAGTGGCTAGTGAACGTCTTACTTTAAATATACTTGCATACTTACAAGTATTACATTATTGTTATCCGTCCTGGAATTTTGAACCAGATTAATAATATCAATATCGTTACCAAGAAATATATAATTGTAAAAGTCCTATAAGCTCGCGGAACGTGAATGACTATTAGCATTTATTTTGGTATATTAAGGTCACTAAATATTTCAAAGCAAAACGGGGAAATAAATGAGAGTACCTATCATAAAGTCCATGTTTACGCGTCACTCTTCAAACTACGTATGTCTAGGTTGTAATTTAATGATTGGCTGTTTGATGTCATACTTCATTTCGATATATCGCTTCAATGTAAAGTATAAAATGATTCTCAATTTACCCATGATCACGTATAACCCGCACTTCTCAATTGAATCAGATACATCAATAATCTTGGAATCAGCTTTGGAAAGGTCTTCTTGAAATTTAGAGATCATCATTTTGACGTGTTTGTTAATCATGGGAACGAACTCCTTGATACTCTGAGAATGGAACATCGGATTCAGCAATTTCCTCTGTTTCTTCCAAAAGTCACCATTGCTGAAAATTCGTCAATAGACCATTTCAAAAACTACATACAGAGAACTCAACACAAAGGGGCAATGCCGCCATTGGAGTATTCTCGTTCGCGCCAAAAAGCCCGAGTTCACCAAATGCTGGAGGCTTGTCAACTCTCACTGCCTCTAGCGGTGCTTCTTGGCGAGAGGGGAAGTATTCATCAATGGTGGCCTCGTCCATATGTGTTGGCTTCTCTGTGTGTATTCTCTGAAATGGTCTATTAAATTTGCTTGATCATAACTCTTACCTCGTTAGTAAGCCATTTCCTACAAATAATTGGATTAACTTGTAAAGTTCAGCTTTGTTGATTTCTTTGCTACTTTTTAGCATAACCTTGAATGAAGTGAAAAATTTCGGCGGGAGTTAGCAAGATCAGTAGCAAATTTGTCGCCCCATCACTCGCGAAATGTCTTACCTTAATTAAATCTGGATTATACAATACTACGCATTTTTTATTAAATATATTGAAATGAAAAAGTCCTTCTTGACGAAAAATCTTAGACATTCCCGTAAGGGTTTCGAAAAAATCTAAAAGATGAAAAATCTTTAGGTTAGTGCCCGTAAATTTTCAGGTACAATTATACAAAGCAAAAACATTTAATCAATTGCGATTAGAAGGAAAAACATGTAAAGAAATATATTTTATAATAGCTGTCTTGAGACTCGTTTTAATTATTGATATTCATCCGTTTATCTAGCGCCATATCCGTGGGTAAGCTTCATTTTTATAATATAAAATAAATGGTAGCATGAAATTTGGGTGACAAGATTGGGTGTCCGGCAATTTGGAGCGTTGAAAATTGGGTGTCCCACAATTGGGACGGTTAAAAATTGGGTGTTCAAAAATTGGGAGAATTTAAAATTGGGTGAGCTACTATTTGGTGTCAATGAAACTGGCAGAGCGTCAGTTGGGTGAATAAAATTTTATTTTGTAAAAATTACAAATAACTTCTCATTCTAAATTATTTTTTTAAGGTTAATGTTAAAAAAATGAACTCTATGATAAATTGTGAGAAATGCCTCGTAAATCCGAAAGTGGTTCGGTTTCTTCGGAACGGTTTACGGCATTATAAATTATTTTTTTCCAAATCAGCAATTTTTTCTCTGAAACGTCAGGTTTGGTTCTGTTCGGTTTGGTTGAGACAGGTCAGGTTAGGTTTGGTTGAGATAGGTGAGGTTAGATTAAGTTAGGCCAGGTTAAGTTGAGAGAGGTTAAGTTAGAATAGCCCCTTCCAAAAAGTTTGACTGCCTTGTGCATCTTGTTGTTTAAGTTCTTCGCGCATGCGCACTTGAAGCTAAAAAACGTCATATCTAGGTTGTGAACTAGGCTATGCGGGGAAACTACTTCCTGTTTGTAGGAAGAACTGAACTGACTCAGGCTAAGAACATTTTTTCAAAACATTTTGGAAGGGGCTATTTGTTGAGATAGGTTAGGTTTGGTTATTTCGCCAAACTTTTATAGTTTTTTCTGAAATATGTACTTTTTGAATAACAAATTGTCGATTCTACCAATTTACGCTCTGCCAGTTTCATTGACACCAAATAATCGCTCACCGAATTTTAGATTCTCCCAACTTACGGACGCCCAATTATCTTAGACCTAAATAAATCTAGATTTTAAGTTATCAAAGTAGAATATGAATTTAATTGCTCATTTTATTTAAATAAATCCTAAACTTTCAAAAAGTGCATCGAGGGCTATTTACACAAATTTTCTGAACGCCTGTTAAGTAAGGTACGATGTGGCTATGACCACACGTAGTAAGCTAATCTATTATTAGAATTACGTAAGAATAAATTGAAAGTATATCGATACATGGTATATACCGATGTAATAGTTGTGCAAAATTAGTAACCCTACAATGAAAACAAAAAGTCGCAACCGATATAACTCTGATTTAAATAAAGTGGGTATTCACTTTTACTCTATCTTTAAAACTTGTTATTTAAAGAAGTGTATTACTCACAAGTTGTAGAGCCGATTTCTTTAACGGGTGGAAAAAGCTTTAGAAATCTGGCGTGACCAAAGGCGAAGACCGACTTGAAACCGTAATTTGGGTACGAATCCCAAATTTGTGGCAATGGAATACTTTTAAGCAGAGACGATATAAATGACATCAATTTATGAATCACTTCCAACACGAAAAGTAATGTCTTCAGCGACATGATTGCTGTTTGATGGAAAGACTAATTGTGAAGCGATGAACACTTCGACCAGCCGTGTTTATACTCAGGATGGAGTCGAATTCATTTATTATTCACTCGAAATATCGTTATTGAACCGATTAAATTACATTTTTAACTGATAAAAAACTTGAGCAAACAAGTTTTCCTGAATTACCATCGAATATGTGTATTTAATTACAGATTGGAGAATTCTTTTTAACGTGCTAAAAGGAAGTAAATTATTATTTTCGCGTTTGTGACGTTTAGATTTTCTGACAAATAAAAATAATTAGCGTTTCTTAAAATAACTTAACTATAGAATTAAGATAAATTACTGACGATTAAAATAAATTTATTATTCCTAAAATCATTTTAAACATAGCTTTAGCCGACGTTTGAATTCTTGCGTATGCCTCTTTAAATTTTTTTTGGAAATTTAGGGTATGTAAGGCAATTAATTCACAGTAATAATAAGAAAACCCGCAATTGCGTGAATCTTTGATGGAAGCAAAAGCACTGCCATTGGGAGGCTAGTCGTTTCTATTAACCTTAGCCAATCACCGCGTACATCTTAACCCTAACGATGATGATGGAGTAGAAGCAAATACTGCTTTCTGTGAACTGCGAACGCGGTCCGGATACTACGAATACGTTTGCTCCGATTTGCTAACAGCGAACGCGGTGACAGACACAAATACACACACAGACACGTCCAGTGTAATACCTCTCCATGAAGTCAGTGACGTCACCACCACTCGGAGAGGTAAACACTGAATCAGATCTAGCGTCTAGCCACTCTAAAATAGAATACGAGCTAAACAATGTATGTTATTGCCCGATCAGACGTAATTTTGATCATGACTCTTGGATCTAATAAAGGACTACGTGTATTTAACTTCCGGCTCACTCTGAACCGTTAAAGGCTTTTCATGCAGAACACGAAACAAAACGGCAATTTCAATCGTATTTATCTTGGCTTGGGCCTTGGGTCTTCACATTTCGGACTAGTCCGAACCGACAAAACATCAATGGAAGGAAAACAACTCGGCATTACACGATTTTATTTACCATTTTTGAAATATTTCAGATTTTTGAAATTAAAAAAAAAACTTTCTTAATAGGCTTAATCGTCTCACATTCTTGTACTGTTAAACTACCAAAACCTGACTGAAATTAAATTAGAAATAATTTATTCCTTTAAATATAACAGGAAAGAATTATAAGTCGGTTTTTAGTTTTCTTTAATACCTGCTTATTATTTTGTTTGTAATAAGAATAAGAATTAATTTTAATCATTCCATCCTTGGAGCAAGGCCATTTTAGATTGCGTATTTTATTTCATAAACAAAACGCTTAAGAGAATTCTGAAATTTACAATTAAATAGAAAAGTTCGATGGTAATTGAGGAAAAACATGTTCGCTAAAGTTGTATATCGGTTATTTATTAAATTTAACTGCTTTATGAATCTTAATTACTCTCATTATAATATTCATATTAAAGTTTACCGTTTATCTAACACCATATCCCATACGTTTTATTTTAATTCTATAAAATAGATCAAGATTTTATTTTATTTAAGTAGAATGTGAATAGGTCTATTCATAAACTCTTTTGTGGGAGGGTAGAACCAAGAAGAAATATACTTATAAGAAGGCCTAAATCAGCCTCTGGTGCTCGCGTGATACTCTATAATCCCCCTTCATTTTAAACAGAGGTGGGACTTAATATTTTATCTTACACTATGTTTTCCACCTTCTATCTCTTTTACCTTTATCTTAAGCCTTGGTTGGTTTTTTTGGAACTCACGAACTCATAACTATAGTACACCTGATTCGACTTAGAAATAATTACAGAACGATTTTCACGTAGAGACACATGTTCCAAATCCATCGAGTTAGGTTCAAAATATTTTACTATGTTGTTAATGGCAATTAAAGTAAAATTGTTTACCGTTTCATCACCGCGGGCAGCCTCCATTTTCTGCTTACTTTGCTCGAGTTCTTTTTCTCTACACTGAATACGTCATTCTCGTCTGTATGACCTATACCCACGCAGTTCAATGGGAAATGACGGACATGAAAGGGGTGGGGCCTACTTTTCCACTAACACCTGCGTAAGAGTATAGGCCTATGTCTGTCGAATGGTTTATTTCTTCTTGGTATAACTAAGGGACTGAGACAATCTAAGCTCCGTTATCCTTATTGTTAAAATGTGGTGTTATTTATACAAGAATTCTGAGAAATCAGGAAACGATATCGTTTATTTTAGTTGACATCTTTATCGTTCAGGATAGAAAAAATTATTTATGTACAATTATTTGTTTTGAGCGGATCTTCAAAAAAATTTGCTTTCTTTATTAATTACTTCGGCAAAGTAGACGTTTATCCATTGGCAGTTCAACAAGTGAAACGCAATACTAAATATTTTTAATTCTTCTGGCTTCGGGGCTCGAAATGGAGGGGCATTTCATAAATTTTTGCGACAATATCAAAAGCAGGAATTACTTTGTCTCTCGGCAATTGGGAAGTGATTCGGAAATGGCGAAGAAAGTTCGCTAAAAATACTTTCAATTCAATCATGGCGAATGCTTGTCCTGGAATACAGTTGAAATTAAATGGTGTTATTAATTATAGAACCAATGGTGTTGACGAACCGATGCAATTGCGGGGACCGGCTGCAAATGGGATGTAGGCAAATGGGTGTCTTTCTTCGCTGTTCTCCGGGTTGAATCTGTCGGGGTCGAATACTTCTGGATTGGGGTAATGTCTGGGGTCGTGATGAACGCCTTGTACCAAGATGCCGCAAGTCACACCCTTTTTGAGAATTTTCTCCCCTAAAATTTGCAATGGTATTATTTTATCGAGATATTTTGAAATATAAATGATGCAGGTAGATTAAAGCCAAATGCTCTAGTCTAAATTTTAGACATAGGACAAATAGTGAAGGAGACTTTCGATTAGTAAATTTCCAAGGGCACTTGGTAAAATAGTGAATTATTAATGTTAATTCTAGTTAGAAAAAAATTAGAAAGCTGGAAACGAACCGATTTGTAACTCTTCTGTGAGCTCTCGAGCAATCAATGGAACTGGAGGACACAGCCTTAGCGATTCCTGGAAATGGTTAAGTAGACTTTCACTTAATATTGGAAAAATTCTAATACTTTTCTGAAAGCTATAGAACAAAAATTAACCTTGGTGACATTTTCGAGGTACATCAAGTGTTTTAAGTCGTTGTATTCGATGTCTCTTTCGACATCCGTTCCACAGACGGAAGTCAACTCTTCGTAGACCTTTTCTTGAATCTCCGGGTAAAGACCGAGCATGTACAGGGTAAATATTGTAGTGGTAGCGCTAGAGTCGAAACCCTGCCAAAGTCTTTTAGTATAACCTTTTTACATTTAAAGCGCACTTTATTGTTTTGTACCGCTCCAATGATAGTCACGCATTCGTCTCGCAGTTGTTTATCGCTCATCAATTCAGGGCTTTTCTCGAGCATTTGTAGAAGGTTATCCGCGAAGTTCACATTTCGAACGTTGTCATCGGGTTCTTTCATATTCGCCTTCTTTCTCATCAACATATTCTGCGAATGAATTCGTGGTTTTTACGTAATGTGTCAAGCCCGAAATACAAAAAGTGTCTACTTACATTTATGACCTCGTCCAATACTTCAACTGAATTTACGGTTTCTTTTCCCTTAGGTGTCATTTTGAATATGTTGTCCGACATCAACCATGGTCGAACTAACCTGTGACTGAAGATTTCTTCTACGCTAATATTAATGATATTTTTTATTTTTAGGCGCTTAAGAACGGATTTGTTACTGATTGGCCTTGAACTATGGAACTTTTCCCCGCTTAAAAACATATTTAACCTAAACTGGAACTCAATGGCCCTAATTCCCTTTAAGTAACTGATGTTTCTTATGATATTGTTTTTCTTGCCGCGTACTAAAATATTTATCTTGTTTTCTAAATTATCGTATCGATCTTTAATTAAAGCCCAAAATATAAGGGAATATCCGGTTTGTGGACACAAAGACGGTAGATATGACTTCAAGCGAACGGATTTTAGTGGACTGCAGGGTAACCTTGAAGCCCCATTTTTCGTCTTTGGATGCACATACCAATCAATATTCCGTATTAACTCTACACCAAGCTGAGGATACTGGTGCCCAAGGTTTGTAAACTGGCAATCCGTTATCTTGCTAATTTTAGGAATAAGGAAAGCTGAAGATTGCGAGTTAAATCTACTAGAGGAATTGAGTTTATGGCGGAATCAATTAAGTCTTCTTGTTGGTACCTTTTAACGGCTTTGAAAAAGGTATCTCCAAGATTGTTGTTACTTTGATAATCTAAGTCAGAGACAGCGTCTATAAAAACATAAAAATTATTTTGACTTTATTTTTATGGAAAGCTCAAACATTTGTGTACAAATCCCATTAAAACGAATGTCCCATTAGAAAAAATGTGCGGGTTCATTTTCATAAAATTCGCATTAAAAATGTCCATGATTCTCAATTTACCCATGATTATGTATAATGCGCACTTCTCGATTGAATCAGATACATCAATAATCTTGGAATCAGATTTGAAAATGTCTTCCTGAAATTGAGAGATCAACATTTTGACGTGTTTGTTCATCATGGGAACGAACTCCTTGATGCTCCCAAGATGAAACATCGGATTCATCAATTTTCGCTGTTTCCTCCAAAGTTCTCCATTGCTGAAAATTCAGCAATAGATTATTTTAAACATAACGTACAGAAAAATCAATACACTGGGGCGAGGCCACCATTAGGGTATTATCCCTCATGCCAAGAAGCAACGCCAGAGGGAACCCGAGTTCACTACAAGCGGAAGCGGAAGGCTAGCCAACTCGCACTGCCCCTAGCGGTGTTTCTTGGCGAGAGCGAGAAGTATACCCCAATACACGCCTCGACTTTATTTTTTGGTTTATTTGTATGATTTTAAATTAAATTGCTTTTTTGGAAATTTGCACGATCATAAGAACTTTGCTATAATATTTCTTTACGCTTACCTAAACACTAAGCCATTTCCTACAAACATGTGGATTAACTTGTAAAATTCGGCTTTGTTGATTTCTTTGCTACTTTTTAGCACAACCTTGAAATAAGTGGTCAATTTCGGTGGGAGTTAACGAGGTCAGTCCCAAATTTGTCGCCCCACTCGCGAAAAGCCTTACCTTAATCAAATCTGGATCAACCAATATTACGAGTTTTTTATGAAATATATTGAAATGAAAAAGTCCTTCTTGTCGAAAAATCGAAGACATTCCCATAAGGGTTTCCAAAGCATCTAAAAGATGAAAGATCTTAAATGGTTCCACCTAAAGACTGGCCGTAAACTACGTCAACCTGTTTCCTTAAATGTTTCAATTCAATAGTGTAAGCAATCCAGAATTAACCCCCTATTATCAAAAGTATATGTAAAGAAAACACACTGCTTAACAGGTATTTTAGCCGGACTTTGCTAGCAGAAATAATCCTTTCTCCAAATTAGAACAGTCCCCTTGACCCTTCATCATCCAAGTTCGAACTTAAACAGTCATTCCGTAAATAAGTATTGTAAAGTCACGTGAAAAGTATATTTTTTTAAGCTTCGATATTTTCAAAAGGACAGGTCAAACTAAAACCCGTTGCTAAAAACGTTGTACTTACAAGTTGTAGAGGTGATTTGTTTAACGGGTGGAAATAGTTTTAGAAATCTGGCGTGACCAAAGGCGAAGACCGATTTGAAGCCGTAAGTTGGGTACGAATCCCAAATTTGTGGCAATGGAATACTTTTAAGTAGAGACGATATAAATGTAACCAATTTATGAATTACTTCAAAGGCGAAAAGCAATATCTTCAGCGACATGATTGTTGTTTGATGGAAAGACTAATTGTGCTGCGGTGAACACTTCGATCCGCGGTGTATATACGCAGGTAGGAGTTAGTTAATTCTAAGTCGTCAAATCGTTTAAGATCAATTAGTGTTTCATTTATAATTATAGCAAACATTTTTTTCTTCAATTTTTATGAAAAAGTCTTGATTGACAAAGTTATCATTAAGAAGAAGGCGTTTTTCGTTTGAAGCTGAATTGTTAGAATAACATTACTTTCTTACTAACTTTCTTAATAATAACAATTACATTAATATCTGTGATATTTAGTATTCTTGTTGCGATTACAATGTATCTTTTTTACAATTAGGAATAAAATTCCAAAAACTTAAGTTGTTTTTTATTTTAAATTTCACTTAAAGCACTCCCAACTATCATTATGGGTCGTTATTAAAAGGCTGTATTGACTTGTATCTTCAAGGACTATGACGCATCAACAACGAAAATCAATGAAGTGAGTTTGAAAAACTCTTTTGACCATGAAAGAGAGATGTGAGATGAAGAAGAAATCTTCATTTCTGGCCTATATAACAAACCTCTGCAACCTCAGCTACAGCAAAGTAGTCATCATATCATCCTCAAGCGGCGTTTTGGTAGGGTCGTACGGAACGTAAACGTCGACAATGCCACCTGTGTCTTAAAAATAGACGCCTATTCGCGAGAACTAGATTCTACTTTCAAATGGCGCTAGGCAGCAGCACGTAACAATCACCTATCAAAGGATAGGGGCGTACGCGAGGTATTCTGGGAGACTTTCATTCCCGCACATGGCTATTTTCTATAACAGGTCACGTGAACATTCTTTTGTCGTGGTGAGGTTTTCAACCATTGCTAAAACTCTCATACATGATATATTTGATTCATATTGAAGTGCATCTGGTGTACACTTATTCCAGACAGGGTCATTAGTATCTCTCTAATAGCACATTTGTAAATTGAAACATAATACGATAAACACGATCAACTTTATCTCTTCGTGAATTTAGATCTACAATTTCTTCGGAACCTTATGCGTTAGTTATATCCTGGCCTTCGTAAGTTCGTACTGCACATATTTTTCGAAGCTCCTTTGCTAAAGTTGGAGAACGTGTTTTGGGCTGGGTACCGAGGGGAATTTCGTAAAACTTCTAGTGTTAAAGATATGGGTAAAGATCATTTCAATTAATAATAATAATAATAATAATAATCTAAGCTTTTGTCTATGAAGGGATATCCACACTAAGCCTGTGGCTTGTTTACAGGTGGGTCCCTTTACAATGCATAGAGGGGTGGTGGCTAGCCCCTATGCCCCCACAGCTAACCTACAGCGCCCTATACTAACTATTAGCGTTAACCTCTGCAGTTTTGATGGAAAGGAGAAACCGGGTTAGACCGCGGAGGAAAACTCCTTTTACCAAGCGGAGAGAGATTTTGCAAACTCTACGCAGAAGGATTTGTTTCCAGATTTTCACCCGGTGCCACAGTCCGGGATCGAACCCGGGACCCTCTTGCTGCGAGGCGAAAGCGCTAACCGCTACGCCACCCCACCACACGTTTATAAGACAATGAACATAAAGGAATAGTCCAATTCATGGCAAATGATTGATAAAAAAAAATAAGTTAAGCATTTTACATCGATGCTAGCAGACTGTATGTTTATAATAATTAACAAAATTACATATCGGATATTTTCATTAAATCATTAAAAAACACAAATGACTTTCTCTTTTGAATTAAAATTGATTTGAAATATCACGCTCTTTCAGATATTTACTTACTTATTTGGCAAAATGCCAACTCGCTTAATACTTTCCTGGTTTAACATGGTAATATTTGAGATAGAACTATTTTGCAAGGCGCATGCGCTTGTGGATTTTTGTCCAACGTCAAAACGGGATTTGTGGGTCGATTTCTGAATATTTAGTACCACCAAACAGTTATATAATTCACCCACACGGTGCGATAGTTACCCATCTTTTTATACTCAAGATGAAGTTTTCTAACTTATTAAATAATTTAAGTTCAATTAGTTTATCATAAATAATTTTGGCGAACATTTTTATCACAATTTTTATCAAAAAGTCTTGATTGTCAAAGTGATCATTAAGGAGAAGGCCAAACCCAAATCACTTTTCAATTTGAAGCTGAAATGTTAGAATTACATTACTTTCTTATTAACTTATTAATAATAACAATTAGATACAAAATTTCAGTTTTAATATTCTTTTTTGCAAGGAAAAAAATATATTTTTTTTAAGTTTCACCTAGGGCTCTCCTTACCATCATTATACGTCATTATTAAAAGTACCTATTAACGTATATCTTCAAGTTACATTTTTACCGTCATGCGCTGTAGATGTTGCATCACACATGAATGACGGAAGCCGATAAAGTGATTGTGACAAGCTGGAGCTTTCCGAAAACTCTATAAAGTGTTACGTACCAATGCAGCGCTCGTACAGAACCTGGATGAGTCAGGGATTCGGAAAATGGAACAAGAAGTGATTTACTATAAGAAGGCCTAAAAAAAGCGTACGGTGCTCGCGTGATAGTCGATAATCCCCCTCATGGGTGGGGGGAGGGTGGAAACGGAGGAGGGACTTATTATTTTCCACCATCTATCTCTTATACCATTAGTAAAATAATAATATTATGTTACTTATGCTTTTACCTTTTCGTTAAGCCTTAGTTTGGTTTTTGGAACTCACGAAATCATAAGTATAGTACACTTGATTGGATTATAGAACGAACGATTTTCACGTAGAGACACATATTCAAAATCCTTCAAGCCTTTAACTAATTTGTTAATGGTGATTAAAAACCATTCGCGAACCGTTTCAGCACCACTGGCAGCCTCCATTTTCTGTTTACTTTGCTCGAGGTTTGTTTTTTCTCTAGTCGGAATACGTCATTCGCGTCTGTATGACCTATCCCCACGGGATCCAATGAGAAGGCGTGGGGCTTACTTGACCACTAACACCGGCGTAAGAGTAGAAGCGTAAAATCTCGCTACTTATGTCTTCTTATAGTAAATTCCTTCTTGATCGCGAGTCGTAGTGGCTCGATCCCTGTCGGCTCGGCTCGGCTCGACCATAAAAAAGCTCGCTCGTTAATTAATCGAGCCGCAAAAGTTGCGGCTTGGCTCGGCTCGAGCTCGTGAGCAGTCCTATAAAAAGGTCAGGGAAAATCTCAGAAAAAGGTCTGAGAAAACCTGGAAATGTCAGGGAATTTGGTTGTGAAAATTCTGTGGCAACCCTGCTGGAAATGTGGCGAATTTATACCTTCTCCCTAATAAACTAGGTATCGCTTCTTGGCAGTACATTGTAAGAATCCTTAAACTTGAAATAATCATTTTGCTTGAGAAATCGGTCTTCATCGAAGCGTACAGTCAATCTTGGTATTTTAAGTATGAAACTACATTTAAAATTAAATAAAATCTCATCTCGTTTTCAAGGTTCGAAATAAAATCTACTCTTTATGAAGACAAAATGGTTACATAATAATGGGGTGTTAGGTATAATGGTTCCGTTCCTAATAATATTCTGCCTTATATATTTTCCCTAACGACTAAAGTGCCTTGACAAAAGCTTCCATAATGCCTTTGAAATGTGATTTGTGCAACGTTTTATTTATAATGTAACTCTTTTTTACAACTTTTAAACTTTAAAAACAATTCTTAATTACGAATTAATTGCAATGTTAAAATGTTAAGAGGCTTCATAGCTAGGGATTCTCGGACCCGTCCTTGAGAAGATCTTAAAATGCATCAAACCACTTCTTATGAACCTTAATTTCCCCTTGTCTTACTAACAACAGGAGTTCATAATAACACCGCTTCGGGGGAAGTACGAAAATGGTTAAAAAAGCCCGTAACAACAAAGTTTCACCGTAAAGCTCAGCGGATTCATACACCGCTTAACTCCCAAATAAATAGTTACCCCAATTTTCAGCGCCTACGCGCATTAACTTCCACACTTCCGGTTTAACACTATTTTTATCTTGTTATTTTGGGAGCGAAAATGGCTCGCGTCTGCGACTCTGCGGCTGTCGGCGCGTTGGAACTTAAGCCTTGGCTTAGAAGTTAGCTTTTTAATGGTTTCTAGTTTTCTACAAAACATTCAAACGATCGTCAATGATGTTTTGTTGTGATATGACTGAGTTAGAATTCCGTGGTTAAATTAAAACGGTTTGTACAAATTTATTCGCAGTATCTTCAATGTAAGAGTTGCAACGTGTTTCTACGTCCACCATAGTCGCCATTTTTCTTAACGACGGAGATCCCAGCAGAGAGAATTTATAACAGGGAGTAAACTGAGGAATATAATGTAGCTCAAAAATCACGTGATCAACAAAACTGTCCAGGTCTATTTCCGGTACTATTTTTTGTGGCCCCTCCCTCTAGGGTGGGTCTAGAATGTTACGGGAGGGTCTAGGGGAGATGAACACTACCTTTTTAGGGAAAGGGAACGGTCTGACTAAAATAACTCCAAATGGCACCAGTCGCACTCGAAATTGCGAACCCTTATTGGGTAATTGTACAACCAACAGTGATTGAGGGCAAACTTTAAAATTAAAGGAGAGTCATGTGACCGGAAATTTACCTGGCCAGTTTTAGCGTTTGAGCTACGTTGTATTTAGCACTCTCAAGGGCAAGAGTTTCACTCCCTATTATAAATTCTCTCTGATCCCAACCAACGGAAGTTTTGGAACGAAAACCAAGGAGAATAGATACCACTACAATCTACTGTAAAGTTGTATGTCCATCAACGTGCTAATCCTTTCTATGCGCAACGACAAAATCTTCTTGTTCGCAATTTTTACCATTAGCCAGTTTCGTACTCTACCTTCAGCAATTCGTTCAATCAAATTCGAAATTTAACAAGAAACTTTCGCAAATATATTTATACAATCACTATTATCATTGACAAAGTTAAGCCCGATCGATGCCATATACATAAATATTTTCAATTCTTCTGGTTTCTGGGCTCGAAATGGAGCGGCATTTTATGAATTTTTGAGACAAAATCAAATTCATTAACTACTTTATCTCTCGGTAATTTGGAAGTGATTCGGAAATGGCGAAGAACGTTAACTAAATATAGTTTCATTTCAATCGTGGCGAATGTTTGTCCTGAAAAACAGTTGAAATTAAATGGTGTTATAAATTATAGCAAGAAAGGTGTTGACGAACCAATGCAATTGCGGGGAACTGATGCAAATGGGATGTAGGCAAATGGGTGTCTTCCTTCGCTGTTCTCCGGGTTGAATCTGTCGGGGTCAAATATTTCTGGATTGGGGAAATGTCGGGGGTCGCGATGAACTCCCGGTATCAAGATACCGCAAGTCACACCTTTTTTAAGAGTTTTCTCGCCTAAAATTGCAATGGCGTTATTTTATCTAAATGTTTTGAAATATAAATGATAGTGGATTAAAGTAAAATGATCTGTTCTAAATTATAGACGTTTAACAAATAGAGAACGAGACTTTTAATCACTTATTGGCAAGGGGAAAGGTAAAATAGTGAATTAACTAATTAATGTTAATTCTAATAAGAAAGAAATTAGTAAGATCAGAAGTGAGATGAGACTAGAAGTACTGAGCTAACCAAATCCTTCACTTGGCGAAAGTAAATATTCTTGATAAGACACCAACGGTAGTGGTTTCTCAGTTTTCCCTCCAAAACGTGAGACGCTCGCGGCAGTAGAAGGCCGAACTAGATTCAAGCACCCGCGTCCATGTTCGGCGGCTTTATGTTGAGGGGAAGGGGGTAGGAAATTTTTTGGAACTCGACCAATTTTTTTCACTCTAGTGTAGGCGCGATGGAAGTGGCATAAAATCCTCAAATTTATTCACTAATGCCAGGATCTACTACCAATGCTAGAGCCCTTCACTTCTAGTCTCATCTTTCTTCTGGTAAGATTAAAACGGACCTATTTGTAAGTCATCTGTTAGCTCGCGAGCAATCAAAGGAAGTGGAGGACACAGCCTTAGCGATTCCTGCAAAGGGTTAAGTTGACTTTCACTTAATATTGTAAAACTTATGCTTTAGCTATGAACAATAATTAACCTTAATGACATTTTCGAGGTAGGTCAAGTGTTTTAAATCGGTGTATTCAATGTCTCTTTCTATGTCCGTTCCACAGACGAAAGTCAACTCTTCGTAGACCTTTTCTTGAATCTTCGGGTAAAGACCGAGCAAATACAGGCTAAATGTTGCAGCGGTAGTGGTAGTGTCGAAACCCTACGAAAGAAATTATGTATAACCTTTTTTCAATTGAACGGCGTTATGTTGTTTATCACCGCTCCAATGATAGTAACGGTTTCGTCTCGAAGTTGTTTATCACTCATCAATTCGGGGTTTTTCTCGAGCATTTGTAGAAGGGATTGCAAAAAGTTGACATTTCGAACGTTATCGTCGGGTTCTTTCATATTCGCCTTAACTTTCGACAACTCCGTCTGTAAATGAATTAGTGGTTTCGTTACGTATTGTGTCAAAGTTCAAAATTCAAAAAGTGTCTACTTACTTGGTACGTCTCGTCCATTACTTTAACCGCATTTACGGTTTCTTTTCCCTTTGCTGTCATTTTGAATAATTTCTCAGATATCAGCCATGGTCGAACTAACCGGTAACCTAAGCTTTCTTCTAGACTAAAAATATTAATGATATTTTAATTAAATCTAGGCAGAGAGAATTTATAACAGGGAGTGGAAACTGAGGAATATAATATTATGTAGTACAAAAATCACGTGATCAACAAAACTGGCCAGGTCTATTTCCGGTACTATTTTTTGTGGCACCTCCCTCTAGGGAGGGGCTAGAATGTTATGGGAGGGTCTAGGGGAGATGGCCACCACGTTTTTAAGGAAAGGGAACGGTCTGACTAAAATAACTCCAAATGGCGCCAGTCGCACTCGAAATCGCGAACCCTTATTGGGTAATTGTACAACCAACAGTGATTGAGGGCAAAATTTAAAATTAAAGGAGAGTCATGTGACCGGAAATTTACCTGGCCAGTTTTAGCGTCGCAGCCTACTTGTTTGAGCTACATTGTATTTAGCACTCTCAAGGGCAAGAGTTTCTTCTCCCTATTATAAATTCTCTCTGATCTAGGCAAGAATAAAATATTTAAAAATAAGGAAAGCTGAGGCTTGTGAGATAAATCAACAAGATAAATTGAGTTGGTACATACCTTTTAATGGCTTTGAAAAAGATATCTCCAAAATATTTGTTACTATGATAATCTACGTCAGTAACAGCGTCTATAAGAACAAATAATTAATGTTGGCTTTATTTTTAAGGAAAGCTCAAACATTCGCGTACAAAACAGGCTCATGTCCCATTACCGAATACCGTCAAAATATGAGGGTTGACTTTCAAAAAAATTCGCAATAAAAATTAAATTTCCATTTTGGTTAAACGATACACTTTTTGGTGGCAGAATGAAAAATATTTCACTTTCTTTTAAATGAAAAGTTCAGGTGCCATAATATTATTATAAGAAGTGATATCTAGTTTATCAGGGAGAAGGTATAAGATGCCTAAGAATTCGCGCGCCATAGTCCCAGTCACCCTTTCGAAATACAAGGGGGGGGGACGTAAAAGGAGACCGGGCTATTTCGCCTCTCCTAAATACGTAATTTTACTCTAGACGTGAGTTTTCAAGAACCAATGAGATGCTGGTTGTAATTTAGAGGCGGGGATTTACTCCGGACCTACGTTTGGACTGGAGATGAAGCTGGAAATGTGGCGAATTTATACCTTCTCCCTGATAAACTAGATATCACTTCTTGATTATACCTTAAAAGAGCGGCCTTTTTCTAAATATAAAACTAAATGTATTAAAAAAATAAATTATTATTTTAAAATAACTACCATTTAATTTATCTAAAAATTGAGGGCTTGCAATTTCCCCCAAATTTTATGAAAATGAACTTTCACATTTTTGGCGGTATTAGGTCCAATGAGATAAGAGCCTGTTTTGTAAACTCAAAGTTTCAAAGGATATAAGGGGCAATAAATGAGACCCATTAACTTAAGTTCACTGTACAAGGGTCGCAAAAATTGCTTGGCGCTGGTTCTTTTTAGAATTATAAAATCCATGATTACGCGTCACTCTTCGAACCTAAATATGTCTAGTTTTAAATATGAAAAGGTTCTCAATTTACCCATAATTATGTAGAACGAGCACTTCTCGATTGAATCCGATATGTCTAGAATCTTGGTATCAGATTTGGAAATGTCTTCTTGAAATTGAGAGATCATCACTTTGACGTGTTTGTTAATCATGGGAACAAACTCCTTGATGCTCTGATGGTGAAACATTGGATTCATCAGTTTCCTCTGTTTCTTCCACAGGTCTCTCTCGCTGAAAATTTGGCAATAGACTATTTCAGAAAATTACATACAGAGAAATCAATACACTGGGGCGAGGCCTCCATTTGGGTATTCTCCTTTGCACCCAAAAGCAACGCCAGAATGAGCCCGAGTACACTACACGCGGAGGGAGGCTAGTAAACTCGCACTGCCTCTAGCGGTGGTTCGTGGCGAGAGTGAGAAAAATACCCCAAATAGCGGCCTCGCCCCTATATGTTGGATTCCCTGTATGCAGTATCCGAAATGGTCTTTTAAATCGCTTTCTAGAAATTTTTCTAATCATGAGAACGAAATTTTCCTTAAATCTTACCTCGTTACTAAACCACTGCCTAAAAACATGTGAAATATCTTGTAAAAGTCGGCTTTGTTGATTTCTTTGCTATTGGTTAGCGCAACCTTGAAATAAGTGGTCAGTTGGAGTGAGGTCAGTCCCAAATTTCTTGCCACACTTTAAAAGGGCCCTTACCTTAATTAAATCTGGATCAACTAATATTACGATTTTTTTATTCAATATATTGAAATGGAAAAGTCCTTCATCGCGAAATATCGAAGACATTCCCATAAGGGTTTCCAAGAAATCTAAAAAATAGCAGAACCAATTATCAGTGATGCACAGATTTTTCACGACCAAAAATCACAAATATCTATTTTTTTTTCACTATTTAAAACTACTTATTTTTAAAAGTCAAACTCACAAGTTGTAGAGGTGATGTCTTTAACTGGTGGAAATAGTTTTAGAAATCTGGCGTGTCCAAAGGCGAAGACTGACTTGAAACCGTAATTTTGAGTACGAATCCCAGACTTGTGGCAATGGAATAATTTTAAGCAGAGACGACATAAATGACATCAATTTATGAATCACTTCAAACGCGAAAAGTAATATCCTCAGCACCATGGTTGTTTGTTGTTTGATGGAAAGGCCTATTATGCAGCGATCAACACTTCGACCCGTCGTGTTTATACTCAAGCTAGAGTCAAATTCATTTCCTATTAACTCGCAATGCATTCTAATTTTCGTTAATGATTCGGTTAAATTCAACTAATAACTGATATACAACTTTAGCGAACATATTTTTCCTCAATTATCATCGGTAACGCCCATAAAGTAACGTAAACATCTCTTAAACTTGCCAGAAGGAAAAATACCCGTTTACAAGTACTAATTATAACCTGTGCATTTCTATGTTATGGAAATTTTAATTTTTATTGCCCATTAAAAACGTGCAAACTAACCGTATTTATTTCCAGAAGCACTTACTTTCTTAGGGAAAGTTGAGGCGTATGAATACGCAATGCGATATACATCATAGTAAAGAAAGTAGTGGTGATGAAGGTCGTTTGAACTTAATGATAAGGTGTTACTTGGCTCTATTATATATCTGCTCTTTCCCTAATAATTTTTGGTTTCGTTGTACAAGGCTTAGCGTCGATTTTACCCATTTAATTTTTGTAGCTATGATGATTATCACCGAGTTGATATCTGTCTCAATCAAATATAAATAAAAGGAAACAACTACTTTAAAAGTTTAGATGATTCAAAATGGCCGCTTTTGAAATCATCACAGCCTACAGATCGAGTCAATTTGTTTTTATAAAGTCTGATCAATATGACTCGATCCAAACCGGTTTTTCCAAGCAGCTGAAATTTTGCAATGACACTGAAACGTTGACTCCTTTTCTCAATGGCAACAAATAAATTAAGATTCTTGAATTTCCATTAGTCAGGTACAATTAGAACACTTAAACAAATTTTAATAAAAATCCAAATAATATTTTACAAAAGCTGTCAAGAAATTCGGCTTAATTACTGTTATTATGAAAAGGAACATCGAATTTGAAGTATTTTACAAAAATTTTTAATGGTTACATCCGAAAGTTTCACTCCGACGTCTTGTTTCTGGGCTCAAAATGCAAGTATATTTTGGGAACTTTAGTTACAATTTCAAAACTGACAATTATCTTATCTCTGGGTTCTTGGGAAGTCACTCGGAAGTTTCTTATAATATCCGCAATCAAAACTTTCATTTCCAACATTCCAAAGGCTTGACCTGGTCAAGTAATTAATTAGTTCACAGGTACCAACCATAAGTTCAATGGCCAAAAGTGACTTTTACTGTCCTTTGCTAAATGGAGATTGAAATCACCAGATAACAGTTTTGTAAAAGCTTTAGTGTTAAAACAAAAACCCTTCAAAATTAATAACATAACCTTCAAAAACCCTCTCGTTAATTGTTTTAAAGTTAAATCAATGATCGGTAAAATTTTTGTCTAGCCATTTCATTCTCTCATTTTAAAGTTTTGTAAGCAACAAACCTATGCAATTGCGGACACCGGATGAAAATGGCAAATAACAAAACGGTTGTCTGTCTGCACTATTTTCTGGTTTAAACCGATCAGGGTCAAATATCTCCGGATTTGGGAAATATCTGGGATCACGATGAACCGCCGCTGTTAAGATGTTGCAATTCAATTTCTTTTTCAATTTTACATTTCCTATAGAAACAAATACAAATAAGTTATAGCGCTCCTTACAAGGAGGATGTATAAGAGAGGAGACTCATTATGCAAAGGGGGAGGTAACAAAACCAGGCAGATACTGCATGCCGTTGGTAAAAGTGCGTCAGGTCACCGTTGTTGGAAACATGGGATATTTAAAATTATAAACCAGGTCATGAGGCTAGAGCAAGGAGGCTTGAACGCATGGTCGAGACGTACGCTCTCTTGCGGTAACCATGGTAACTGGGGAACGGCACAGTACCGTTTTATGAACGGGGCTGGGACTACGAGCATTTTGTCTGACTTCGAAACTCCCCTCTCATACATCCTCCTTGCTCCCTGGTTTTGCGAGTTCTTAAGTTGACCTATTTGGATGTCTTCCGTGAGTTTGCGTCCGAATAGTGGAATTGGCGGATACAGTCTTTGTGTTTCCTGATTGTGAAATGAAAAAACACATGTTTTCTTCTTGGTTTACTCGTAAATCTGACGTTAATCGTACCTTGATGACGTTTTCGAGGTATATTAAGTGTTTTAAGTCTGCGTATTCAATGTCTCTTTCGGTGTCCGTTCCTAAGACGGAAGTCAACTCTTGGTAGACCTTTTCTTGAATCTCCGGGTAAAGACCGAGCATGTATAGGGTAAACGTTGAAGTATCTGAGCTGGTGTCGAAACCCTTAAATAAATTGTAACGATAAACTTCTTCACACTTAAAGTGTTGGCTTTCCATAGTGTCTAGCGCTACGTAGCGTTGCTCCAATAGACCATTCCATTCATTCCACATGAGAAGCAAACATCACAAGGGCGGGGTGTGTTGGTTTTTCTTCAAATAACTATTGGGATTGTCTATGACGGCCTTTCAACATAGAGCGCCACCTAGCGGTAGACATTCGGTGGTCTTAATTACAGCTGAAACGATTGTGTAGCATTCATTTTGAAGTTGTTCCGTAGTCATTAGCTCCGGATTTTTTTCAAGCATCTCTAAAAGTACGTCCATGAAGTGCACTTTTGAAACTCCACTGTTTGTCGCTTTCATTTTAATTTTCTTTTTATTCAATTCAGCCTGCATATTAATTTACATGAATAAGGGAACGATACGACATCTTAATTGTACTTACGAGAAACACTTCCTCTATAACATTGAGAGCCTCTTTGACCTCTTTGCCCAGTTTGGTCATTTTGAAAATACGGTCTGACGAAACCCATGGTCGAGTAATACGGTAACCGAAGCTTTCTTCTAATCTAAGGTCAGAAAATCATAGAGCAAACGTTACCCATAGCAATTTAGCTCTTACTTTTTAACGGATTCAAATAATTTATCTTGATAAGTCACGTCATTGTGATCAAACACTGCGTCTGTACAAGATAAATATGGTTTAACATTAATCAACCTTCATAAAATCATCCTTTGAAGACAACTAAATTTCAATGACTAGCTCTAGATAGCAACATGAAAACCTGGATAGACATTGGAATAGTCTACTTCGAAGGAAGATTTCATAGACTTCTATTACCAGTTATCAAGTAGAACATGGCACGGAATATCGGTTCTGATATTTCGATAATTCCATTATCAGATTGAGTCAAAATGCGACGAAATTGAGCCACAACATTCTTGGTATGAGTGTTCATCATGGGCACGAGTTCCTTGATGTTTTGCAGTTGAAACATGGGGTTCATCAATTTCTTCTGTTTCTTCCAAAATTCTCTTCGACTAAATAGATTCATAAATATTACACCCATTCTCCGGATTTTAACTATCATTACCTCGTTAATAAACCATTGCCCAAGAAAGTTCTTATAAATTTGTAGCTCCCAGACTTGTTGACCTCTTTGGTGTTCGTAAGCAGAACCTTAAAATTACGTAGGGAATTTTATATGTTGGTGTTGTAAATCATTAACAATTATTTGATACAAAATTACCTTTATAATTTCGGGATCAAAAACGTAGACAAATTTCTTATTCATTATGTTTAAATTCATGAGTCCTTCTTCACGAAATATTGACGCGAGTCCCATTAGTGTTTCCATAAAATCTGAGTTCAAAATAAAAATATTTAATTTCTCAAGCTATCTAGGCGGGCTTTGAGGGAGGAGCTAGTCTAATCATTATGTATGGCAAATTTTGCGTCACGAATAATTTATCTCTGACCTCTCGTTGCTACGTCACAGTGATATGGGTATTACTCATGCGCTAGGAATATGAGCAGAAGCCCAACCAATGAAATCATGGTTAGAAAGACGTCGGTATTATGACGCGAGACGGAGAGAAATCAAGCCACGCCCACAATACCCGCATAGAAATTAGCATGGAAACTAAATATTATTTTATGCATTCCTGATTTCCATGATATTCGTGGTCTGGTCTAATCTTACAAGTGTTCTTTGCTTATGTTAATAAAGTCACAATTTTAACATGAATTAAAATTAATACTTACAAGCCGTTATTGATAACCCTTTTATTGGTGAAGATAATTTGAAACATCTGAAGTGTCCCAAAGGAAACACGTCTTGAAGTCCATAGTTAGGGTAGGGTTCGGTTTTGAAATACTTCGTTACTGATCTTAGAATAGACTTTATGCACGACACGGATTTATAAATGATTTCAAACACACTTAAAAGTCTTTTCAGTAACATGACTTGATCTCCGAAATAAACTAATTAAGAAACTAAAGGTGCGTGCGAGATAAATTTTGGAATTGAATAAAATCAGACTTTAATCTTTCCTTTGATGATTAACTCTTTTAAAATTCAATCGAAAAGTTTTAGAGAAATAGTTTTTTTTCGAGCGTTGTACAAAGTCCAAAAAATACGCTTACTTCAATCATTGTTCCGAAGTCCATCAAGTACTTAGAACTAATTTTAATTATCCTAAATTACTCGCTTTGTATATTTATTTCTCGTAAAGCGACTCCTGGTGAGGTGCTGTCAAAGGGTTACTTAGTACAGACTAAATAGGAAGATGGACTGCAAAATTAACCAAGTGTAGGACTTCAATTCTCGCTTCCGTCGTTCTCGAACTAGCTCGAGCATTAAATCTCTAGCATTACGAAGTATAGGTAGTGTCATCTTATAAACTTAATACGGATTTTTTAAAACTACCATATCGATGCGACTTTTCTGAAAGTTCTCATTTTCACTTTTGTGATTTTTAGGGCTGGAAAAGTTTTAAATTGAAATGCAAACTTAGCTGCAATTATAGATCTCTTTCAGAGATGATTTTTTTTATTTTAATCTTGTATGATTACATTAGAAAGCTGTTACAGTTGATGCAAGATGCGTATTTTTACGACGTCTTGTTTCTTGGCTCAAAATGCAAGTATATTTTGGGAACTTTCGCTACAACTTCAAAACTCATAATAATCTTATCTCTGTGTGATTGAGAAGTCACTCGGAAATTCCTTAAAATATCCACAACCAAAACTTTCACTTCTAACATACCAAAGGCTTGACCTATTAAAGTAATTTCACAATGTAAGTGTCAATTCGTGGCCATAACCGCAATTCCCACTAAAAAGCGAAGTTTCTAATTTTTCTTTGCGCGAGTGGAAATTCTCGTGAAATGATTACACGAAATTTCTATTCTAGAATGATAAAAAGCGCGAAAATCAAATTTGGCGGGAAATGCGTAAGAAACAGCGCCATCTTGGTAGAAAAAGGGCAATACTTTACAAGACAAAGTACCAACAAACCTATGCAATTGCGGACACCGGATGAAAATGGCAAATAGCAAAACGGTTGTCTGTTGGTGCTATTCTCTGGATTGAACCGATCAGGGTCAAATACTTCCGGATTTGGGAAATATCTGGGATCACGATGAAGACCCGCTATAAAGATAGCGCAGTTCACGTTCTTTTTCAACATTACGTTTCCTAATAAGAACAAAGAAGAAGTTATGCAATTCGATTGTCGAGAAACTCTAAGCGATTCTTATCTTGATCTATTTGGATGTCTTTCGTGAGCCTACGTCCGAAAAGCGGAATTGATGGGTACAATCTTAGTGTTTCCTGATTTGAAAGAAAAAATCTAGTCATTCTCTGTTAATTCACTCGTAAATCTGACGTCAATCCCACCTTGATGACGCTTTCGAGGTAGGTCAAGTGTTTCAGGTCGTTGTATTCAATGTCTCTTTCAATGTCCGTTCCCAAGACGGCAACCAACTCCTGGTAGACCTTTTCTTGAATCTCAGGGTAAAGTCCAAGCAGATACAGGGTAAACGTTGAAGTGGTAGCGCTGGTATCGAAACCCTTAATGAATTGAAACATAAACCACTTAAAGGATACATTGCATTTGTGTCTCTGGCACTACGTACGTAGCGCTGTTCCCGCGTTATATTTTACAGTGTTCCTGTAGCACAGCACCACGTAGCGGTAGAAATTCAGCGGTCCTGATTACAGCTGATATTATTGTGTAGCATTCATCTTCAAGTTGTTGGGTTGTCATAACTTCCGGATTTTTTTCAAGCATATCTAAAATGATATCCATGAAATGGAATTTCGGAACATCACTGTTTGACTCTTTCATCTTCATTTTCTTTTTATTCAGCTGACTCTGCATTTAAATTGATACGCATAAATTAACAATAAGATAGTACGACCTGTCATATGTTCTTACTATAAAATATTCCTCCATAACCTTCAGGGCCTCCATGACTTCTCTTCCCATTTTAGTCATTTTGAAAATACGGTCAGAGGAAATCCATGGTCGAAGAGTTCGATAACCAAAACTCTCTTCTATTCTGAAATCAGGAAATCATATTGTAAATATAACCATGGAGTAAGTAGAGGCAGGAGAGTCGAAGATGGAAGGGGGAAGGTCTTTGTCTCACGCGCATGCACACACCGACATCAGCGCACAGCCGAGGCGCCAGAGGTACTGTAATGTTATGCTACCCAAAACGGCTTGCTTCCCAAATTCTCTGTACTGTTCGGCTTCCTCATGCATAAACTAAGTTTTAACTGATCAAATTGTAACAAGCGTGATCAAATCTTACTTATTAAAGGAATTAAATAATTTTTCCTGAAACTTTTCGTCATTCTGATCAAACACGGCATCTGTATAAGTTAAATATAAATTAACTTAAAATTATTTAAAAAAAATATCCATTCAAGTCAACTATATTTCGATGTCTAGACTTCAGGCATAGAAAGTCAACCAGAAAACCCATGCATTACAATATTCTACTTCGAAGGATGATTTCATATTGTTCTATTACCAGTTATTAAGTAAAACATGGCACGAAATATCGGTTTTGATATTTCGATAATTGCATTATCAGATTCGTTCAAAATGCGACGAAATTGAGCCACAACATTTTTGGTATGAGTGTTCATCATGGGCACGAGTTCCTTGATGTTTTGCAGTTGAAACATGGGGTTCATCAATTTCTTTTGTTTCTTCCAAAGTTCTTTAGAACTAAAATATCAATTTGATTGTTATGGTCATTCTCGAATTCTAATACTTCTTACCTGGTCAATAAACCATTGCCCAAGAAAATTCTTATAAATTTGTAAACATCAGATTTGTTCACCTCTTTGGTGTTGGTTAGCAAAACCTAAAAGTTTTGTTGTTCAGATGATTTCAATCATTGACGGTTGTTACAACATTACCTTTATAATTTCAGGATCGTAAACGAAGACATGTTTTTCATTCAGTACGTTTAAACTTATGAGTCCCTCTTCGCGGAATATTGATGAGAGCCCCATAAATGTTTCCAAAATATCTAATTTAAAAGTTAATTAAACTTCAATAAATATATTTGTAATATCTAAGTCGAAGTCCTGACAGTCTGACTAATTATCAACGCCCAGGACAAACTGCTTTAGCTAAAAACCTGAGAAATTGCAGGGACGTTACTCTAAGTAGTGGGCAAGCATCAAGGATGATTTTTTTCAATCCGACGCCATCTTGAAAAATGGCGGCCAGAAATGTAAAAAACAAAGCATACGACGATCCAATACAAAATGGCAGCTCATCACCGAAACCTTCTATTTCTATTTATGGGTTCTCTCTGGTCTTTTAAGGTCAAAAGGTCAATGGGTTAACGATAATCAAATACTTACAAGCCATTACCGGAACGTCTCTTATTGGAGAGGACAATTTAAAACATCTGAAGTGACCAAATGGGAAGAAGTCCTTAAGTCCATAATTGGGATAGTGTTCAATTCCGATATACTTGGAAACTGATTTTATGATAGACTTTATAATCGACGCGAATTTATAAATGACTCCAAACACACTTAAAAATATTTTCAGGATCATGATTTGTTCTCCTAAAAAACTTAAAATGAAGTAAAGGTGTTTGATATTTTTGGCATTGAAATGAAATCAGACTTTAATCTTTAGTTTTTTAAATAAAGCTTGAAGATTCTGCTGAGTCACTACTAGACCCCATCCTCGAGCGAATATGATTTAAAAATTAAGATTTCTTTCTAAGCCTTTGCATTTGAACTTTGAAATTCCACAAGAGCCAAGTGATTACTGATTTTTGGTTAGGAATAACGGGTTTATATATAAGTAGATTTTCGAGCTACGATGTATGAGTATTAAACGCTCTCAATTAATTCATACAACGTTCCAAAATGTGTCAAGTAAACCAATTAGGTCCGCAATTAATACTTTGGTACGATAATTAACATTCCCAATCACTGGCAGCAAAATTTAATTTATCACGTGCATGGTGTTATATTAGTGATGAGCTAAAGGTCTAAAGTTCTTATATGTATTGCTTTAAAATATCAAATTTAATTATCATTTTTTCTATGCATCTCTGTGAAGTGATGCTGGACCCCTCTATTGGACGAAATGGTCAGCTGGTACTTGTCGTCCAATGGGGTAGTATTCGATCTAGCTTCATCTTCGCAGGCAAGCCTAACGCGTAGTATCCATTGAGAGAACTTTTAAATTATCTCAATGTTACTCAAAAATTGAAAACCGCCTTAGAATGTTTCAGATTTAAATTTTTTGATATTTTATAAAAATGCAATCTCAGCTGAAATTATAGATTTTTTATTACAATAATTAGGCCTAATGGTTACATAATAAAGTTCTTCCAGTTGATGCAAGATGTGAATTTTTACGACGTGTTGTTTCTGGGCTCAAAGTGTACGTATATTTTGGGAACTTTGGCTACAACGTCAAAACTCATAATTATCTTATCTCTGGGTTGTTGAGAAGTCACTCGGAAGTTCCTTATAATATCCGAAATTAGAACTTTCATTTCCAACATACCAAAGGCTTGACCTGGTCAAGTAATTAATTAGTTCACAAGTACGAACCTTAAGTGCAGTTCATAAAAGAGACTTTTACAGTCCTTAACTAAATGGAGATTGAAATCACCAGATAACAGTTTTATAACAGCATTAGAGAAAAAACAAAACCCTTCAAAATTATTAACGTAATCTTACATAACTCTTCTGTTAATTGATTTAAAGTTAAATCAATATGCTTAGTGAAACACTAGACATGTTGTTGTCTAGCCATTTCATTCTCCCATTAAAAAGTAGGTAAGCAACAAACCTATGCAATTGCGGACACCGGATGAAAAAGGTATATAACAAAATGGTTGTCTGTTGACGCTATTCTCAGGATTGAACCGATCAGGGTCAAATATTTCCGGATTGGGAAAATGTCTGGGATCACGATGAAGACCCGCTGCTAAGATGTTGCAGTTCACGTTCTTTTTCAACGTTACTTTTCCTAATAGGTACAAAAAAGAAATAAGTTACTGGTGAAGTTTTACAATTCAATTTGTAAAACTACACAATGTTAAGTAGCATAAATGATAATGTAGACCAATAGACCATTTCTACGTAACGAAGCGGGAAAGACACGGGGGTAAACATTTGCCTTCCATCTTGCTTTTAGGCGCCTGCGCTGTAGTGGTTTTGTATCATGAGAGTGCGTGTGTCAACCCCCTTGTATGTTCCAGCACCCCTTTTTTTAATTCGAAAAGGTTTGTAAAATAAGTCCATAAGATATGTTCCATACGTTTGTCACTGGTTACAAACTGGAGCTTGTCATGAAGTGACTGAGGTGAAACGTCAAAGATTATCATAAAGCGGCGCCTGGTGAGGGGCTGTCAAAGACTTAGTACAGACAAAATAGGACCTAGATGGAAGTCCTGCAAAATTAACCACCGAGTGTAGTCTGCAATTCTCGTTTATGTCGTCCTCGAACTAGCTCTAAGTAAGTCTCTAGCATTACGAAGTCATATACTCATGGAACATCTTATAAACTTGTACCCCAATGGCGGCCTTGCCCCTGTGTGTTGGTTTCTCTACGCGTATTTACGAAATGGTCCAGAGATTAACTTATTTAAACTTAACCTATTTGGATGTCTTCTGAAAGTGTACGTCCAAATACTGGTACTGACGGATACAATCTTTGTGTTTCCTGATTTGAAAGAAAGAAACCCGTTTTTTCTCTGTTAATTCACTAGTAAATCTGACGTAAATCAAACCTTTATGACGTTTTCGAGGTAGGTCAAGTGTTTTAAGTCGTTGTATTCAATGTCTCTTTCTGTGTCCGTTCCTAAGACGGACACCAATTCCTGGTAGACCTTTTCTTGAACCTCTGGGTGAAGACCAATCATGTACAGGATATACGTTGAAGCGGTGGCGCTGGTGTCGAAACCCTGAGAATTGTTGAAAGGATTTTTACTAAGGGGTTATGTGTCTACCGCTTCGTGGCGTTATTCCCGTTCCGTTAGTAGAGTGCCACGTAGCGGAAGGTATTCAGCGGTCCTGCTTACAGCTGCTATTAATGTGTAGCATTCATCTTGAAATTGTTTAGTTGTCATTAGATCCGGATCTTTCTCGATCATGTCTAAAAAGATATCCATAAAGTGGAATTTCTTAACAACATCACCGTTTGAATCTTTCATCTTCATTTTCTTTTTATTCAGAGCATCCTGCGATTTGTTTCAAAAAATTAAATACGATCTCGTTTTTACAGTACGTTCTGTACAATCAGGAATACATTTCTTCCACTTGGAATCTCTAAAAAGCTGCTTTCTTTGCCTTTCTGCTTGAGTTAAATGGAAGGCGGTGTAGAAACCATCCCCCCTGACGTCAAGCGTGATGTATTTCAACTTAGAAATCACGTAACATCGACTAGTTTGCGACCTGCGCCTCGACTCACGCGCACCAAATCCAAATGTCAGCAACACAACAGTTATCAAAAGGTTCAGTATCCTACGCAAAGGCTTAGATTTTAACGGGAAAAAATGTCATCTATTGATCTATTCTCGAAATTGTTTAAATATTGAATTATGAGATACACGAAGTTCTAAGTCATGGACTTGTTAAAATCTTAAGTAAATTTCCAAAGTTTCTAAAACGGCCCAAAACCTTACAAGTTCTCGGTCATTTCTGCGCCCAAACCAATGCAGCCATAGCAGACAGCTTGAAAGCTCACGAACTCGACGAGTTCTTACACGTGGTTCTAGGAACCACATGGCACGGTCGCTCCATTCCATTGTTAGTCTTGATGCTCGTTTTTCAGTTTTCTAGAACACTTTTTGCTGGAAGTCGGCCTTTAACCCAATTTTAAGCCTTGCCACTTCCCTTCAATCAGATGACTGCTTAAAGATTCCAAGTAGGAGAAATGTATGTGTTCCTGATACAATATATACTTACATAAAAAAAATCAGCTACAAACTCGAGACCTTTGTTGACTTTCCTTCCCTCTGCAGTCAGTTTGAAAATACAATCATAATGAACCCAGGGTCGAGGAATTCGATAACCGAAGCTGGATTCTATTCTGAAATCAGGATATCATAGACAACACATTACCAGGAAATTCGGAGCACCTTTTCCCTTTTATGTATGTGGTGGGCAACAAAGACATTAAATATGACTTCAAACAAAAAGGACTGGTAACGTTAACTCGCCTCCCCCTTTATGAAAAGGTTATTTTGCAACAAACGTCATAAAATCTTACATTTTAAACCAATGAAATAGTGTATCCTGATAAATGGTGTCACTCTGATCAAAGACCGCGTCTATAAAAGATAATTATACTTTAACTTAAAATCAATTAATAAAAATCATCCTTTGGAGTCAACTGTATTCCCTTGCCTAAACCAAAGAGAGTACAGAGAGGAAGTGGAAAGTGGGGTAAAACTTTATCGCGCATCTGCAGCTCGCAGTACAGAGGAGTTTCCGTTTATGACGTCAAACACGTGGCACGACGGTAGGCCAATCAAAATCGAATAAGCCGGAAACTCTCTCGTACCTCTAGTTATATTTAGGGCAAGAAGTATTTTCGGCTTGTGGAAAGAGGGAGATTCCACTCCTTCCCTATATTCTCTTTGCCTAATCTTAATTCGAGCCTAGATAGCCCGGACATTACAATAGTCTACTTCGAAGGATGATTTCATGGTATTCTATTAGACTATTACCAGTTACTAAGTAAAACATAGCTTGGAATATCTGTTCTGATATTTCGATAATTCCGTCATGAGATTCGTTCAAAATGCGTCGAAATTGAGCCACCAATTTTTTGGTATGAGTGTTCATCGTGGGCACGAGTTCTTTGATGCTTTGCAGTTGAAACATGGGATTCATCAATTTCTTCTGTTTCTTCCAAAGTTCTCTAGGACTAAACACCAATTTGAATGATTACGGTCATTCTTGAACTTTAATATAGTCTTTACCTGGTTATTAAGCCATTGCCCAAGATGGTTCTAATATATTTGTAAATTCCACTTTTATTAACTTCTTTGGTGCTCGTTAGTAAAACCTACATTTAGTAAAAGTACAGTTTAGTTCCTTCAGTGTTTTAATCTATGACAATAATTACCTTTAAGATTTCAGGGTCATAAACGAAGATATGTTTTTCATTCAAAACGTTTAAATTTATGATACCTTCTTCGCGAAATATTGACGCTAGTCCTTGTAATGTTTCCAGAGTGTCTAATTTTAAATTAAAATCGTTATATGGGTCGAAGAAGTGTACCATGCACAAAGCGGGGACTGTAATTGTAACATGATCCTTCCCAACATCAGAATTAACATTTGGAGTGCGCAAGGTTACTAAACCGAATCACAAACGCGATAAATAGTTCCCCTATCATCATTACTCTATTAGCGCTGCTTAACTATTTCCCAAGGCGCATGCATGCGTTTGTGAGTTTTTGTCCCCCCACGTCAAGGCAATCAAGGTTTGTTGGTTAATCGATTGCTGAGGATTTGGTATATACCAAACAGTTATATAATTCACCCCAGCACGGTGCGATAGTAACCCTTCTGAAGTTTGATGAGTAGAAGAGCAAACAAAATGGTGCCATGAACCCGGGAAGATTCATGTTACGTAACTAAAGTATTTATAGAGGATACAGAGTGTCACCCTTTTTCTATTATCCCCTACTGAAGCATGAATTTCATACCCCCTAAGATATTTACGTTCTAAGGTTATGGGTTCTTGTTCAAGGTCAAAAAGGTCAACGTCTAAACACAAGTTAAATACTTACAAGCCGTTGGCGATACGCCTTTTATTGGAGAGGATAATTTGTAACATCTGAGGTGACCAAATGGAAAGACATCTTTAAATCCATAATTGGGGTAATCTTCAATTCCTAAATACTTCGATACCCATCTTATGATAGACTTTATAATCGACGCAAATTTATAAATGACCCTAAACACACTTAGAAATAGTTTCACTGACATAATTGTTCTCCGGAACAACTGAAAATGAACTTAACGTGACTGATAATTTTTGTAATCGAAATGAAAGCAGACTTTAATCTTTCGATTCAACAAAGACGCTTGAATATATTGGATAGATTAATCTAAGAGTTATTAGAATTACGTAAGATCTGTTAGCTAACGCAAGAGTCTCTACTACACTTAGTCATCGAGTGGCAGACCCTTCTTTGTTTATCCATCTAAAGAGTCCAATATTCAATCCAAGTCCCCAATTAATACTTTGGTATGGTAATTAATATTCGGAAAAAAGTGTCATCAATTTTTTTTGCTCTATGATGATCTAAAGGTCTCTAAAGTACTCATTTTTATTCATTTATAGCATCAAAGGTTGATAATTAAAATATGTTTTTATTCAATATATACTCGCAGGGATAGATTTAATTTTAGAAGTAGGAATGGAGAACAGAGTAATCTGGGCGCGCGTCAAGTCCCGGACCCCCTTCCACGGGACGGAGGGGTATGAAAGAAGAGGCGGGTCATAGCGACAGAGGCAAAAAGAAATTACGTATTTTTCGCCGTCCCCGTCAGCAATGTCATCAAAACGTAGTTGAAGTGAGCCAATAAGATAATTTAAAATTGTGACGTCATAAACCTTTTCATGTTTTCCAAAATTTACACTCATGCAGCAGTTATAGAACTTTTGGACTCAAAATTAATTTTATTTTATTAATTAATGATTACATAAGAAAGTTATATTTTATCAAGGTGTGTGTATTTTTACGACGTGTTGTTTCTGAGCTCAAAATGCATGTATATTTTGGGAACTTTAGAAACAACTTGAAAACTTGTAATTATCTTGTCTCTGGGTGCTTGGGAAGTCACTCGGAAGTTCCTTATAACATCCGCAATCAAAACTTTCATTTCCAACATGGCAAAGGCTTGACCTGATGACGTATTTAATTAGTTCAAGGTGATACGTTCATTTGATATATACACAGTTTTACTGATAAGTCTAGCATAAATTAAGGGGAATGTTCTTTGGGAAATCAGAATCATTCTGTATGCAATAGCTTCATGATGATAAAATAACACCCAACAAATTAGGCCTAAATTAAGTTTTGTAACATCTCAATCGACTAAAAATGGGTGTCTTGCCATTTCTTTCTCTCATTAAAAAGTTTGTAAGCAACAAACCTATGCAATTGCGGACACCGGAAGCAAATGGCAAATAACAAAACGGTGGTCTCATGGTGCTATTCTCTGGTTTAAACCGATCAGGGTCAAACACTTCCGGATTTGGGAAATATCTGGGATCGCGATGAACCGCCGCTGCCAAAACGTAGTAATTCACATTCTTTTTCAATTTTATATTTCCTATTAAAACAAAGAGCAATTACGTTAGTTGCTCCCCTGGTGGGTAAAAATATCTATTTATCAATTGCGAATGTGAACGTTGGATATAACAAAATTCGAATGACGTTCAACCAGGGAAACTCTACATTGGGAATCTTGCTAATTGCGTTAAAGCTATGTTCATACTTGCACCGGAGTCGGTTGAGAACTGGTTTGTTTAACTAGTTTTGAAACCTTCTTCATTACCAGTTCTTAGCGATATCCACAGCCACGGTTCACACTGTAAAACGCTTTCGTAGGTATTTTCTGCTAAGGCCTGTGAAAACTAGTCTCATCTCAGGTAAAATAACCCTGAAACCTAGTCTCATCCCAGGTAAAATAACCCTGAAAACTAGTCTCATCCCAGGTAAAATAACCCTGAAAACGAGTCTCATCGCAGGTAAAATAACCCTGAAAACTAGTCTCATCCCAGGTAAAATAACCCTGAAAACTAGTCTCATCCCAGGTAAAATAACCCTGAAAACTAGTCTCATCCCAGTTAAAATTTCCCCAACAAAGATCCCGAGGTTCAATCTCGTTTCTAACAGAATGGGGCTTAAGAAATACGTTATAAATCTCCCTTATGTAGCCTCCCTGGTTGCACGAGCTCTTATCTTGACCAATTTGCATGTCTTCCATGACCTTTCGTCCGAATGTCAGACTTGGTGGATACAATCTTAGTGCTTCCTGATTTGAAAGAACAAAAAAAAAAAAACCACAATACTTCATCTTTGTTCACTCGTAAATATGACGAAAATCGAACCTTAATGGCGTATTCGAGGTAGTTTAAGTGTTTTAAGTCGGTGTATTCAATTTCTCTTTCGACGTCTGTTCCACAGACGGACGTCAACTCCTGGTAGACCTTTTCTTGAATCTCCGGGTAAAGACCAAGCAAATACAGGGTATAAGTTGAAACGACAGCGCTGGTATCGAAACCCTTAAAACAATTCAGTATTTTCTTCAGCTATTAGTTGAATCTGCTTTGTAAACAATGGGCCGAGCGAGTTCAAAGGGACCTTTCGTTAGGTTATGAGAAGACTCGTAGTCTGCTGTTCACATTGCTCGCTCGGCCAACAACTGTTTAGGGTTAACTATCTTTGCAGGGTGCCTAGTGCTACGCGGGTTAGGGCAGATCACGTGGTAGCGGTAGAAATTACGTGGTTTTAATTACAGCTGCTATAATTGTGATGCATTCATCTTTCAATTGTTGGGCTGTCATTGATCCCGGATCTTTCTCTATCATGTCTAAAAGGAAGTCCATGAAGTGCAGTTTTGGATCTCCATTATTTGTCTCCTTCATATTCAACTTCTTTTTGTTCAGTTCAGTCTGCATTTTAATTTGAACAATTAAATCATCCTTACGGTATATTCAAAATGTTCTTACGTAAAAAAAATCCATTGCAACATTAAGAGCCTCCGTCAATTCTCTGCCAAGTTTGGTCATTTTGAAAATACTATCAGAATGAACCCATGGCCGAGGAAATCGATAAGAGAAGCTTTCTTCTATTCTGAAATCAGACAATCAAAGAGCAAACATTGCCAGGAGGTAGAAAAGAAACTATAGTGACTCTGTTACCGTCTCTGTCTCTCTCTTACTCTCTTTGTCTCTGCCCTGTCTCACTCTCTCCGTCTGTGTCTTTCTCTCTTACTCTCTCCGTCTGTGTCTTTCTCTCTTACTCTCTCCGTTTGTGTCTTTCTCTCTAACTCTTACTCTCTCCGTCTGTGTCTTTCTCTCTAACTCTTACTCTCTCAGTCTGTGTCTTTCTCTCTAACTCTTACTCTCTCCGTCTGTGTCTTTCTCTCTAAATCTCTCTGTCTGTGCCTTTCTCTCTAAATCTCTCTGTCTGTGCCTTTCTCTCTAAATCTCTCTGTCTGTGCCTTTCTCTCTAACTCTCTCTGTCTGTGCCTTACTCTCACTCTCTCCGTCCTAGCATTTCTCTTTCTCACTCTCCCTCTTTCTCTCTCTCTACATTTTGAAAAACTTTCTCTTTCTCTCTCCTGGTATTGTTTGTTATAGGGACAAAAACTAAATTTAACTTGTGAAAAACTTGATAAAATCTTACTTTTTTACGGAATGAAACAATTTATCTTGATAAGTCACGTCATTCTGATCAAATACGGCGTCTGTACAAATTAATAATAATTTAAAATTAACTTTAATTAAAAGTTCACGAAAATCATCCTGTGAAGTCAACTATATTCCCTTTCTTTGATCCGAAGAAGACTAACCCGAACACAAAATATACCCTACATTACAATATTCTACTTCGAAGGATGATTTCATAGTCTTCTATTACCAGTTATCAAGTAGAACATTGTACGGAATACGTGTTCAGATATTTCGATAATCCCATCATGAGATTCGTTCAAAATGCGTCGAAATTGAGCCACCATATTTTTGGTATGAGTGTTCATCATGGGTACAAATTCCTTGATGTATTGCAGATGAAACATGGGGTTCATCAATTTCTTCTGTTTCTTCCAAAGTTCTTTAGGACTAAAATAACAATTTTAACAATTTGAATGATTACGGTCATTCTCGAATTCTATTGGTTTTTACCTCGTAAATAAACCATTGCCCAAGAAACTGCTCATAAGTTTGTAAGGTCCAGCTTTATTGACCGCTTTGGTACTCAATAGCAAAACCTACATTTTTAGTAACGGTACCTGTTTAGTTGTTTAAATATTTTGACAGAAATACCTTTATAATTTCAGGATCATAAAAATAGACATTTTTTTCATTCATAAGGTTTAAACTCATGAGTCCCTCTTCACGGAATATCGACGCCAGTCCCATTAATGTTTCCAAAGCATCTAATTTGATATTAAATACATTTTGATATAAATATGCAGGTGTTTCTGATAAGTCTGTCATAAATTAAAGGGTTTGTTCCTTGGGTCAGACTAAGTGAAAAGTGTCAAGGAAATGGGGTCTAAAACATTCAGTGTCTGAGGTACGGGCCACCAAACATTCCCCTAAAATAAGGAAATTGGCACACGTGGAGAGTAAGACATATCAGCCTGCTCATCTTGTTTGCACAATTTCAATAGCCTCCAAACTGTAGAAGTGGTCCTTAGCTGGCAATGTAAAAGTTGTTCAAAGTGTAATAGCACAAGAGTCGATATAAAATAAACACTGTCAATGAACGAATTTAACTACTTTTACATTACCAGCATAGTTATACTTCAACCTTTAAAAGTACACTTTTTCTAGAAAATGGCTCATTAACGTTTTTAATTTGGAAGCTATTGAAATGGTCTTAACAAGATGGGCAGGCTGAATGTCTCACTCCTCCACATGCTTGCCAATTTCCAATTTCCTTTTTTAGGGGCCCGTATCTCCTCAAGTAAATGTTTCGGACCCCTTGTTTTTTGAGTGCACTTTTAATTCAGTCTAACCCAAAGAACGCAATCATTATACTTATCAGAAACAACCTGTATGTACTTACAAGCCGTTGGTGGTACACCTTTTTTTGGAGAGGTCAATTTGAAACATCTGAAGTGACCAAATGGAAAGACGTCCTTGAGTCCATAATTTGGGTAATCTTCAATTCCGAAATACTTCGATACCCATCTTATGATAGACTTTATGATAGACTTTATGATAGACTTTATAATCGACTCGAATTTGTAAACGACTCCGAACGCACTAAGAAGTATTTTCAGAAACATGACTTGTTCTCCGAAATAATCTTAAACAAACTAATTTTTGAATTAAATTTAAATAAATCTGGCATTAATTGAAGTCCCATATGGTAATTAATGTTCGCAATAAGTGTAAACAAAATTTATTACTCCCTCTGATTATACATTTGTGCTTATATAAAGGTTTAAAGTACCTATTTTTATTGGTTTAAAACATCAAAGGTTGATAATTTAAAATAACGTATTTTTGTTATTTTCATCACGTATGTTTCTTCATTTTTTAAAAATGTGGGTCTCGCAAACTTCCATACCGATCCGAAATATCCTTCAGACATTTCTGAAAATTATTTTTCGATTAGGAATTTTTTAACTGACTTAAAGCAGGGATAGATTAAATTTTAGAAGTAGGAATGAAGAACGGAACGGTTAGTATTTACTTCCGTTATTCCGACTCATAGACCACCCAGTATAGAGCCCCTCTCTCAAACACGTAACGAAAAGTTTAAATAATCTTATTGGCTCATTTAAACTACGTTTTGATGAAGTTGCTGACGGTGACGGCGAAAAATACGTAATTCCTTTTTACCTCTGTCGCTATGACCCTCCCGCCTCTTCTTTCATACCCCCCCGTCCCGTGGAAGGAAGGGGGTCCGGAACTTTGACGCGCGCTCAGATTACTCAGTTCTCCATTCCTACTTCTAACATTAAATCTATCCCTGCTTAAAGCAAATGTTGGCATATTTAAAATTCTGGCTCATCTTCTACACTCAAATTTTACCGTTGCCAAAGGCGGGAGCCAATCAGAACTCGTTAATGAGCTAAAACTAGCTTTTGTTAAGCTTAGAAGACCAGTCAACTCCACTCATCGACTACAGGAGGAGCATCTAGTGGTATATGTTTAAACTAAACTAAAGCCGAGACTTGCTTTAACGCCTACAAGCAAGATTCACCTCAGTCCCAATCAAACCACTTAGACTAATTAACTTTCCCCTTGTGTTACGTAATGTTATGTCGATAGAAAACTTTAGTGCTCAATAAACTACATATTATTTGAACTTACGGCGGCCATTTTCCCTGTTTCGTTATTTAGAACCTGTTTATTACAAAAGGAAATAATGAAATTTAATGTACGCGAAGTTATTCATACATAATAATATAAAATATTTATTGTTAATTAGTTTAATAGCAATATAGCTGCAAGGTACGAAAAAAAAGGGGCACGCCTTCCACCAGAAGTAAATGCCTTCAAATGATCATTCTATGTTATGTGTAGTTAAATTAAATAGCTGTCATTACTTACCGGAGCTAGTTTTTGGCAAGCCTGAAATATATTCAAATATATAATTACATAAATTTAAAAAAATATACTTATATTATTTTACTATATGATTATAGAAAAACCCCTAGGGCGATTTGTAAGCGTTATACCAAAGACAAATGTAAAGAAAAGAAAGTGAACTAGACATTGGGTAGACTAATGAAAGCCTTAAATAGTAGCGTCCAAGTGTCTGTCATCAATCAGCGCTTTACTTTAAAGGGATACCAAGGGCTATAATTTTTTATTTTTTAATCAAAAGAGCGTTTAATTAAAATAATGAATGCATTATTTGGAACCATTTCCGAGTATTCATTTAATATTACGTCATCCTTAACGCGTCATCTACACTCTCCTCACTGCTTTATACTTTCTGTTATTTTAATATGCCTTTGGTTAAACCTTGAAGTTTAAAAAATCCATTAAAATCAAATCAACGTTGGCGTGATAGACACTAAATACTATAGCGTTTAAATCTATCATTAAATTTAATTTTCGTTTATATTTACAAATATAAATAATTAACTGAATGGACTCCCTCACCACATACTTAATTATCTTCTCAATTTAATGAAGTCTTATTTTCTCAAAACTGGTTTTATTCCCACTTAGATGGACAATTAAACTTTCAAATATTCCTATATAAAAGTAAATTAAATATGTACCTCTTTTTTGGCTTCATTTTCACCAATTTTCTGTAGTAATAATTAAATAATTAAATAATTATATAGTAATTAAACTTAATGTAATTACGAAAGTTTAAAGCATAATTTGTTACGTTTATAATATGGTAAGTACTGTACCTTTCGTGCCAAATATTCGTCGCCAATTTTAAATATTCCTCTGGTCTCTTGGATTGCCTAAAACACAATGTTCAATGCTTAGTATAATTTAAAATTAGTGACATTTAAAGTTAATTGATTTTACCTTTCGACATGGGTAAGATGCCAAGAACAGCACCAGAACTATCGCAAAAAAAGTTGAAATTATTATCTTTGTGTATTACCATAAATTGATAATCTACTATTAAGTTTAGATGTCTCAAGCAGACTTTTCTGTCCCCCTGCAGCCTATAATCCGTCTCATCCCATCTTGGTATTAAATTGTATGATATATTACCCTCGTGAAAGCCTTCCCTTTAGTATGACACGCGAAAGGGGATAAAAACCTGTTCTCAATTGCCGAAGAGGTTTCTTACAGAGCATAACAACAATGGCAAAAAATTCAACCCCAGAACGGCGCAACTAGTGAAATAAATATCTCTCCTGTATTTTTGGTGCAGGAATGGAAAGGGTGGGCTACGTTCCATTAAAGACCCAATGATGGCCACTTAAAGCGGGTTATTCGCTTATGGAATTACCAAGAGTAAATCACTAGCAAGTTGGATAAAAACAATTGGAAGCAAAAACATACATCGATTTAACTTAGATACCTTTTATCTTAACTTACCGTAATTTTGTTTCAAGTTTTCGTATTTTTCAATGAAGTTGTAACACTTCTCTTGAAAATTATCTGATAAATACTGAGCGCCGCCATAATTGAAGGTCATAATTACTAAACATAACAAAAAGATACAAGTGAATTTTCCCGACATTCTGTATAGTAATTATATAATTAAGTCTGGTCGTTAAAATCTCCTCAAACTCTACGGTACGAAAGGCAATTAGCACAATGAATTTTTGGCAAAACCATCCGTATTTATCTCACTCGTTTTAGACTAATTTATTCAAATTATACGTAAAGGATGACATTGGAAAATATTTTGTTGAAAGCGAAAGTGATACAAATTATATAACTTTGTTTTAGTAATTGGGTGTTTCCCAAGAGAGAATATTAAAGGAGTAATAAGTGTATAGTAGGTCTACAAATTGTTTCATTTTTTGAATGAGAAATAATTATCAGGGTTACCGCAAGTCAGTCAAATGAAAAAGCTTCAAATGCAAATGTCAGGGGATTTTAATTCTGTACCAAAAAATTAGGTAATTTTTATTCTGTAACAAAGAAATTAGGGAATTTTAATTCTGTACCAAAAAAATTAGGGAATTTTATGAAATTTAACCAAATCAGGTGATTTTAAGAAATGTCAGGCAGTTTTAAGAATTTTAACAAAGTCAGGTAATTTTAACAAATTTAACAAAGTCAGGTAATTTTAAGAAAATAAAATTAGTCAGGTAATTTTAAGAAAATAAAATTAGTCAGGTAATTTAAAAAAATTTAAATAAGTCAGGCAACTTTAAGAAATTTAAGAATTTCAGGCAATTACAAGAAATTTAACAAAGTCAAGTAATTTTTAAAAAATTAACAAAATCAGGCAATTTTAAAAAATTAACAAAATCAGGCAATTTTCAGATATTTAATAAATTCTTTCAACACGATGCCTTTTGGTGCATGAAATCACGCACGTGATGGACCCACAAAGATCGAGTTCCAAAGTCAGACTGAGTTTAAAAAAGTTCCATTGCATAAATTGAAAGTTGCGACTCCATTTTCATAACTCTTTTTTGCACTTTTATTATGTAATATGCACGCCCATCCTTATTTCATTTGTCTTCAATCACGGTGCATAACCCGGGTGCTTTCCGTTCTATTTTTGCAAATGACTTTAATTTGAAATTAATTTTAATACGATGAACTCGAAGTTCTACTACGTGACGAAGTTATATCGTAAATTGCAACGTCAACAAACGAAAAAATGAGTTGACTATCTCGTAAATGTTTGGAACATATCTTATGAACTTACGCTGTTAGGCCTAATAAGTGTAAAATTAATTCCATCTCATTTATTTTTCTTTGAATCCGATGGAAATAGAAATGAGAGAAAAAGTTAAAGAAAATTGCAAGCTTTTGCCAAACTTGCCACTTTTGAATGCAAGGACTTGTCTAGATTTCGGAAATTATTTGAAATTTTTACTTCATGTGATACGCTTCTGATAATAGCAGTGTCAGCGAACTTAGTTGCTAGGACTATTTCACCTTGAATTACTTGTCAGTGATAACTTTGTTTCTATGAGCTTTATTATATCGTGTCACTCCGCCGACGGTCGGCACCCACCGACACGTGTCATATTTTTCGCTAAGTCAGTTGTTAAATGGAGCGATACATGCATAATTGCGCTCCAAAACGCACTTAACCAAATTAATGCACAACACGCTTTGCAGTCTAGCTTTAGTTTGTGAATTTTCATGAAGGTTTCGAAATACAATTTTATGTTTATCTGAATCGTTTCACCTGGTTTAGGCAGAAGCCTATAATCCCCACCGAAGTTCACATCAGAAGCCTGCACCTAAAAAATAAAAAACCGTTAAACTAGTTAAAAGGGGCGTGGTGTGGTCATTTGTTGTTAGTACCAGTGAGAGAGCAAGTGGGACGTGAATGCTTTTTAAAATTCGAATTTTGATGGGATGCAGCATAGCAATTAATGTTCGAAATTTTGCAGTTATAGTCATAAACTAAAAAGAATAAGTACAACTGTTGATATGATGATGACTTCAGTGTCATTTTTCCTTAATGATAACCTGGCTTCACAAACATTAGGTTTTTTCTGTCCTTAGATCTAATTCCCCTTTTTATTAGGTTACGCCCAAATAGTTTGGTGCTGCACGTTTTTGATATGAACACTTTCGTTCCAATTTTCCAACTAGAGTAAAGTTCTCGCATTTTTACCGTTAAAAGCGTATCAAAGAAACACATTTACCGCACTTATGTTTTGACCAAATGAACGTTTTCGTCACGAACCCTTGGTTGGTACCAAAAGCACCGACCAGAGTTTATAGATTTTAAGTCAAGAATTGTGTAGTTTATTGACGTTATTAAGATGGGATAATTATAAAGAAAACAAGAAAAGCGGGATATTTTGGCGATCATAGAACTCACAATGAGCTCGCATTACATCCCCCTATTTTATAACCGATAAAATTGTATCATTTATTTTGAATATTACATATGCCAAAACTCTGTCGTTGCTCCAAAAGCCGCAATATTGGACACCTGCTAGATGGCGCTGTCTTTTTGTTCAGATTTCTAGATTCAAAGAGTAACTTGAGGCTTATGTGACGTCAGTGAGGCATCGCGCTTATGGATTCCCACTTTGTACCAAAATATGGCCACTTAAGTAACTGCGGATGTGGGATATTTTTAAAGTGAGTCGAAAGGATTTAGGCGACGTGGGGGAAAAGGAACTGTAGTCTCCGGAGGCTCCTGATTGGTGGGTTTAAAGTTTCGCCCATGCGCAGAGGAAGAGAATACGAATTTCCCTCTGACTCTGGGGGATTGCAAGTCATATTTATTCGCTACTGAACGGACATACAAGCAAAAGCCAAAATGCCTCATGATAAGTAAGAGGTGGGAATCCATCAAACGTTAAAGGGTATGGGAATTTACAATTTCGTATCATATTTTAGCACGAAAGTGGTATTATATTACACTTTCAAGTCTCTACTTTCAAAATATAAAGTTTTTAATATAATTGAACCAAAGTTTCTATTTTTAAAATCCATTGGAAAATCACGAAAACTCAGTTTCGATGTATAAATAATTTTGTCTTGTCAGCTTGTTCGGTTGGTTTATGACATCACTATGACGTTGAGGAAAAAAGCGCGGGAAACCTATACGCGCGAGCGCCAGCGCGAGCTATACGCGTCTCGAGCTCTGTCCATGCTTTGATAGCGGAGAGAGTGGCACCATCTCGCGTGTGTGACGTCAAAAACAAGAAAACGTTGTAGCCTTTCTTAAAAACTTTAAAAAATGGATTTTAAATAATTTCATATGAAGCATTTTCAAATGCATATTGCCAAATAAGTAGAAATCGGAGAATTAAAAGCTTTATATTTTTGAATTCACAGTAATTAATTCTATCTTTTGCTATATAACTCAGAGGTTTTTCAAACGAAGCTTCTCATACCCTTTAACATTTATACCTATCATTGTTCCTGACTTTGCCTTTATGGACTTTGAACGTGCCAACTGCGAAAAAGTGGAATTGATTTCCTTGATGGTTGCCACCTGGAAATTCATTGTAATTCCTACACGTCAATCGTTTGTGCCTGCCTGATATATAAATAGATTATTACGTAAGTTGTAATGAAATAATGCAATAGCGTCATGTATCTGGTAGATACGGAGTTATGAAAATTGCGCAGTGTAGAGGTTAGAAAATCGGTTTCCTTTGCGGTTAGAAATAATTTCGCACTGTTCTTGATACATTCAACAGTATTTCTTTCATTTGTTAGCAAGTCCGTTTTTCACTGCTGACTTATGTAAACTTAGCTGTAAATTATTTTGCTTATGCTTTGTTATACAAGTTAATGCATTTAATGTGTTCCCTACTAAAAGCATTCACTTTTTAGGGTCACTCTTAGTTGTAACACGGGTTGACCGTTTGATGAAAATAAAGGGTCACATTTATCGATTATCAATATTTTTGCTTTTCTTCGCGTTTAAAAGAGTATCACAATGTTTTTGAATGGTGTTCATAACATTACGCTTTTTTTCTTTAAGTACTAAAAGTGAAGTGCATACGCGTTCAACTCTGTTCGTGAGTGTGACCTATTTAGCACTTCATTTTTTTAGGATTTCCGAAAAGGTTTGTTAAATTTTGTTGTTGTTAAAAGGTCTACGTGGTCGTTGCTTTTAATGGGAGTTGAGGAATAAATATATTAAATTTATATAACTATGAATACATATGGCTAATATCAGAAGGTTATTATACAACTCTTCGAGAGAAGTGTACCAACCAATAGCGTGGTTATTGTAATATGATTCTTCCCAATATCATTTTACATTTGGAGTGCACAAAATTACTAAACCGAATCACATACGCGATAAATAGTTCCCTACATATCATTACTCTATTTGCTCTGCTTAACTATTTGCCAAGGCGCAAGCCCTTGTGTGTTTTTGTCCCACGTCAAGACAATCAAGGTTTGTGGGTGGATGGCTGAGGATTTAGTTGACCAACAGTTATAGAATTTTTCCAGCACGGTGCAATGCCCATCTGAAGTTTGTTGAACTGGAGAGCAAACAAAATGGTGCCATGAGCCCGGGAAGAATCATGTTACAAAACTAAAGTATAAAGAGGATACGGAGTGTCATCCTTCTTCCATTATCCCCTTCTGATATAATTGATAAAAATTAATTGCAAGATGATTTGAAATACCCATAGAACTTTGCTAAACTACTGACGAGTTCAGGGAATGGATTGTAATTTGTGATGGATGGAAACGTAACAGATTATCTACGACTGATCTACAATGAAGTGATCAACTTTCTCATTTTGAAATATGAGAATACGTATCAGTGTTCACGCACCTTAACATATTTTTTCCCCCAAAAGGTTGCGCCCTACATAATGCATCGAAGCAAAAACAATTCCGAATTGCAGGGCTACATGGTGAAGTTTTTCTATATCCTGAAACGAAATTATAACCTCAAGTGAGCTTTTCTATCAACACAAGAAAATAATACAAGTGCATTATTACCTTGTGAAATATATTACACTTTGAACAACTTTTACATTGCCAGCTTAGGCACACTTCTATTTTAAACATACACTTCTGCTAGATAAAGGCTCATTAACGTTCTTAGATTGGAAGCTATTGAAATTGTCTAAACAAGACTCACACTCTGATATGTCTTACTCCCCATCTGTGCCAATTTCCTTATTTTAGGGGTCAATGTTTGGGAACCAAAACTAAATGTTTCAGAACCCATATTCTTTGACCCTGGATGCTCTTTCCAAATCTCGGAGTAAAATTAGAGTCCTGTGTTACTTCACCTTGTTTTAATGACTACAAACAAGGCATGTCTTTGTGGACTGATAACGTTGAAGCCCTGTATAATGTCTTTGTTACCCACATACCCTCCGGATGATGAGTCTTAACCCTATACCAAACAGACGACACTGCACCACCCCTCCCCATTTGAATTGAGTCTATTGTCCTAAAATCCAACTTCAAATTTGTTAACAGTTACACTTTAAGTCGTAGCCCGAGTGGTTCATGGGGTAAAAAGGTTGCTGGCAATCGATGGACGGGACTTTTGGGATATCTACAAAGAAATGTAAAAACTGATTTCAGTATGTTAACAGATAATTCTAATAGTTAGTCTAAAATATTATGAGTTTTACAGCAAGCCGATGTGTGCGTATCACCAGCTACTTTAACATATTCGAGATTCAACGCTTTCAAATCTTCAATTCCTGTGTTATTGACGTCAGCCAATATCGTCGTTGGTAGCAAAAAGAAGGACGAATTTCATTTTCACTTGTCATGGGATTATAAAGTAAATTATGACATCGATATAATATACTTCTAAGGATAATATTATGAACTTCATTATAATTTTACTGATTATTAAATTAAGTATAATTAATTTCAGGTAATTCTGGGACTATGTTTAAGTTTTCTAACAATGTATTGCCTTGGTAAACTGTACACAAGTAAAATTAACACTAGAAAAAACATGATACCATTTTTGTATTTTGTACAGTGCGCAGTTGGAGCAAGTGAGTCATGTGTAAGATAAACAAATTTACACTAAATAATTGTACAAATTTCAGGTCCGGCTGCAGTTAAAAATGCCGGTCTTTTGTCGTATTTCGCCGTTATCTGGAGTTTTTGTACAATGTTTTACCTGATCATATTATCGGCCGAAGTGACGTCACAGATTTCGGTTACAACAGAGGAAAAGTTCATCAACGAAATTAGTGACATAACGCTTTTTAATGACGTCACACCCATCATGATCAAAGACTCAGCAACAGCGTCATTTGTTGAGGTAAAGGTACCAGGAGATTTCTTCTACTTGGAATCATTAACAGGTCATTTTCTAAGCCTTTCTGCGTGAACTAAAGGGGAGAGGGTGTAGAAACCGTCACCCCTAACGTCATGCATAATGTATTTGAACTTAGAAACCACGTGATATTGACCAAGCTAGCGACCAATGAGTGTCGAATGCGAATGTAAAAAGGTTCTCTTTGCGCGTTCTAAACGAGTAAATCTAGGATCGACTGTTGATCTATTTTTGGCAATAGCCAATGATACGCGAGGAAGGAGGAGCCTGCAGTTTAACAAAGTTTTCAGCCCTTCCCCTTACCTTCAATCAGATATTAGTTTGGGTCCTAGGGCTTCTTAAGTATTCCAAGTCGAAGAAATCTATGTATTCTTGGTAACATTTAACATGTAAGATGCGTATGACCTATTTTAACACTATGAGCATTTCTGAGCAGAAAAATTCCGAGATAGTCGAAGCTTTCAAAGAAGTTGTACGTCGGACTCAAGTAACGACAATGAAAATATTGTACGAAAGTGAGCCATTAATGTCGGACATAGAGAACCAGAAACGAATTGTCTTAACATCAGCAACGACCAGTGCGAGCATAATTAAAACTAGGTTCAATCAAGTAGGAACCTGTTTCTTAAAAATCAGTAAGCCATTCAAGATGGTTCCCAAAGTGATGTACTTCAAAAGCAATATATCGCAAAATGTTCTGCAGTTCTTTAACATGAGGTAAGAGTGTTTCATAAATTTTAATACATTTATTATTTGTTCTCTGTGATTTTGAGGCTTAATCGTAATATAACTCGCATCACTGTACTGAATTGAACTTCTATGAAACTTACGTTGTATTGTAGTTTCAATGGTGTTGAATTAGTAGCTGTACTATAGATGATATGATAATGGGTTTGCTTAAATGAAAGCTAGTGGAACTGTTGAGTTTATAATTGCACCGCTGAAATGGTAGCTGAAAGTTAAGCATTTCTGAACGTAGTCTAAGCTGCAAACATTGAATGATTGTTATATTGCTGAAATCCAAGGTCTGTAAATTTTCTAAACTTTGCTGAAGCCCCGCGGCGTAGTTATGATGTACACCATTGATTTCATATGTTGATGAAACTTAACTATAGCTTCACCTTTGATTTGATATATTACTGAAACTTAACTAGCTTCACATTTGATGTTACCTTGGGTGAAATGTTTAATGTTACTACCTTCATCACGGATTTCACATATTGTGAAACCTTTACTATAGCTTCACCAGTTTTGGTAGCTGCTTTTCATCTATTGCCGAAAATTGCGCTAAATACCTGCACTATAGCTGCACTATTCAACTTCAAATTAATCCTGAAATTTAATTCATTGTTGAATTATGGAAACAACTGGAAATGTACATCGATTAAGAATAATTTCCGATACTTTTCATATCAGATTAAGAAGAATGCACGAAGGAGATTGTTTGGAAGATTTGGATCCTGCAATGAAATTCGAACTTCATCCCTGTTCCATACAACACAATGACAACACGTTATTTTTGATCAATTTGGACGCTTTTCAGCGCCTGTTTCAACTACTCATTTACGCGTACATACTCAGTTTCGTCGTTTTCATTCTAGAGTATTTCGTACAGTGCGTTAAACCAATCATAGAGATTAGCACAAGTAACTGGAGCGTTTCGCAAGACGTCTAGTTATACGGTTCTTTTCGGGCCTTTGCTAGAATCACGTGACGTTTTTAGGCGGGAAGTCGCTTATGAATACAGTTCTATAAAACTATTTTCTCTTCGTCTGTCCAGTTTTGAACGATTTTACTACGCCCCTTCACTTGCAAAACTGTGTATCACTCATCCTTTTAAAAATAAGAACAATTTTGTTTACGAAATATCACACACATTGCTTCGTAGCACCAAGAAGTTATATCTAGTTTATTAGGAAGAAGGTATAAGATGCCTAAATATTTGCGCGCCATAGTCCCAGTCCCCCTTTCAAAATACAAGGGGGACGTAAAAGGAGGCCACCGGGCTATTTCGCTACACTCTCCTCAGTCGGAAAATATGACTGTAATTTTCGTCATTCGCATCGCGCTGACGTGAGTTTTCAAGAACCAATGAGATGCTGGTTGTAATTTAGAGGCGGCGGGGATTAACTCCGGACACGTCTACGTAACGTTTGGACTGGAGATAAAGCTGGAAATGTGGCGTGAATTTATACCTTTTCCCTAATAAACTAGATATCACTTCTTGGTATCACGAATACAATATAATATGATGATTTGGCTGTGGGCCGAATATTGTTGTCGGTTTCATGCATTTTTCGTAAACGATTTCTTTTTTATTAAAGATAATAATATAATGATTACCAAAAATGATTACTATGTTTGTAACAAACACTTAAAAACTCGAATCCATTAATCCATTTCGAAAACGGGAAGAACAACATAGAAATTTTATGGTAATACACGCAATTCGACTAATATAGCGTGCGAAACGATAAAGTCATCTATTTTTTCTGGTTGTTAAAATGTATCTGAATATGACCAGGAAATAAAAACTAATTTTAATTAAAATTAGCCCTAATACGGTTTAAATTGATAGTATTAAAGACTATTAATGTGTATTTTTCAATCTATAACTTATTTCACTTTAGCTACGTTCAGTAACTGCTATCGTACGCAGCGTTGGGCACATTGGAGACCGTTATATTAACTGTACGAATAATTCAGAAAATATTTTAAAAATTTGCCCAAGAATTTTGGGTATTACTAAAATTATAATGAAAATATTAAATTGTTTCAGTCTTGGTACGATCTGTTTGAATTTGCTGAAGCAGACTCCATTTTGATCGAGAAGGAACAAGTTGAATAACGCACCAAAAATGCGTATGCGCTTAATTTTCGAGTATCTAGTAACTTGCATTTAGGTGCTCACTTTTGACATTTTCAAGTATATAGGATAGGGGCTTCATTTTGACATTTTTAAGTATATAGGACTTTATTTTGACATTTTAAAGTACATAGGGGCTTCATTTTGACATTTTCAAGTATATAGAGCTTCATTTTGACATTTTCGTGTGTTTAGGCGCTTTATTTTGACATTTTCAAGTATATATAGGCTTTATTTTGACATTTTCAAGTATATATAGGCTTTATTTTGACATTTTCAAGTATATATGGCTTTATTTTGACATTTTAAAGTATATAGGGGCTTCATTTTGACATTTTCAAGTATATAGGGGCTTCATTTTGACATTTTCATATATTTAAGTGCTTATTTTTGACATTTTCATATATTTAATACTTTATTTTGACATTTTCAAGTATTCAGATATTTTTGACATTTTCATATATTTAAGTGCTTATTTTTGACATTTTCATATATTTAATACTTTATTTTGACATTTTCAAGTATTCAGATATTTTTGACATTGTCAAGTATTTATGTATTTAATTTTGAAATTTTCAAGTATTTAGATATTTTTGACATTGTCAAGTATTTATGTATTTAATTTTGACATTTTCAAGCATTTAGGTTAGGGTAGTCAAAATAAGATGCCACTATCCCTTTAACAACAGCAGAATTTGCATAATGTCTAATATTTGGCAAGTTCGCTTAGTAGACATTTTACGGGAAATATATAGCGTTGTTTCACAATGTCGTCACGCAAGATTTAAAAGTATATAAATACTAGATTGGTCTACTATAATTCGCTAAACCTTTTAATAACTCGAAATATATTTGCTTGATTCATCTTCACTCCGTTTTAGAAGGAAAAATATGATAGGTTTTGTTGCATTAATTTTCGGTAAGAAATCTTAATTATTTTTTTAAATTTAAAGTAAATTGATTCGAATGAATTTTTTCAGGTGGTACACTCGCAATTGCTTTAGAAAGAGGTAAGTGAAGCAAGGTTAACGTGCTTATGTTAGAGCGACCAAATCTGTTTAAATTGGATAAAATTCAGATTATTTTCGATATAAATCAGATTATTTTCGATATAAATCAGATTTATCTTGATATAAATTAGATTAATCTTCATATAAGTCAGATTTATGTTGATATAAATCAGATTTATGTTGATATAAGTCAGATTTATGTTGATATAAGTCAGATTTATGTTGATATAAATCAGATTTATTTGAATTCAAATCAGATTTATTTTGATAAGCGTATTGTTCTGATTTTGGGCCAAATAGAAGTGATATGCCCAACGCTTCAAGCTCCTTTGAACGGTCAGCTAAGTGGACAATGTTGCCAGGCTCAAGTCAACGGCGTTTGCGAGGTGTCTTGCTCTACCGGATATAGACTCCAAGGATCTCAACGTTTGACTTGCAAGAAGGATGGAAAATGGAGCTTTTCAATGCCGAAATGCATCAGTAATTAAATATATAAAATAATTCTAAATTGTAGGGAAAAATTACGCACGAAGAAAGTTTGAACGAAATTTATGAAAGCTAGCCGATTCTCACTGCCTCAAGCGGTGCTTCTTGGCGCGAAGGCTATAACATTAGAGTTCCTTCTCTTATAGCATTAACGCAATCGTCTATCATTTTCGTAATGCACAGTTTTTGGGGGGAAATAACAATTTTAAAAGATTAAGAAAAATAATTAGTGTTTGCACACCTTATATTCTGGGCACAGGTAAAGTTCTTTAGGTACATCATTTCAGTAAAACTGCACAGATTGGCTCATTTTCCCTCTTCTAGCTTGCTCTTAGCGAGTTTTCACAAAGACACGGACCATTTTGGGAACAATTTGACTTTGAAGGAACCCGCTGCGTTTTTTTGGGAACTTTAAGATGATTGTAATGTTCTGACTTTTGGCCAAATAGAAGTGATATGTCCAACGCTTCCGGCTCCTTCGAACGGTCAGCAAAGTGAACAATGTAGACGTGCACAACCCGGCGATGTTTGCGAGGTGTCTTGCTTTACCGGACATAGACTCCAAGGATCTCAACGTTTGACCTGCGGGAAGGATGGAGAATGGAGCTTTTCAATGCCGAAATGCATCAGTAAGAAAACATAAAATTGCTCACCAATTAAGTTTGACGGTACTGAGGAAAACGATCGTTCCAATAATTGTTAGAAGAGAAACCAACACACATGGGCTGGAGGCCGCTCTCTAAGGTTATTTCTCTCGCGCCATGAGGCAACGCCAGACGGAGTTCACCCGAGCTCACTGCAGGCGGAGGGAAGCTAGTCGATTCTTGCTGCCTCTAGCGGTGCTTCTTGGCACGAGAGATATAACCCAAGATCTGCTTCTATTGTGGCTTTAATGGAATAGTTTATAATTATCGTAATGCACATAGCATTAACGCAATCGTCTATCATTTTCGTAATGCACAGTTTTTGGGGGGAAATAACAATTTTAAAAGATTAAGAAAAATAATTAGTGTTTGCACACCTTATATTCTGGGCACAGGTAAAGTTCTTTAGGTACATCATTTCAGTAAAACTGCACAGATTGGCTCATTTTCCCTCTTCTAGCTTGCTCTTAACGAGCTTGCACAAAGAGACTGACCATTTTGGGAAAATTTGACTTTGAAGGAACCCGCTGCGTTTTTAAGATGATCGTAATGTTCTGATTTTTGGTCAAATAGAAGTGATATGTCCAACGCTTCCGGCTCCTTCGAACGGTCAACAAAGTGAACAATGTAGACGTGCACAACCCGGCGATGTTTGCGAGGTGTCTTGCTTTACCGGACATAGACTCCAAGGATCTCAACGTTTGACCTGCGGGAAGGATGGAGAATGGAGCTTTTCAATGCCGAAATGCATCAGTAAGAAAACATAAAATTGCTCACCAATTAAGTTTGACGGTTTTGAGGAAAACGATAATTCCAATAATTGCTAGAAGAGAAACCAACACGCATGGGCTGGAGGCCGCCCTCTTAGGTTATATCTCTCGTGCCACGAGACAACGCCAGACGGAGTTCATCCGAGCTCACTACAGGCGGAGGGAAGCTAGTTGATTCTCGCTGCCTCTAGCGGTGCTTCTTGGCACGAGAGATATCTGTTTCTATTATGGCTTTAATTTAATAGTTTATAATTATCGTAATGCACAGTTTTTGTGAGAAAATAATAAGTTTAAATGTTCTCATATACAGCACAACGGTTAAATAAAATGAGGCTTTGAGTGATAATAAGTTCTGGGCACAGCTTAGGTTCTTTAAATGCATTATTTGAGTTGAAAAGCGCAAATTGGCTGATTATCCCTGTTCTATCTTGTTCTTAACGAGCTTGCACGCCATCGCGAGCCATTTTGCGTTTTTCTGGGAACTTGAAGATGATGTTCTGATTTTTGGCCCAATAGGAGTGACATGCTCAAAGCTTCAAGCTCCTTCGAACGGTCAGCTAAGTGGAGTATGTAGCAATGCGCAAGTCGGCAAAGTTTGCAATGTGATTTGCTGTACCGGATGCCGACTACAAGGACCTCCAAGTTTGACTTGCATGGAGAATGGACAATGGAGTGGTTTACTGCCGATGTGCATCAGACCGATGAGTCAGAATACAAGTAAAATAATGCTGAATTGTTGAGAAAAATTACGGACGAACAAAGTTTGAACGTAATTGAGGAAAACTACTATTCCATTAATTACCTTTAGAGAAAAACAACTTGAAGATAAGCATAATGATTTTATTTTTGGTAAAGAAGGATTGACATGCATATGAGTGAAATTGAGCAAATTGAGTCTCATTTTCCAAACGAGCTTGCAGGCAGTCACGGGTCTTTTTGGAATAATTTAACTTTGATGGAATCCGTTGAGTTTAATGGGGAACTTGAAGATGATCGTAATGTTGTGATTTTTTTTTCCAAATAGAAGTGACATGCGAAGCACTTCAATTTGATCAGCGCATAATAATAAATTGTACCCAGGCGCAAGTCGGCGACACTTGCGAGGTGAAGTGCCCTACCGGATATAGACTCCCAAAACCTACAAAAATGTACTGCGGGAAGGATGGATATTGGATGGGTGCAGTGCAGAAGTGTATCAGTAAGGAAACATAAAATAAAGCTAAATTGTTTGGAAAAAATTGCTCACGAAAAATTTTTCAACGGAATTGATAAAAACCATCAGCGCAAATTGGCTCATTTCCCCTGTTCTATCTTGTCTTTAACGAGCTTGCATGCCGTCACGTGCCATTTTTGGAGCAATTTTTCTTTGAAGGAATCCGTTGCGTTTGTTGGGGAACTTGAATATGATGATAATGTTTTGATTTTGACTAAATAGGAGTGTTATGCTCAAGACTTCAAGGTCTTTCGAACGGTCAGCTAAGTGGAGGATGTAGCCATGCGGAAGTCGGCGACGTTTGCAATGTAACTTGCTGTAAAAAATGTCAACTCCAAGGACCTTCAAGTTTGACTTGCATGGAGAGTGGAGAATGGAGTGATTTAATGCCGATGTGCATTATACCGATGAGTCAGGATACAAGTAAATAATGCTCAATTGTTTAGAAAAGTCACGCACGAACAAAGTTTGAACGGAATTGAGAAAAACTTACTTGTAGAGAAAACAACTTGAAGATAAGCGTAATGTTTTTATTTTTGGTTAAGAAGGATTGACATGCTCAACGCTTAAAGCTCCTTTGAACGGTAAACTAAGTGGACAATGTAGCCAGGCGCAAGTCGGCGGCGTTTGCAATGTAACTTGCTGTAAAAAATGTCAACTCCAAGGACCTTCAAGTTTGACTTGCGTGCCGACTGGATCATGGAACCTTCCACTGCCGATGTGCATCAGACAGAAAAACCGGAAAAACAAGAGTCGTAACGGAGGATCTGGTTTGGGTATGAGTTAGAAAAACTGCTAAATTGTTGGGAAAAAATAGAACAAGAATGTCACTCCGTATCCTCTTAAGACTTTAGTTACGTAATATGATTCTTCCCAGGCTCACCCGTTTTGTTTGCACTCCCGCTTATCTAACTTCAGATGGGCAACTATCGCACCATGCTTGGGTGACTTCTATAACTATTTGGTACTAAATCCTCAGCAATCAACCCACAAAACTGGTCTTAACGTGCGACAAAAATCCACAAACACATGCTAAGCGCTAATAGAGTAATGATGAGGGAACTATTTATGTGATTCGGTTTAGTAACCTGTTACCTTGCTCCAAATGTAAAATGATGTTGGGAAGAATCATGTTACAATTACCCCGCTTTGTGCAGTACACTTCTCTCAAAGAGAAGTATTATATATATTATATTATAATATTATTATTATTATTATATATATTATAATGCACATAAGCTTTAGAGAGAGTTAAGGATCTCTAAGTGCAGCATTTGAGTAAAACTGCACAGATTGGCTCATTTTCCTTGTTCTAACTTGTTCTTAAAGAACTTACACTCAGTCAGGCGCTAGTTTGGGAACAATTTGACTTTGAAGTAATCCGCTGCGTTTGTTGAGCAACACCGCACTGCTACTTTTAAGAAGCAAAGAACACAATTTGTTTGTTTGGGAAAATTGCATGGAAAAAATGTTCATTAAAAGTTTGACGAGAAAAGACAACAATATAAAAATGCTTTAGAAAAACGCCAATTTAAAATAATTGGATATACTGGTTTCCATCTTCAGACGGCACGTGTCCGGACATTAACCCTCCAATTAACGGAATGGTTTCCGGAATATGCGCCAACGCCAAACAAGGCGAAAAGTGCAAATTCATTTGCTCAACTGCGTACAGACTCCAAGGCCCAGAATCTCTGGTCTGTGGCCCCGATGGTTCGTGGTCAGGCGCTGCACCATCCTGCTACTGATAACCAACCGACGTTGACTTACTTTTCCAATTAAGTCACTGATATAACATAAACAAATAAATCTATATAGGTTTTTATCTTTCAAATACAATTTACATTTTGGAAAAATGGTTTCGATTAAACTTTGGTACAAAGAATGAATTGCTTTATAAAAAAATACCTGTTTTTTGTTAAAACACTATCTTTGTAATTTTCAAGAAGACCTGTAATTTTTGTCACCAAGTTATCCTATCCCCTCTGGGATATAAAGATACCATAATGTAACGTCACAAGTCAGTTACATAACTTTGAACTCTAGAGCATAGACATCAGAATTTATGCGGTATGGACCAATTCGAAAAATACAGCTTCAAACAATGACTTTGATGGACTGGTAAGGTTGAAGCCCTATGTATCGTCTTTGTTGCGTGTTCCGTTTTATACGATACTTCGCCCCTCCCCTGGACCTCTTAGTATTACTCTTCCTCTAAAAATAACAACAATTTTGTTTACGAAATTTTGCACACATTGCTTCATACAACGAAGATAAGCAAATGAACCACCAAAGTCCGTAATCAAAGCTGATGATTTGACCGTGAGCCGATTTTATTTGTCAGTTTCGTCGTGCCCTTTTCGTATGCTTTAAAAATTGAATGCGTATCAAAAACGTTGCCTATTTTCCATTGACGTTTCGGCACAAACACTTTTAAAACGCGATCCATTTCGAAAACGGAAAAAACATCATAGAAATTTTATCGTGTTACACGCAACTCTTTAATCGCGTGCGAAACGTAAAAGCATCTATTATTTCTGTCTGTAAAAATGTATCTGAATATGACCGGGAAAATAAACTAATTTTAATTAAAATTAGCTCTAATTTGCTTAAATTAATGGTATTAAATAATATTAATGTGTGGGGAAAACTCATATTATTGCTTCTATAGACAGAGTGCATTATCTATGAAAACATGTTTTTCGAGATATCAATGAACTCTAATCTAATTTTAATTAAAATAAGCTATAATTTGCTTAAATTAATGGTATTAAGTAATATTAATGTGTCGGAAAAACTCATTATTTCATCTATAGACAGCTTGCATTATCTATAAAAACATGTTTTTCGAGATATCATTGAACTCTGCAGGTATTTTGTTCCGAATAATCTATTTTTAATTGAACACCTTAGTAAATATTTTTTACCAAGTCTTTAATGAAGATCAAAGGCACGTAATAACATCGTTCAAGCTAAGGCGTAGGGATACATAATGTTAAATATCATAGGAAAACAGTAGTGTTAATAAAGGGCTGTTGAACAGGCGTATGTTACATCCTAGCCTTTCTTTATAAAAATATGTTTTTTGTTATTGGGAATTCTTTGTTAGTGTGTTCAGCTTTTATAAGAAAAAAATACACGTTAGTAAAGGGAAAGTAGCATGTAAATTTATCGTTAGATTTTGATTCTAATAAAAGAACACAGAAAACATTCGATGTAAACATGCAAACATGTTTTGAGAAATATCTAAACACAGTTTAAATAATCTTTGGCGATATTTTGAATAAGAGTTACACTTTTATGACGTCACCGTTACTGAGACACGTGAGACGGTCTATGATGGAAAATCCAGGTCACATGCTACATCTTTCCCACTAAAAGGCTCATCAGCCACGATGAGTTTTCGAATATTGCGATGCAACAATTTATCTAATTTATTTGCTGATTAATTTTGGCATTTTTCATGTGTTTAGGTGGTTAATTTTGACATTTTCAAGTATTTAGTTACTTAATTGGGACATTTTCAAGTATTATAGCAAGTCTCGACCAGTAGTTTATTTTTAAAAAATGCCACTAGATGCTCCCATAATCAAGAGATGGAGTTGACGGGCCTTCTAAGCTTAGCAAAGGCTAGATTTAGCTCCGCCCTCATGGACGAGTTCTGATTGGGTTAAGGAAGTCAAAAAGAAATGATACTATCCCTTTAAAAATGACAAAATTTGCATAATGTTTACCTCGCGGGTCTAATATTTGGCACATTCGATTCGTATAGGAATTTTCCCGGAAATATACACCGTTCTTTCACAATGTCGTCACGCAAGCTTTAAAATTGTATAAATACGAGAGTGGTCCAATATAATTCACAAACTTTTCAATAACTCGAAATATATTTGCTTGATTCTTCGTCACTCCGTTTTAGAAGGAAAAAATGATCGGTTTAAAATTGAGTTTTGTTGGGTTAATTTTCGGTAAGCAGTATTAATTAGTTTTAAATTGCAAATAAATTTATTAAGATGATTTCTTTACACAGGTGGTACACTCGCAGTTGCTATGCAAAATAGTAAGTGATTAACGCATGGTTAACTTACTTGATATTTGAGGGGTCAAATCAGATTAAACTGAATAGAAATTAGTTTAAATTGAATAGAAATCAGATTAAATTGTATGTGATTCAGATTATATTTGATACAAATCACATTAAATTTGATACCAATCAGATTAAATTGGATAGAAATCAGAATAAATTGGATGCAAATCAGATTAAATTTGATAGAAATCAGATTAAATTTGATAGAAATCAGATTAAATTTGATAGAAATCAGATTAAATTGGACAAAAATCAGAAGCCTAACTTTTGGAGGAAGCCAAATAATTTAGAAGTAAAAACTTGTTTATTGTCTTTAGCCATACCTCGTTGTCCAAATTTGATGTCTCCCGCTGGTGGTAGATTAGTGGGGGAATGTTTGGAACCACGTGTTGGGGACGAATGTTATATGGAATGCGAACCCGGGTTCAGAGTCACCGGTGTCACCAGGGTTAGATGTATCTCTGACGGAAGTAATGGTCGATGGGAAAACCAACTAGGACGTTGCGAACGTAAGTTCACGTCATCAGTATTGAAAATCTAGTTTTTTGAACTTGAAGACGATGGTAAATGTTCTGATGTTTGGCCAAACCTTAGGATTGACATGCTCAATGCTTCAAGCTCCTTTGAACGGTCAGCTAAGTGGACAATGTAGCCAGGCGCAAGTCAACGGCGTTTGCATGGTGACTTGCTCTACCGGATATAGACTCCAAGGAGCTCAAAGTTTGACTTGCATGGAGAGTGGACAATGGAGCACTTCTATGCCAATGTGTATCAGACAGATGAACCAGATAAACATGAATAGTAACAGACGACCTGGATCGAACATGAGTAAGGAAACGTGGAAAATAATACTGCACAACGGTTAAGAAAGATTCTAATTCAAGTATTCTGCACATTTAAGGATCTTTGAACACAATATTTATGTTAGGGACTGCACAAAATAGTTTTCAAGGCAATATTTTGCTAGTTCTATGCACAACTTCTCAATAAAGTTTGCACCATAAAAGCACCATATTGGGAAAATTGCACATCAAATAAATATGCACATGGATTAAAAATCTGACAAAAGTGTTTTGGAAAATGTAAAATTGGTTTCCAACTTCAGACGGCATGTGTCCGGACATTAACGCTCCAATAAACGGAATGGTTTCCGGAAAATGCGCCAGCGCCAGACAAGGAGAAATATGCAAATTCACTTGCTCAACTGGATTCAGACTTCAAGGAATACCATCTCTGGTCTGCAACCCCGATGGGTCGTGGTCAGGCGCTACACCATCCTGCTACTGATAACCAACAACTGACATTGTTCTTTCCCCCCCCCCCCACAAGTCAATAATATGTATACTCACAGAACACAAACAAATCAATGTATTACAACTTTACATCTTTTAAATAAAATTTATATTTTGCAAAATTTTGGTACTAAAGGGTAGTAAAGGCCCATTCAGACTAAAATCTTCTGTTCATGAACTGAAGTCGCTTTGCATGCTTAATTAGACTGTTCACACTTGCCAACGATTACGTAAAAAATTCGCGGGTTTAGTTTGAAAATTTTCAGTTTCGTCGGGCAGTGCATCAAGATGGCGCCACCTCGTTAGAGGCTTTCTTAGGGCATGATCGAGTAAGGTATGCATTAGCGGACGATATATGAAACGCTATTGGATTCTCGGCGTGCACTTGGTGGTAATTGTCGTTTTCGATTTGTCTATATCAATCGCTTGGCGGCGCTAGCATCGCCGTATTAAAGCCTTACTTTGTTACTCCTGGTGCACTGTACTCACGGTTAAGCCTAGTTTAATTCTATTTCTAGCCATACTCATGAAACAACAGCTTCATTAGAGAATGATTTCCGTTGACTGTGTCGTACGTCACCCCCTTCAAAGTCCTACAACGGTTCTGGCAACCATATTGGTAGGTTTCAGCTTCTGCATTGAACCCACTAATATGACCGTGTAAATAATCTCACGACACTTAGCTGATACCCCAAACGAGAGCTCTCTATAGACCATTTCGAAATACTTAACTAAAAAGGAAAGGCATGAAGGTTAAACTCAGTCTTTCATCTAGTTTTTGGCGCCTGCGCAGTGGTCTTTTGGCACCATGAAAGCGTGCAAGGACTGCGATGTATCAACCTTTTGGCCTACCCCCTTTGTCGATAATCCCATTGTTACTACATAAGCTTAAAAAAAAAGTATATTTATCACAAGCGTTAGGCCTAGCTGTAAAATTTCAAAAAACTTTATTAAACAATAGCCTTATACTCGGTGCTAGGAAGTTCACTCTTTATCAGTGGACACAGTGAAAGCAAACACAATTTAATATGTTCGCGTGTTGCGGTATAATTTCCGTTGAAATATATAATAATGTCATTAAAGTACTAGTCGAGTCCAGTCACATCTTTTTTATGGAAAGTTTTTTATTCTTTTATATAACTATAAGTAACATAAAAGTATGACAATATCCCATTTTAGATCGTAGAGGGTTCCTTAGTTAAACCAAGAAGTGATATCTATAGTTTAATAGGGAGAAGGTATAAGATGCCTTAGTATTCGCGCGCCATAGTCCCAGTCCCCCTTTCAAAATACAAGGGGGGGATGTAAAAGGAGGCCGAGCTATTTCGTGCCTCTCCACAGTCGGAAAATATGACTGTAATTTTCGTCATTCGCGTCGTCGCGCTGACGTGAGTTTTTCAAGAACCAATGAGATGCTGGCTGGTTGTAATTTAGAGGCGGCGGGGATTAACTCCGGACCTACTATACGTTTGGACTGGAGATGAAGAGCTGGAAATGAGGCGAATTTATACCTTCTCCCTAGTAAAATAGACATCGCTTCTTGGTTAAACGGATACCTAACTATCTGTTTCATAAAAATCCAACACAGTTATGACGTCACCACCCAGTCAGACGTTGGACTGTGTGCCTTAGAAAATGAGAAAGATGAAAAGAATAAGAATGCGCAGTGTTAAAAATATAATTTCGGAAATTACAAAGAGAGAAACCAACACACAGGGGCAAGGGGTACTCTCCCTCGCCCCAAGATGCAACGCCAGATGGGGCCCGAGTTTACTACACGCGAAGGTAGGCAAACCAACTCGCACTACCTCTTGCGGTGCTTCTTGGCGAGAGGGAGAATACCCCAGTACGTTGTTTTGTCTATACGCAGACAGACAGACACACACACACAGAAACGTCCGGTGTAATACCTCTCCTTGACATCATAGTCACTTGGAGAGGTAAAAAGCAAGTGCCTTCGACCATGAGAATACCACAAATTCGTTTCATACTTACCTCTGTTACTTTACCTATGCGTATCATGTTATTTCATCGTAATTTCCTTGTTTAAACAGCTCAACCAATAATTCCATATAAACGAGTAGTTGCTCATTTAGAAAGAACACATTATCCTTGACGTTAATGTCACGCTATATTTAAATTTTAATCCTCGCTAAAACTAGCCTCATTTTACTTTATCATTTTAGTCTTGTTATAACGAGCGGTGAAAGAAGTAATAAAAAACTGAAATATGTCGAAAGTTACGGTGTCCGTGGTTTTATCTGTGCGTAAGTATAAGTTTTAAATTTTAGTACTTATTGGTCCTCACTAACTCGCAGTAAGACTATACAGCATTTCAAATTTCAAAGTGTAGCGGTTATAGAATATATCGTATAAACTTGTGCTATTGCTCATAGTAAAAAATATTTTTTTTATTGTGATTTTCTAGTTGTGGCCATTGTACATTCTGAACATAGATCACCAGGTCTGTAAACTAAATTTACAAAATATTGATCATAGAAGGTTTGTTCTGACTTATCGTTGTTTCAAATTTAACATAGTGGTTAAATGTCCAACTCTGCCAAATCCAATGTATGGAAGACTTGTGGGTGCTTGTCAGGAACCCCGAGTTGGAGACGATTGCACTTTGGAGTGTGACCGAGGCTACAGAAGGTTAGGCGTGTCCACGATTAAATGCGTCCAAGGATCCAACGGAGGCGTTTGGGCCAATCAATTCGGATTATGTGAAAGTAGGAATTAAGTTTATAATTATCTAGTGGCAAAGGCACCCGTCTTTGCCGGTCAGTTCGTCGGAACATTCTTATTTCATTTTTGGGCCACCATTTTAAAATATGGCGGTAAGTCGAAACTCAAAAGTCACGTTGACCAATTTGAATAGGCCTAAATTTAAAAAAAAATATTTTTAAACCATGCTGCTCACGTGCAAGCTCGCGCTGCATTTCATCGAAATTTTTTTAACCAAAAAAATGGGTATAAATACGGCGTTTCGAAAAAAAACGGAGCTCAGATTTTCATGTATGAAATCGTATAGAATCTTATGAACTTGATTCATAATCGTTCATGATTTAGCTGTTTGTTCCGAAACGTCGTATTTACACCCGTCTTTGTTGTAAAACTTCGAATTATAACTACGCAAACCAAATTTTTCAAATCGATTAAACTTAATTTCAAATTTCAGTACATATATTAATTTCTAATTTCTGGCCCTTTTTGGGTTTGAAGTGTCTCTGTTTCGCCAAGGATTGGGTATAAATGCAATTTTTAAGGACTTTGAAGTACTGTAAACTTTGTTTTTGTATAATATAGCCTATAGATTGTTAGGAATACATATATAGTTCTTCTACTTCGAATCTTTAATAAACCATTGAACCCAAACTAATATCTGATTGAAGATAATGGGAAGGGCTTAAGACTTTGTTAAGGCACCCGCAGGTCACTAGTTACGTCAATATCACGTGGTTTATAAGTTCAAATACAATATGCCTGACGTCAGGGGTGCCAGATTTTATATGAGCACCTCTTTAATTCAAGCTCCTCTTTAATTCAAGCAGAAAGGTTCAAAGAAAATGAGCCGTTTATGATTCCAAGTTGAAAAAAATCGATGTATTCCTGATAGCATAAGTTAACAAGATATGTTCCATAAGTTTGTCACTGGTTACAAACTGGAGCTTGTCATGAGGTGGCGAAGGTCATGCATTTTCGTAAAGCGACGTCTAGTGAGGCGCTGTCAAAGGCTTAGTAATATAGACTAAATAGGACTAGATGGAAGTCCTGCAAAATTAACCGAGTGTAGGACTTCAATTCTCGCTTGTCGTTCTCGAACTAGCTCAAGCTATAAGACTCTAGCATTACGAGTTACAATAAGTGTCATACTTAGGGAACATAACTTATAAACTTATGTTGATAGTAATAAAGTGAAATTAATGTTAGCTAAAGGACGGTCGTCAATGTTTAACAATATCTTTTCTTCGATATAGGAAGCTTATGTCCCGCACTTGTACCAGAAATAAATGGAGTCCAGCTTTCGGGGGAATGTACTGGGTCTAAAGTTAATGGTATTTGCGTAGCAAAATGCTCCAAACAAACCAACATTGGTAAGTCTTATTAAAATTGGATATACAAAAGGGCATCATTTATTAACGGGCTATCTCTGTTCCTCAGCAACCGTAACCCTTCAGTGCATGGCCAATGGAGAATGGAGTGGAACCATTCCTTTTTGCTATCAACAAGCCGGAAGTCAACAAGCTGGAACTCAACAACAAACTCAATGTAAGGCTCGTCTCTAACATATTTCCATATTCGTTTATGAACTTTTGACATTGTTCAACAGATGGCACGAGAGTGTGTCCTAACATAACTCCACCCACCAATAGTATGACATGGGGCGTGTGTACCAACGCCAGAAGTAATAATGTTTGTAACTTCGCCTGTCATCAAAGAACCAGGCTCCAAGGCTTCCCATCTTTGCTTTGCAATAATGATGGAACTTGGTCTGGTCCAACACCGATTTGTGTATAATTACTTCAATAGTTTGTAATGCACGATCTATATGTTTGACAGTTCATGTATTATGTATGTTATAAATGTTTGTCCACTGCCATTATTTGGTTCGATAACGAAATCACTGTAGTCTGTGGTAGGCCATTATGAACACTTCATAGTAATGTTTTAAGTTTAAAGAATGCTCAACAAACATTTCATTGATACTCAGTAGTTAATTTTTACAATTTATAAATTTTATTAAACATTTTTGAATATAACCATTCAATTCTTATTCGTAACGACAACCTTAGTATAATTTTAAACAATAGACCCTAACAATACTAGACAGTAGTGTAATTTCCAATCTTGTTGTAAACGCGTGGACTATCCTGAAAGAACACAATGGTGTAAGAAAAAGCGAGTCCCATGTAGGACATGATAGAGTTTTTGGTAATGGCGAAAAATGGTCCGACATTCGCAGCAATAAACTGATTCATTTTTATCTGATATAACGAAGTGACTTCGCACTTTTTCTTCCTGGGTACCTTATCAATTAAAAAATGTGTCATGACATAATACTTCTCCACGTTTTCTGACAACTTCCATAAATAAAATACACTTAAACGCAACACACAACGTTGTCAACAGCCTAAGAGATCTGATTACGAAGTCTTCGTGTGGTTCACCATAGGCGCGTATTACTTTAGTTAAGCCTTGGCATGTGTAAAAAACACTACCTATGAAACATAATGCGTAAATGCATCTCCTCAACGATATAAAGCAAGGCTGTTCTGATCTGGTACCTGGGATGATCATTTTGAAGACTTCTGTGGTTTCGCGACAGCCAAAAATTAGGTTTGTTTTATCACGAACTGAGTTTGTTTGGGGGTTTGATAATTTTGAATTTTCTTAACAACAATGCAAAGTGTGGGCAACACCCTTTGGAACAATTCTAGTTTGGAAACTTGGTATTGGTTTTTTTACTTGGTTTATTTACATACTTTATTTTGGAAAGGATGTCCTTCAAAAATACATCTGTTTGAAGTAGGGCCACTTGACGTTTTCAAAATGGATAGGTATAGAAAGTTGGTAGGTGCAGCTGGGGAGTTGTGAAGTGGGAGTGTGGTATCCAGGGGGCTTTCAGTGCCGTGGAGGGAGGGTTGTAGGAGTAAGGTAGAGGCTGCCGATTTGTCGATTTGTTCTCCACTGTTCTGGCAGCCATAATGGTAGGTTTTTAGCTTTCCTTCTGCATTGAACCCACCAGCAGGGCCGTGTTAAATATCTCACGAATCTTAGTTCATCCCCCCAAACGAAAGCTCTCCATAGACCATTTCGAAGTATTCAACTAAAATGGAAAGGCATTAGACATGATGAAGGTTAAACTCTGTCTTTCATCTGGCTTTTTGACGCCTGCGCTGTGGTCTTTTTACATCATAAAAGCACAAGGACTGCGATGTATCTGTCCCCTTTTTACTTCGAAATTCCTATTGTTGGAAAGGAAACAGAGTTCATTCAGTCAAATATTACCGGCGATTGTATGAGCTTAAAAAAACTGTATAATTCTCACGCATTAGCTGTAAAAATTCAAAAAACTTTTTAAATAATAGTTTTCACTCGGTGCTACGCAGTTCATCCTTTATTTGTAGTCTCAGTGAAAGCAGATTATACTTCGGCAAACAAAAAATTGCAAAAACATGTTCGCGTGTTGCGGTATAATTTCCCTCATAATCTAAAATAACATCGTTAAAATATTACTCGAATATCTTTTTTTTTATGGAAAGTTTTTATTTTATTTTTGTAACTATATATAAGTAACATAGAAGTATGACAAAACAGATACCCATCTATAGTTTTCATAAGATGACGACTCAGTTATGACGTCACCACAGAGTCAAACGTTGCACTGTGTGCTTTAGAAAATGGGAAAGGTGAGGAGTAAGCATACGCAGTGTTAAAAAGACCTTTTGAAATTACAAAGAGAGAAACCAACACACAGGCGCAAGGCAGCCATTGGTGTCAAGAAGCAACGCTAGGTGGAGCCCTAGCTTACTACACGCCTCTAGCGGTGATTTTAGTAGAATACCCTAATGGCAGTCTCGTCCCTTTGCGTTATTTTCTCTGTATGTTTTTTTCAGAAATTGTATAGCTTATATGAAATTTAAAACAATTTTAAGTCCAAGGCCCTTGATCATGAGAATACCACTAATCTGTTTCATACTTACCTCTGTTACTTTACTTATGCTTATCATGTTATTTTATCGTAATTTCCTTGCTTAAACAGCTCTACCAATAATTCCATCCAAGCGAGTAGTCACTCCGCGCTGTTATTGTCAACATATTAGCCTTGACGTTAATGTCACGCTATATATAAATTTGACTCTTCGCTATAAATAACCTCATTTTATTTAATCTTTTTAGTGTTATTATACAGAGCGGTGGTAAACGAGGTAATCGAAGCTGAAATATGTCGAAAATTGCGGTGACAGTTGTTTTATCTGTTCGTAAGTATTTTTTTTTTTTAAATTTTAGTATATAATTGCTCGTACTGGTTCACAGTAAAATTATAGCATTTCAAAGTGTCACATTTATAGAATATATCGTATATATTCTAGACTACCCCTTTCATTTTAATTAGCTTTACGATTAACTTCTAATTTAACGTGATAAGAGGGGGCAGCGAATCTACCATTTTAAACGTAAACTTTTGCGCATCGCTAAATTGCGCGAAAAAGTAAAAAACATAATCATCTAGATATTGGAAAAAGGGGTGGACCCAAAGCCTATTCTATTTAGCGTTTAGTGACAACATAGACGATAAATTCTTTGCAGTTTTCAGTCCCTTAACTTACAAAGTATTTTTCATTGTGATTTTCTAGTTGTGGCTATTGTACATTCTGATGATAAAAGTCTGTAAACTTATTTTCTTAAATATTGGTAATAGATGGTTTACTTTAAAATATCTGAGTTATTGTTTTTTCAAATTTAAAAATATAGTTCCATGTCCACCTCTACCAAATCCGATGTTTGGAAGACTCGTGGGTGCTTGTCAGGAACCCCGAGTAGGAGACGAATGTTCGTTGGAGTGTGACGAAGGCTACAGGAATTTGGGCGTGTCCAAAATTCAATGCGTCCAACAGAATAGCCAAGCCATTTGGGCCAATCAGTTCGGATTGTGCGAAAGTAGGAATTAAGTTTATAAATACACATTTTTCGTTCTTTTTCGGGCCGCCATTTTAAAATATGGCGGCCATCCATAAGCCATAAAGTCCGTTAATAATATTAGTGAAATCTGTTGAAACGTATTATCAGTCAGTTAGCCAAGATTTTGACTTATATAGATATAGATTGTAACACTAGTTCATAAGATATGGTTACTGAGAGCTTGTCATGAAGTGACGTAGGTGAAACGTCAGAGAGTCAGGGTAAAGCGACGCCTGGTGAGGCGAGCTGTCAAAGGTTTAGTAATGCAGACTAAATATGAAGATGGACTGTAAAATTAACCGAGTGTAGTCAATTCTCGCTTCCGTCGTTCTCGAACTTGCTCGAGCTGTAAGTCTCTAGCATTAGTAAGCATAGCAAGTATCATACTTATGGAGCATATCTTATAAGCTTATGATTGAAATAATATAAATTAATGTTAGCTCTTCGACGGTCGTCAAGGTATAATGGTATATTTTCTTCGAAATAGGAAGCTTATGTCCTGCTCTTGTACCACCGATAAATGGACAACTTACTGGGGAATGTTCTGGGTCCAAAGTTGGTGGTATTTGCGTAGCGCAATGTACCACGCAATCCAATGTTGGTAAGTATTATTGCGATTGCAAATAAAAATTGGCATTAAGGTAATTTATAGACGATTTTTCTCGTTTCGTCAGCAACCGTTAGTCTTAAGTGCATGGAAAATGGACAATGGAGTGGAACCATGCCTGTTTGCGATCAACAAACAGTAAATCAACAACAGACTCAAAGTAAGAGTTGTCTCTTATACTTGTCAATATCCATTAATGAGTTTCCGATGTTTTGTAATAGATGGCGAGAAAATGTGTTCGGATATAAATCCACCACCCAATGGTATGACATCGGGCATATGTAGCAACGCCAAAAGTAAAGATGTTTGTAAGTTCGTCTGTCAAGAAGGAAGAAAGCTCCAAGGTCTACCATCTTTGCTTTGCAATCCTGATGGAACTTGGTCTGGTGCAGCACCAACTTGCGTATAATTCACTTTATTGCGTTTGTAATGCACGATCCATACGTTTAATGTTATATAAGTGTTTGTCCATTCGATAACGAAATCACTGTAGTCTGTGGTAAGCCTTATAGTGAACACTTTATAGAGTTAATATTTTAAGTTTAAAGAATGCTCAACAAACATTTCACTTGATAATTATTACAATTCATACATTTTATTAAACATAATTAAGTATTAGCATTCAATAAAGCATAATAATGTGTTTTAAAATGTTTAATCTTCAAATTAGGAAGTACTTGTACTACAAAAGATGAGCACATCGTCAAAGGTGAGAATCTAACAATACTATGCAGTAATTTAATTTCCAATCTTATTGTAAGCGCGTGGATTATACTGAAAAAACACAATGGTGTAAGTTAAAATCAGTCCTATGTAGGACATGATAGAGTTCTTGGTAATTGCGAAGAATGGTCCAACATTGGCGGCAATGAACGGTTTCTCTATTATCTGATATAACGAAGCGACTTCGCACTTTTGCCTCCTGGGAACCTTATCCATTAGTAAATGTAGATTCACATAATATTTCTCCACGTTTTCTGGTAACTTCGATAGAATCCACATAAACGCAATGCGCAACGTAAATACTTGAAAATTTATCATCAGTCTAAGGGATGAGATTACGAATTCTTCGCCCGGTTCACCATAGGCGCTTATTATTTTAGTTAAGCCTTGGCATGTGTAAAATACACTACCGATGAAACATAATGGATAAATGTACGAACACAATTCATTCAACTCGTCAACTAAATCGCGTAAATCGTAAATGCTCTCCTTTAATTTCGGCATGGCGGGAGAAATTTCCCGCCAATTTTTCCCAGCTAGTTCGCGCATGCGCGTGCCGTTAATTAGCGCCATCTGTGCTAGAGTGTAATATAACGTTGTGAAAATTAGTTCGTTCAGAAATTCCGATAATAAGTAGAACAACGTGTAACTGAAACCCAACAATGATAACGAGATACGTTTCCGTTCATGACTCCACGATGAAATGTTACTTTGAAAAGACATCAGGACCAACTTCCTTCGCATGAAGTTGTTGTTGTATTTTAAATGCGACGTGACCACTAGAGCAGTCATTAGTAAGAAATAGACAAGAAGTAGACCACACGCGATTTTAAATTTACGTTTGATAGTCAAGTATATCTTCGGATTTAGTGACCAAATACTTGTCATAATTTTCACGGATGTTTTCTCAGTTTTATTACGGTTGTACACCAGGTTTAGGGCAATGCAAAAACCAACTGCGTCACCGAGAGACAGTTGAATAACGGTTAGTAACGGATTGCTAACTGGACTCCTCGACATGGAAGTAAACGTGGCGAGTAACATATAGCCGAAATAAAACATGGCCGCTGTGCAGTAAATCAAGTAGGTAATTTTCAGCCGTTTAATATTGCGCGATATAGAGCGACTTTGTTCGATCCTGGTACCTGGGATGATCATGTTGAAGAGCAACAATGAAGTTTGTTTTATCACGAACTGAGTTTCTGTTTGCGGGTTTGACGTAGGCTATTGTGTAAGAAAAACCTTTTCGATTTTCTTAACGACAATGCAATGTTTGGGCAACACCCTTTGGATCAATACAATGCTTTTGACTGTTCTACAAAAGAGCATTATATTTAATTTAAAGGGTCTGTCAAGTGGCTTAGTTAGTTTTATTTCGAAAACTAGCAATTCACGGAATTGGCGTTGCAATGTCGTGAAACACCATTACTAGGTGCCCATTATATCGTGGTGCCTGTGACGTATTTCAAATAATATTTTTACCATCAGCCGATGAATGCTTTACAGTCCCTTTAATAATGGTCATATGAATCGATGAAACATTTGTTATTCTAAACATGAATATAATCGAAACGCTTACACCATTTCCAGAATTATTAAGGATTTTTAATATAGGTCAAACGAACCCTTTTTATAAAACAAGCTGATATTTCTTTAAATCAAATTTTCTAATTTTAAATCACCTTAAAGTAATTATTCTAAACGATATGGCAACGGTTGTCTATAGTACTCCTCTTTCACGACCGATCTCATCGATATATCAACCGCATTCTTGTAACCTGTAGTAACAAAATATAATCTACATTATCCAAATTTCCAATTAACAAAAGTTCTCTTGAAATTAATCATTATAACTTACCGGCAAGTGCCATGGTTCTATCCAACTCCCTTTTGAAAATGTCCATGACGCATTTGGAACCCTTGGCACCCTGTAATATATTTAATCCCGAGTCCAACTTCACACAGGATTCATTAACATCGATGTTAAATTGCCTACTTACTTTATAGGACAGTCCCCAAACGTTAGGTCTTCCGTAAAACACGGCTCTAGCTCCCAATGACAATGCTTTGAAAGCGTCACCTCCGGTTCGAAACCCGCCGTCTATGTAGACTTCTACTTCGTTTCCAACTGCTTCCACTATCTCCGGAAGAGCCTCAATCTAAGATAATTTGTCAATTTCACATAAAAAACTGGAGTGCATTCCGGTACTGTTAATAAAACAAAATTCGGTCCAGTGTAATTTTATAACATATGGGCCTTCAGTGCCCTTCACTATGACTGTGTTGCAGAACTGTCATCATGAGTCTCATTACAATGTTTCATTTACGTCACTTTACTCCAAGGTTATTCAAAAAGTCTTATTGCAATCATTAGTCCACTTACAGTAGCAGGCACGCCGTCCAACTGCCTTCCTCCATGATTGGATACAAGTATAGCAGCTGCTCCATACTGCACTGCCAATCTGGCGTCTTCAGCTATACAGATATTAAAATTTCACAGCCTGATATGTTCATTTATTTCATGCCTTACCCGTTAAAACGCCTTTGACAACAACGGGAAGATATGTGATTGACGTCAGCCAAGCTAAGTCTTGCCACGTTGCGGTAATGTCATGGACACGGTCTTCCTCAACAGAGGTACGGGAATGAAGGTCATTAACGTACACCTCAAAATTAGCATAGCTGTGTTAATTGAAATTGAAATTAGGTTAATTTACTGTACAAATACTTGTCTAGAAAGTTAAAATAACATTTAATTAATCCGGTGACACATCTATTTTAATTTTTATAATTGGAATTGGGCACGTAACAACCCGACACAAAACTCCATCTACATAAACATAAACTATTTCGAATGAATGTTAATGTAAAGAGTTGTTCGTTCAACCAGCTTTTAAGTACTGATAGTGTTCAGGCGCACTTCACCAACACTACTTTCCTTACTGAGACCAGGGATAGATTTAATTATAGAAGTAGGAATAGAGAACAGAACTAGTGATCTGGACGCCCGTCAAAGGCCCGGACCCCCTTCCACGGGACGGGGGAGTATGAAAGAAGTGGCGGGAGGGTAATAGCGACAGAGGTAAAAGGAATTACGTACTTTTCACCGTCCCCGTTTGCAACGTCATCAAAACGTAGTTTAAGTGAGACAATAAGATAATTTAAACTTTTCGTTGCGTGTTGGAGGGAGAGGCTCTATACTGGGTGCTCTATGAGGCGGACTGAAGTAAATGCTAACCCCGTTCTCCATTCCTACTTCTAAAATTAAATCAATTCCTGTTGAGACATTTAACATCGTTCATACTCTTTCGTCAAGTACATCGGAACACATCGATTAAGTCGTGAAAAAACTTATGTCTCGCCTACCTGTATCCACTTGGAACGGTGAAAGCATCTCGATCCCAAAAATATCGTATGCTCTCAACGGGAGAATCGATGTTCAAAACCAGAGCTTTGTAATCCGCTTTTTCCGCTCGTTGCACCAAATCGCGAGTCAAATTTCTATTTGAATATATATACACTTGAAACCATCGTAATCCATTGGGCACAGCCGCTGCTACGTTTTCCAACGATATGGTAGAGTAGCTGCTCAAGATCATAACAATCCCCGAGTCTCTAGCCGCTACCAAATTATGATTAGTATATCAAAGCTGAAATATAAAAATGTATGCATAATTGAGTACCTTTAGCCGTGCCTATTTCTCCATCAGGATGAGCTCCAGCTTGAGCAGCGTGTGGGGATATTCCAATAGGAAACTTAACTTTATGTCCCAAGATTGTGGTTTCTAAATTGCGGTTAGATACGTCTCTCATATAACGTGGTCGAATACGTAACCTAAAACAGATGTAAAACGTTAATAAACAGAGATGAATTGCAGCTCAAGGCTTCGTGGCTTGCTGTGGTGTTAAACTTAACTATAGTAGATCAGAATAATTCTGAATAATTTGCAAAACCTTGTCTATTCGAAACGTCTTCATTTTCTTACCTACTGAATGCATCAATATTATCTTGGTATGTTTTGCCCAAAAGCCCAACTCCATCGTAATAACGCATGGCCCTGGGTTCCACATTATTCTTGGCATAATCGTGAAAATCTTGAACGTTAACTAAACCTTCGCATTCGATAAATTGTGATTGCGATTGCGATTGAGAGGTTTTAAGTACAGCTAGAAGTACTACGGTCCATAATAATGTACTCATTGTTAAACTTTCCGTCCTTAAGCCTTGCTTTAACCTTTCTTACGCAACCTTTTAGCTTTTCAATCGCCGTTAAACTAGATCACTAGTTGAGCTATTTCTTGTGTATGATCTGATGTTGTAAACCGTTTTACAAGCATACACATTTACCACCCAGGCAGCATGGATATGTATAAATACGAACGTATTTTGGATTCCCATCTCTAACGTTACACAAGGCATTTAGCAGAGAAAAACTATGACTATCAACCCCCAACCTGGCTATTGAGAAGGAAATTTGTATTTTTTTTCTCTCTGCGCATGGGCGAAATTTCAAACCCACCACTCAGGATTCTTTGAAGAGATATAGTTTCCTTTCCACTACGTTATCTTACTATTTTCGCCTCGATTTGCAACCGTCTCACATCCGCGGGTTTATCACATATTTGAGGCCAGGTTTTTGGCCTAGTTGGGAATCCATAATACGTAAGTATTCATACATATCCATGCAGGCAGTACCTATTGAACATCACCTTGCATTTAGAAAACCTTTGCTCTCTTATTTAACGAATTGGGTTTGTACCCTTCGTACTGCGCTAGGAATGTTGGAAAATGCTTAATTGATAATTTTTAACTGCTTATGTCATTAATAAGAATTTACAAATGAAAATTGGTTTTTCAAATTTTTTTAATATTACACAAAACCACACAATAACCTTATTAGTCCAAGTAATTGCTTATAATTATAATGATAACGGTATTACGGTTTAAAAGACTTTATAAATAAGTTGATATATTTATAGTATCTTTAATTAAAACCAAGTGCTATAGCCATCGTTGCTGTCTGTAGTATTCCTCTTTAACAACTGCTCTTTTCGATATGTCACCAGCATTCTTGTAACCTGACATAAAAACATCATTTACATTATCAAAATTGCAAGTGAACAAATAGTAATCTTGACATTACTTACCAGCAAGAGCCATGGTAATATCCAACTCTCTTTTAAAAATGTCCATGACGCATTTAGCTCCGTTAGCGCCCTGTATGACATTTACCCTTAAAGTCTAAACTGGTAGTTAGCGGTTAAAGACTAAATTGCCTACTTACTTTATAGGACAGTCCCCAAACGTTAGGTCTTCCGTAAAACACGGCTCTAGCTCCCAATGACAATGCTTTGAAGGCGTCAGCTCCTGTTCGAAACCCACCGTCTATGTAGATTTCTACTTCGTTTCCAACTGCTTCCACTATCTCAGGAAGAGCTTCAATCTAAGATGGTTGAACAATATCAGCATAAGCTCATAAGATATGTTGGCCATAAGAGAGCTTGTCATGAAGTGAATGAGGTAGGTCATAGATTCAGGGTAAAGCGATGCCTGGTGAGGCGCTGTCAAATTTGGGCTTAGTGCAGACTAAATAGGAAGATTGACTGCAAAATTAACCGAGTGTAGGGTTTCAATTCTCGCTTGTCGTTCTTGAACTAGCTCTCAGAAAGTCTCTATCATTACGATATGGTCTTTCACACTTACAGTAGCAGGTACACCGTCCAATTGCCTTCCACCATGATTAGATACTAGAATTGCCGCTGCCCCATATTGCACTGCCAATCTGGCGTCTTCAGCTTATACCCATGAGGAAACATTACACAAAAGTTGTAAGGGTGGCAATTATTATATGTCTTACCAGTTAAAACGCCCTTGACTACCACGGGAAGGTTGGTGACTGACTTGAGCCACAATAAATCACGCCATGTTGCGTTGGGGTCAGGGTCACTGGCTTCCTTAAGAACGATGCTCGAATGAAGACGATTGACGTACAGGTCAAAATTACCGTAACTATTTCAGAATTGTAATATACACGTGCGTTAATCGACGATAACTTTAGTTAACTATAAGGACAACTTTCCACGTGACATTTCTGGTGTACCTGTATCCATCAGGAAAGCTGTAAGCTTCTCGATCCCAAAAATATCTAATTCCTTCTTCTGCGAAATCGATGGTTAAAACCAGGGCTTTGTAACCCGCTCTTTCGGCTCGTTTCGCCAAATCACGGGTTAAATTTCGACTGGGAAATATGTGCATTTGAAACCATCTTAGTCCATTGGGTACAGCGGCTTCCACTCTTTCCATCGAAATGGTGGAGTAGCTGCTCAAGATCATTACAATCCCCGAATCTCTAGCCGCTACCAATTTATGGTTAGACCGGTTAGACTTGAGAATGAAAAACAGTAAAATGTAAGTGGATACCTTTAGCAGTCCCTATTTCACCATCAGGATGAGCTCCGCATTGAGCAGCGTGTGGGGATATTCCAATGGGAAACTTAACTTTATGGCCCAAGATTGTTGTTTCTAAACTGCGGTTAGATACGTCTCTCATATAACGGGTTCGGATTCGTAACCTAAAGCAGATGTAAAACGTTACAAACAGGGATAAATTGCAGCTCAAAGCTACGTGGGGTTGCTGTGGTGTTAAAATTGAACAATGGTACAACAGAATAATTATTATTAAAGCGGTCTGATGATTGTTAAAAAGGTCCGATAATCAAATGGTTCTGATTAAAAAGGTCCGTTTATCTAGTGGTCGGCGTTTGGACAAGATAATCCACAGAATTTTGGTTAATCAGTTATTCATGAAAAATAATCAGATAATTATTCGTGATTACATTGCATTAATCGTAGACTTCCCGTGGATAATTTCAAATTATGAATAAAGATAAAACAAACAGATATTATCCTATCCAAATGCCGACCACTACGTTTATCAAAGTATTCTGACTAAAAAGGTCCGATGATCAAAGTATTCTGACTAAAAAGGTCCGATGATCAAAGTATTCTGACTAAAAAGGTCCGATGATCAAAGTATTCTGACTAAAAAGGTCCGATGATCAAAGTATTCTGACTAAAAAGGTCCGTTTGTCAAAGTATTCTGATTAAAAAGGTCCGTTTGTCAAAGTATTCTGATTAAAAAGGTCCGTTTGTCAAAGTATTCTGATTAAAAAGATCCGTTTGTCAAAGTATTCTGATTAAAAAGGTCCGTTTATCAAATAGTTCTGATTAGAAAGGTCCGTTTATCAAATAGTTCTGATTAAAAAGGTTCGTTTATCAAATGGTTCTGATTAAAAAGGTTCGTTTATCAAATGGTTCTGATTAAATAGGTCCGATGATCAAATGGTTCTGATTAAAAAGATCCGTTTATCAAATAATTCTGATTAAAAAGGTCCGTTTATCAAATGATTCTGATTAAAAAGGTCCGTTTATCAAATGATTCTGATTAAAAAGGTCCGTTTATCAAATGATTCTGATTAAAAAGGTCCGTTTATCAAATGATTCTGATTAAAAAGGTCCGTTTATCAAATGATTCTGATTAAAAAGGTTCGTTTATCAAATGATTCTGATTAAATAGGTCCGATGATCAAATGGTTCTGATTAAAAAGGTCCGTTTATCAAATAATTCTGATTAAAAAGGTCCGTTTATCAAATGATTCTGATTAAAAAGGTCCGTTTATCAAATGATTCTGATTAAAAAGGTCCGTTTATCAAATGATTCTGATTAAAAAGGTCCGTTTATCAAATGATTCTGATTAAAAAGGTCCGTTTATCAAATGATTCTGATTAAAAAGGTCCGTTTATCAAATGATTCTGATTAAAAAGGTCCGTTTATCAAATGATTCTGATTAAAAAGGTCCGTTTATCAAATGATTCTGATTAAAAAGGTCCGTTTATCAAATGATTCTGATTAAAAAGGTCCGTTTATCAAATGATTCTGATTAAAAAGGTCCGTTTATCAAATGATTCAGATTGAAATTTTTCTTACCTACTGAAGGCATCGATATTATCTTGGTATGTTTTACCCAAAAGCCCAACCCCGTCGTAATAATGCAAGGCCTTTGGTTCCACATTATCCTTAGCAAAATCGTGAAAATCTTGAACATTAACGAAACCCTCGCATTCGATAAAATGCGTTCGGGATATTTTAAGTAGAACAAATAGAAACGAGGCACAGAATAAATGGTAATTCATCCTTTAGTTTTCTTTAAAGTAAATGAAATGCGTTTGAAATAAAAAGAGCAATGCTTATAGGTCGCGTTCCAGTATTTGAATGCAACAAGAATCTAGAGAGTAGTTACTTGTTTACAACAAAAAGACGACATATATTTGTTTTGTTCAGAGTGGCATAAATCTAATAACTCAGCACAGCAATGCGACTACAGAAAGAGTGGCTTAGTAAAAATGCGATCTCAGCAATGGCGTCGTTGTAATTGCAACTATAGTAATGATAATTGTTAAGGCAGGTAGAGGGGAGAGAGAGAGAGAGAGAGAGAGAGAGAGAGAGAGAGAGAGAGAGAGAGAGAGAGAGAAAGAGAGAGAGAAAGAAAGAAGAGAGAGAGAGAAGAGAGAGAGTGAGAGAGAGAAAGAAAGAAAGGAGAGTGAGAGAGAGAGAAAGAAAGAAAGAGAGAGTGAGAGAGAGAAAGAAAGAGAGAGTGAGAGAGAGATACAACGATATTACTCGTGTGAATAACTGTGTAGCTATCGAAGTAATGGTAAATTCTAGATGTGTTTGCATGAACCATAAAAGTTTGTAGTGTTTTAAATGTTTGAAATTCACGAAAATTTTAAAGTTGAGTACAAAGCTACCAAAACATCCAATAATTTTTTAGTAGCTTTACCCCTACGCTATTATAACAATAAAGTGTAACAACATTTTTATTCACTTTCCTGAGAATTTTGATTGATTTCAGGGAATCCCTTTGTTTCCGGCATCTCATATTACTTGAACTATTTTTTAGTTTTTATGGATATTGACGAATTGATACAAATACAGCTGGTGTAATAAATCATCTTTATAACATGTATATAATCTTTACTAGGATAAAAATATTTACAAAACAGCTGCGGCATTTATCAAAATCCACCGTAATCACCGTAATACTTATCTTGACTTACACAACACAAATGAAAATTAATTAGAGCAATGTCTAATTAGCGTGTTATAAAATTAAGCAAAGTGATAGTGAAGTAAGACGTGGATTTATTCCAGTCAGTAAAGATGGGATGTGATGGCTTAATCTGTTCGTCTCTCTGTTTGTAACGCTTTGGCAGTGTTTAGCTGGTAAAACAGCGTAGCTAACTAATATCATAAGCTGATTATATACCTGTAAGTAACGATGTCTGAAAGGATTCTATAAAGAACCAGTTTATTTGCCTGCAGCCTACACTTCGTTTCACCCCAACCTGGTATTAAATTACGGTCACTTAAACTTTCTTTCTTGATTCTATACAACAATGAATATATATCTGCAATACGCGCCGAGCGAGGCGCCGCGTTCGCCACCTAGCGGATTTTAGAAGAACAAATTGGCGGGAAAATGACCGCGTCTTTAAATGAAGCCATAGGCTTCTTGTGTAGTTAGTTGTAGGAATTATTACTGAAATTTCCCAGAAAGGGTGAAATTTTAACAGTTTCCGAAATTCTAGAATTCGTTGCGTTAAAATAAATGAATGGATTAACGCGCTTAAAGAGAAAAAGTAACTTTTTAGACTATCTTATCTAATCCCAGCACCCAAATTCCCAAATTAAATGTACAGGTATAGTACAGTTAACCTCAAAAATGTGTCTGTCTAGAAGCACTTGCTAGTTAATTTAATTAACTCACAACATAAACATTTACATAGATGGTAATATCATAAACTTGCTTGGTTACAGAAGTTTCCCTTGTACACTCTCCAGTGACTACGGTATTTCGTTTAGTTTACTAGTATCTCTTTACGTTAAAAATATGTTCATTTTTTTATTAGATTTTAGACTATTCGAAGAGTAGAATCCCTAAAATAATTTTGTAAACCTTCTAATGCTAAAAATCCGACGTATTTTACAATTGTAGCGCTCCCCATCTTTGAATTGCCAATCTACCATTCGCGAATTTCCCGCCAAGAGTTTTCAATTCAATCCGCTAGAGGCGCTGCTTGCTACTTTACCTCTCAATCCTCGGCGCGTTATACGCCCTCTAAGCTCTGGGAAGGATTTGGGTGAAGCTTAGTTAAAGATCACATCAATCACGTGCTAAAAGTTTCTTTCGCAAGTTAATATCATCACGGCCGGCGCGATGTTACGCCAAACATCCACAGATAGCTACTTAGTGGTAGATCATCTCCTTATGGTAATATAAACTTCAATGATCAATCATTAACAAATTTACCACAGACATTTATGGAAACATCTTACTAGCTAAAATCTAATATGAAAAGTTTCATTTTGATGAAGAAAATGCTTTTCTTTAACTTAACAAGTTATGTTCAATGTCTGGACAGTTTATGTTCAATGTTTGGACAATTTATGTTCAATGTTTGGACAATTTATGTTCAATGTTTGGACAAATAGACTACCATATTCGGTTATTCGAATATGCTATAGCGCGTGCAACTTGCGTGATCGAGTGTGCTGTGGTTGAACCAATAAGAGTATATCTTCACTGCTTGACAGCGTGGGAAATAAGGCGGTGGCACAGGGCAAATAACCAGTTTAAAAATTGCCTGGACCAGTTTAAAAATTAAATCGGAGGGGGGTCAGTGGTCCACAGGACCACTAAGAAAATTCAAGGGTTTCCAGAGTCCAGACATTAGCTAATATATTTTAATTATCCACTTCTTCAATTTAGCAGACGACGCGCCCTGGTCAGTGGTCATGGACCAGTTTACTTATTCCAGGCCAGAGGGGTCGCTGGCCCAATGTCCAGTTTAAAAAAAAATCCTTATTTCCCACCCTGCTGCTTGATATAGCCGCTCGCTTTATCGTTGTATTACTGATTTACAGCCCCTCTCTGCTCTTCGAAAACGTAGCCGTATAGTCTGCTTGTATTTCTGAGCCGGTGAATCTTAATAGCGCGCGCTCGTAGAGTCGTAGGGTTTTGGAACTTTCTTCTCTGTAAAATAGCTATAAATTTAGCATTTACCTCTGAAATTTAGTATTAAATAATATTTAATCTAATCAAAATTTAAAATTTCTTTTCATTAATATCAGATTTAGCTTTACAATGGCCACTATGAACTTAAAGTCTGTTATAAATGCTACCACACTAACTATGAATAAATTGCGAAATGTTTCGAATTTAATTAATTATAATAAAACTAATTTAATTACGTCTTGGAAATATCTAAATCGTAGGTTTATTTTCAGAGCTTCTAAATCATTTGTTTGACTCTAATTACAGTTTTTCATTTACTAATCTGCTTCCGAAACTCTCTTGTAGAGTAGTAAATGAAAAACTCCGTTAAACCATGAATCTATTTATTAATAGATTAATGATTAAACTAAATAATGTATTTAATGTTTAATTAATATTAACGCATTGTATAACTCAGGATCATCAATTTCCACGTCATCAAAGGCTTTTAATGATGAAATTAATCATGAAATCGTAGAACAAACTAAAGTTTCGAAAAGACCTCTAATAGATCCACGCGGAACTTCAGTTTTTACGTTCCCTGGTCAGGTAAATTACACTTATTTCATTCTTTAACCAAATTAACATAATTATTGTTTAATCATATTCAAACTAATTGTAATGTAATTAACATAGTTTATAATTAAATTTATGACTAGTGTAGGGATCTCAGTATGTTGGCATGGTAACGGAGGAAGTATTAAGCGTTCCCAATGTTCCTGAAATGTTTGAAACGGCCAGTTCTATTCTCAAATACGATCTCCTTGACCTTTGCATGAATGGTCCTAAGATGGATTTGGATAAGACTGCTAATTGTCAAGCTGCGGTGATGGTTACTTCGTTAGCTGCTGTGGAAAAGCTGCGACAAACGGAACCAGAGGTAATTAATTAATTTATTAATTAAAACGGGATAACTAGGCCTATGTCTTGAGGTTTAAACAAAATAATAATTTTTAATTTAATTTAAATGTCTTTAACTTTGACCTTAATATTTATTTTCAGGCTATTGAAAATTGTGTGGCAACTATGGGATTTAGTGTTGGGGAATTTACGGCTCTCGTCTTCGCTGGAGCTATTTCATTTGAAGATGGTAAATATAATTGGTTGTTGGTTGTCACGTGACATACTTGTTGTGTCCCCTGTTTTATGGAAGGGAAGGTTCAAGGGTGACAAAAGGTCAGGGAAAATCTGTTAAGTCCAGATTAATTCTTATGGGAAAGATTTGTTGAGTTGCTCCTGATTGGTTTGCATCATGACTTAACTATAGCAATGCTGTCAGGTTAAAAGGTGTAATTTTTGTCAAAAGATGTCGCCAAATATTATTTAAACTGCAATAGTTTTTTCTCAAAACGGATGACGTAAAATTATTTATTTTTACTTTTGCGCTCTATAAAGGGCCGGAAAAGTATTGTTCCGACCCCTTCTGGCTGGATGCCTTTTTTATTTTTTTAGTGTGACCTGGTTGTAAGGTTAAAAGGCGTAATTTGTGTCAAAAGATGTCGCCAAATATTATTTAAACTGCAATAGTTGTTACTCAAAACAGATGGCATAAAATTATTTTTGTTTTACTTTTTCGCTCTAAAGGGCTGTAAAAGTTTTGTTCCGACCCCTTCCGGCTGGGTGTCTTTTTTTAGTGTGACCTGATTCACCTTGTGCTTTTTGTTGTAAATAAAGCTCCTCGTATTGCAAATTTCTCATAGAAAATTATCTTCCAGTTCACGTTACATCTCACAGGTTGCGCAACAAATTATATTCAATATAAAATTATTTAACTCCCTTACTGGGAATCAAACCCTTACCCTCTTATGGTCAGCTCTCCTTCATCCGAATATTCTAAGCGTTCGCCTGAGAGTAGGACTATAGGAGCCCTGCAACTAAAATTGATTTTGGGACAGTTAGATTATGTTAATAAGTTACATATTTCACTATTATTTAAACTAAATCATACTAAAATGATTTTATTCATAATCGCAATGTTATTTGACATTCAAAAGAAAAAACTGCAATAGTGTGCAGACAAGTGTTTCCAGTCATTTGTGAGAGAAATTCAGCCGCTATCTACAACAGTAGTTCTGTTCGATTCAGATCAATCAGTTCCAAACCCGAGATGCTCCCACAAATTACTGGCAACTCTGAAACGCAGTTAAAGTTAAAAAAGAGGGGAAGGAAATTTCACTAAACCCTTTAGCGCACACTATCTGTAATTACTCCCCTAACATCTTATGATAAATTTAATAATACTAATTCCAGTCATTGGAAGCCGCGCAAAACTGTAATATGGCCGGGGCCGTCTTGTTACTTTTGCGCTAAGTACTACTAAGTACGGTCTCGTGACGTCACACCCTCTAATCTCTTACCTCGGTTTTCTGGACCACATTGAAAGTCGTCATATATTTTAGACTACCAATAGTGACGTGACGTCTCCGTAGCTCCTCCCCTCTCAGTACCACTCTATTGAAGGGAAAACATGTCCCCCCCCCCTTTAATTTCTAAAACACAAAGTTGAACTGTTCCATTATATAAGGCATATTATTTCCGGTATTGTTTAAAAGGAGTGAGACTGGTGAAGATCCGGGGCGAAGCCATGCAAGCGGCATCTGAACTGACCCCTAGTGGCATGATGACCGTATTTTATGGGCCAGATTCTAAATTGAAGTTCGCGTGCCACGCTGCCAAAGAATGGTGTAAACAAGAAGGAATTGAGGATCCAGTCTGCGAAGTGGCCAATTATTTATTTCCTCATTGTCAAGTCATCGCTGGAAATGAAGAGGTACTGTCAACCTTTTTTAATAGTACTCGAAGGTTCAATACATTTTGTTGGTTTGCATTCAAGCTTGCTTTTACTGAGCAACTAGTTATTGAGTGCATTTTTGTTGTAAAAAAATGTACAACACTTTTATATTTTGTTACCAAACTGACTGCAGGATGGCGATAGCTTCACTGGTGGTTGGGGGTATGCATTGCGTTGCGCAAGCGTCTAATGGACCGCTTTAATGTTTAGTCTTTGTATCTTGACGCCACGTGGTGCATGCGACGAATTTCAAATAAATTTCAGCCAATGCCTACTTTACAGTCCCTTTAAGCTAACGCGACCATGTCAACGACTCTTATTTGTATCTGCTATTTTGCTTGAAAATTAGGCCTGGTAGCACGTAGAAATTTATGTTCTATGTCGCATTACGCACGTTAATAGCGTTGGTTTTTCTCAGTCAAAACTCAGTTCATGATTCACTTAAAATGATCGTCATTTCTTGCACGAACAATTCGACAAAATATATATTTGAACGTACATTTAGGCCTTGAAGTTCGTCGAATTAAATAAGGACGATTTCAAGTTTCGACGTCTGAAAAGGCTTCCCGTTAGCGGAGCTTTTCACACGCAACTTATGAGACCAGCCGAAATGGTGCTCGAAAAGGCCTTGGCCTCGATCAACATAAACAAACCGTTGATACCAGTTTACTCTAATTATGACTCGAATCCTTACAAAAACGTTAACGAAATGCGGCGCAAACTGAAACTGCAATTGTTCAATCCCGTTAAATGGGAACAGACATTGCATCTGGTGTACAATAGACCCGCCGATACCGAATTCCCAAAAACATACGAATGCGGACCTGGTCGAAGTTTAACGATGATTTTGAAATACGTTAACAGGAAAGCAGCGGAAAAGGCAATTTTCGTGAACACGTGATTAAAAATTGTATTACTGTATTTGTAGTTTTAATAAAATATGTCATGGTTGTTGGAAATGAACGCGTTAAGGGATGGGGTTGTGTTCGTATTATAATTCATTTACTGAGTGACTTTAACATGGTAATGTTTCGAATTTCAAGCAGTCTTACATGTTACATGAAATTGGTAAGTGTTTTATTTAGTTGCTTACAAAAGTATTAACAAAGGGTATGTAGAACATATCAAGAACACATTTAAGTCGTTAGAACATGTGAATTGTCCTACTAGGGTTCTATGTGCTCGGTAATCACATTGTGACTCCATTCCGCAATTTACGTGAACACGTGATTAAAAATTGCACTATTGTATCTGTAGTTTTAATAAAAATTTGTCATGGTTGTTAGAAATGAACGCGTTAAGAGATGGGGTTGTGTTCGTATTATAATTCATTTACTGAGTGACTGAACATGTCATGGTCATGTTTCTTATTTCATGCAGTCTTACATGTAACATGAAACTGTTGAGTGTTTCATTTAGTTGCTTACAAAAGTACCAACAAAGGGTATGTAGAACATATCAAGAACACATTTAAGTCGTTAGAACATGTGAATTGTCCTACTAGGGTTCTATGTGCTCGGTAATCACATTGTGACTCCATTCCGCAATTTACGTGAACACGTGATTAAAAATTGCACTATTGTATCTGTAGTTTTAATAAAATTTGTCATGGTTGTTAGAAATGAACGCGTTAAGAGGTGGGGTTGTGTTCGTATTATAATTCATTTACTGAGTGATTGAACATGGTAATGTTTCAAATTTCAAGCAGTCTTAGGCCTACTTGTTACTTGAAAAAGTTAAGTCCGTTTTCAAAGTGTTTTATTTATTAACTTACAAAATTGCCAACAAAGGGTATGTAGAACATATCAAGAACACATTTAGGTCGTTAGAACATGTGAATAGTCATCTAAGGTTTCTATGTTCTCAGTAATCACATTCATTGTGACTCGATCATTGTTCACGCCTTGAAGTTTGGCTTGAGTGGAAATGTGCAACCAGGGTTTTGTATGACTTCATGTGAAGCGTATATGCCACATTTTACACAGGTTTCTAATGGCATTCCCAGCACCAATTGTGATAAAAATCCTGCGATAAATTTAAGTTTAAATTATACATTTGTATAAGGTGAGTGGTTTGAATCAATTAAGAAATCACGAAATGGTTCTCACCTCCTGTAAATGCATCGCCAGCACCATTTGTGTCGACAATTTTGTTCTGATTTAGCGCCTCAACTTCAAATTCCATTACTTTATTATCTGAAGGTTAGACAGTATTTAAATTGATTGATGTTGAAACCATCAAATGCGAACGATCAGTAGTGCCAAAGGTTCATAGATATTTAACAAAAAGTGTACTTCGTTCGCAGTTACCAGTCCCACCCTTTGGCTCTAGACGCCATTTAAAATGAGAAGCAATTGAGCTCCCTCTCAACCCCTAGGGCCTACACGAATCAACTAATCAGAGAAGAGCTTTTTTGAGGTCAAAGGTTTGTATAAAAATAGAACTCTGGTGGCGATCCGAACGTTAACCCTTGGTAGCATCGGCTATTATATTTAGCCTAGTCACGCATGTTCCCAGTTCCACCCTTTGGCTCTAGACGCCATTTAAAATGAGAAACAATTGAGCTCCCTCTCAACCCCTAGGGCCTACACGAATCAACTAATCAGAGAAGAGCTTTTTTGAGGTCAAAGGTTTGTATAAAAATAGAACTCTATGGTGGTGATCCGAACGTTAACTCTTAGTACTTGGTTGGCTATTATATTGAGCCTAGTCACGCACGTTCCCTGTGCTACGGTCGTGATAGTAATCATACGCAGAGGGGGGTCGACACTATTCTGAGAGGTAAAAGGGGGTTTCTCTTATTACACGGAGCGAGAAGCTTCAATGAAGTATACTTTTCGTTTTATCTAATGAATTTTTGGTACTGTTCAAATACCGCACTTCTGGGGCAATCTTACTACTTACCACTGGCGACTATGATTGGATCCATTCCTTGCGTTATGACGACTATTCTCGGATATTGCGTGTTTATTTTCGGCAAGTTACAAATTTCAACCGCTATCCCATGAAGACTTGTACTCTTCATTCATATTTTACAAGTGAAAACATTTAATCACTAACATTCAAAGTGAAGTGGAAATTTCACCACAAAGCTGCGTGTAATTTTCTTACTTTTAATTTATGAGCTTTGGCAAACGTCTCGGCTTCCTACAAAATAATTTTGACGCAAATAATTATAAAATATCATAAGTTTATTATAAGATATGTTCCATAAGTATGACAGACACTTCTTGTACTTCGTAATGCTACTGAGAGACTTACAGCTCGAGCTAGTTCGAGAACGACAAGCGAGAATTGAAGTCCTACACTCGGTTAATTTTGCAGGACTTCCATCTAGTCCTATTTAGTCTGTATTAAGCCTTTGACAACGCCTCACCAGGCATCGCTCTCGAATCTATGACCTACCTCATTCACTTCATGACAAGCTCCAGTTTCTAAGTTACCAGTGACAAACTTATGGAACATATCTTATGATAATAATTACCGCTTCATTTCCAAAAAGGATATCAATATAAGGCAAAACTTGTTCCTGTTGCTTCTTAAACGCTAAACTGAGATAGGGAGCGCTTAAGTTCATCGTGAAGACTTTGTTATGTTGAGCCGCGTGTTTCGCAACCTTTAATATTGAGTCCATGCAAACCGTCAAAAAGAACCCCTATTTAAAACGTAAAATTAACTTGTGGACAAGGCGTTATCACTGACTATGATGCAATGGAGTAAAAGGCAGGAATTGGTTGAAGTATTAACGTGCATTTCTTCCTTCCTGCATTCAACTTAATTGGATCTAAGTCAGTAGAAGAATAATATTAATTAATATGCGTACTGCAATGTAGTAATACTGCGCGTTATGTATCGCTTCCAAATTCTCAATTTTTTCAAGATGTTCTTTGTGAAAGTGTTTACTCGCTGCCAAATAAGCGCAAAGTGACCTAAAAATGATGTAAGTGTGAAGGATGACACTCTGTTTCCTCTCTTAATACTTAAGTTATGTAATATGATTATTCCCGGGATCATGGCACCATTTTTGTTTGCTCTCCCGCTCATCAAACTTCAGATGGGCATCTCACCGTTTGTACTAAATCCTCAGCAATCAACCCACAAACCTTGATTGTCTTGACGTGGCTGTGACAAAAACTCACAAGCGCATGGGCCTTGGCAAATAGTTAAGCAGCGCTAATAGAGTAATGATGAGTAGGGAACTATTTATCGTGAATGTCATTCGGTTTAGTAACCATGTGTACTCCAAATGTAAAATGATATTGGGAAGAATCATTTTACAATTACAGTCCCCGCTTTGTGGTGGTACACACACTTCTCTCGAAGAGAAGTATTATAAACTTCTGCTAATCCTAATTGGCGACTAGAAATACCTGTTTAGACCGTTGTTGGTGACAAGAACTGCGCATGTCCCTGTAGGTTGCGTTTCGTGAATTTGAAACCTAGTGTCCACGTTTGTTTCTAGCGCTTTTGATTGTAAAATGTTTCCAAATGCATCGTTGCCGATGCAACCGGTAAATACGCAAGCTTTCTTCTTTTTCAATATCCACTAAAATGCGACTCAATCATTCGTCACTCGTCGAATAATCGACGCTCGGTACTACACGCAAACCTACTTACTTGCGCAACTCTTATGCTATTTAACGTTGATCCTCCTGCGATGTATTCTACTGGATAATTGTTTACCAAATCATGATACCTGAAGATGGTTAATTGTTTTAATTAATTACTAAATGGAACTTTACTCTTCAGTATCGTCTTAATTAATGCACTTACATTGATATGTGTTTATCTTCTGCCAATATTTGATCGTTTGGCATTAAACCATATCTAAGGATAAATTCAATTAGAATTTTCAATTGGTCTTAAAAATGACAGAATGTGAGATAGTGCGTTGTGAACCATAGTGGGAATTCACAACTCGTGGATTTCATTATCACCCACAGTGCCTAATTACTTTCTGTTAATTCTAGGGTATTTAGTCTTAATTACTTTGATAGAAATTCATCCGATGTGTTTGCCGAGATGTCCAGAAGTGGACTCCCCATTCCGAACAAAATACCTTCCCTAGAACATAAGGTTAATTTATTAGGAAAATCCAGATAACATAATATTATACCAAGAAGTGATGTCTAGTTTATTAGGGAGAAGGTAAAAATTCGCCTGCACATTTCCAGCTCTTTATCTCCAGTCCAAACGTATAGTAGGTACCCCGGAGTTAATCCCCGCCGCCTCTAAATTACAACCAGCCAGCATCTCATTGGTTCTTGAAAACTCAGTACGTCAGCGCGACGCGAATGACGAAAATTACAGTCATATTTTCCTACTGAGGAGAGTGTAGCGAAATAGCCCGGCCTCCTTTTACGTCCCCCCCTTGTATTTTGAAAGGGGGGGGGTGCAGGGACTATGGCGCGCCAATACTTAGGCATCTTCTCCCTAGTGAACTAGATATCACTTCTTGGTATAATGTTATGTTATCTGATATTTTCCTTCAAGACCACGTGCTAAATTGTCACACGTGCAACGCGGTGAACATTTTAAAATCCATTGTAAAAAATTGTTTAAAATTAAAAAAAACTTACTTTATTTGTGTTTCCATAGCGAAAACCGAATTGTAACACAGAAACCTAACGCGGGTGTGTCTTGAGTGTAATGATAGTTGATTCTTTCTTTGCAATATCGCAACTTGTCTTTATCGTTAACTTGTTATTTTCAAGGCTTTTTCGCTATCTTTGTTGCGTATATAGTTACCTCCACATTGAACGTCGTCTCCTTACATTCCTAACTGTTCAGTGTGTACTTTAGCTTTAAACGTATCGTAAAACTAATTATTTGAAGTAACTCGAAACCAAATAGATGATTAGAATTAAAAGATATTGGTTATCTTTTAAGGTCTCTTTGAAAACAAGTGGTAAAACTTAATTTGTTTGGCGAAAATGGGAATTCAATAAAAACTTGATTTTGAAAGACTTGAAGATATAAGATAACACGATGTTTGATTGAATGTGTAGTCGCAGATGATTTAGGGTACGATCACGAATGCATATAACTAATTGGAATTATTGCGCTACATTCATTTTTCTCCACGTATCTAAGCGGGCTTTGAGGGAGGAGCTAGACTAATCATTATGCATAATGAATTTTGCTTCACGAATAACGTACCTCGTTGCGTTGCCACGTCACAGGCATATGACCTCACGACTTTATTGCCCATGCGCTGGGAGTATATGCAGAAGACCAACCAATGAAATCACAGTTAGAAAGACGTCAGAATTATGATACGTGACCAAAACCACTCAAGCCCTACCCACAAAACCCTTATAGAAATTAAGATGGAAAATATGGGGGAACAATACGAAAAATATTTTTATGAAAAGCTTTCGTCGAACTTACAATTTTATGTAATTATCGTAATATTTGAGGTAAAATCTGACTAAATCTGGGACGTTTTGGTATTCTTAGAAATTATTGCATTAGATTATAATTAGCGCAGCAAAATTATTCCAATTTTTGGAAAGTTTTAACCAACGTACACGACTAACACTTTAAGTATTAACATAAAAAATTAGTTACTTCTCTACCTGAATTCTTCAAGGACAATCACGAGACTATGAAATAGATAAACCCTAGGCCTAGAGACTAAGTTTAATTAAAATTCAGAGTGGTGGCGTAGCGGTTATTGCTTTCGCCTCGCAGGTTCGATCCTTGGGCAGTGGCATCGGGTCAAAACAATTCTGCATAGAGGTCGCAACTTAATTCTCTCATCATTTGTTAAGACCAATCTGCATCGTGAAACATTAAAAGAAATACCCATGATGAATGATTTTAAATTCAAATTAGTTTAAGATTTCATAGATAATTTGAAATATTTATTATCGAAATTTTTAACAATTTATATGAGATTTTGGTTCAAAAAATTATTGGGAAATTATTTTATTAATACAAACGTAACTTAGGAGAAAACGTTTGAACTTTCGAACTCTTTCTCGATGTTTTTCTATTATACATAACTTTGACTAGAAAATACTCGAAGAAATTGTACAATAAGGGAAACGAAAACCCTAACCATATTCCCAAGTAACCACCTACGTTACTGAACACTTCTACCTGCTGCAAAATAAATAAAAAATAATTTCAAACAATAATATTTTAATTAATTATTTATTTGAACTTACTGAAAACCTTGAATAGTGCGAATACACCACGTTTCTGGCGCTGCCTGCGTCGATGTGAATTGTCGAGACGCTTTTCTTCAACAAACTAAGATAGTTCGGCCTTAACACGAGAAAGACATTAACCAAACAAAGCTTACTTGGCTATCCCCGACGTGTAGCTAACGAAAAAATCGTAGAAAATCACTTTGCAAGATGTGGGACACTTCATTGAACAATTTCGTTTTGTTTCTTTCGTGAATGTTCCTTCGTTGCATAGAATTTTATCTAGGCCTAAATCGTGAATAAAAACAAGAAACAGAAGTTCATAAAGCATCCCTCGAAGTATACAATTCAAAAGTGTAATATATTCGTTTTTGTCAAATTTGAATCGATAAATGATCTTTTGGGTATTGGGATTTGGGTCTTCAAGTAGTTGGTAATTGCTTAACAAGTTATCATATACTGACTGTTTTATCACAAATGACCATATCTTTGAGCACAGGTTCTCCCATCGGAATGCATTTACAATTTGAATGGAATTTTTCCCAAACGCAATCTTGTTCGCAAATCTGCAAAATTGGCAAAATATTACTGTGCAACAATCTAAGAAACTTGTTGTGTTTTGAGTACTTGTTTATTGAGGAGATTTGACCATTTTCCACATTTGATTTTTTCTGTGTAATTGTAACACATCGTTTGATAAGGTGGTTCAAGTAGGTAAACCGTGGTCTTGACGAATCGTACGCTGTAATGCGTACCGGAAACGATCCGTACGTTAAATGTCTTCATAGTAGGCGAATAATCAGCATTGTGCAAGTACAAGTAGCCTGACGAAACGCTGGCGCTCTGAAACGTCTCGTTTGTTGTTTCCAAAGGATCCATGTGTATGTTTAACGATAGAGCTAAATTTAATAATAGCTTAAATCGTTGATTATAAAAACACCATTTGGGAAGGGATATTCGTCCTACAAAATCCGACAAGCTATGTTGAGTGAAAATGGGTACGCAATTATTCCCAATAGATGTATGTATTCCAGTTAATTGTGGAAAAAATATATTATCATACTAATACTTGCCCGTATATTCTTCTTTTGTCGTGTAAGTGGCATTTTTCCAAATTGGATTTAAACACCAACAGGATCTTTTTATCCCTAACAGGACCCAGACTGATTCTCTGATACATTTGTCAAGCAAAATTATATAATTAAATTAAAATTAATTAAAGGAAATCGGATAATATAAAGGCAAATGAAAATGACCGAAAGTGAGGCACTTCCAATATGAGTTTCATTATTTTTCTTCTAGCTTCTTTGGTTAGCCAATCAGGATTCAACCATGGATACGTATAAACACTAACGTATTATGGATAACCTTCCACGAGGCACCCGTTCAGCAGAGAGAGAAATATGACTGGTAACCCCCCCCCCCTGCCCTCCATCTTGTGAGCGAGAGGGAAATTCGTATTTTCTCTCTCTGCGCATGGGCGAAATTTCAAACCCACCACTCAGGATTCTCCGGAAAGATATAGTTCCTTTTCCCACGTGACCAAGCTGTTTCTGCTTCGATTCACAGCCGTCTCACATTCGCGAGAGTAGCGCGTATTTGGTGGGCCTAATACGTTAATAATGGTTGAACTTGCAGTTATCTTGCCGTCTTAATCGAGAACTTCAAGTTCAACTTTTTTTGTGGTATTCGAGGCCTGACTGTTATTTCAATTTGCCTTTTGTTTCATCAAAGATTATTATGATCCCTTACTTAATGCATTGTCCTTGACATTCATAGACGTTTTTCCATCCAAGTAAAGTTTTATCACCCTTATCAAATTTTCCTGTTTGGTCACAACTCAAACCTTCGCGTTAACATGGTTTGTTCAATACTTTCCTTAGATATGTTCATCTAATTTACAGAAATCAACGCGTAAATATTTTAGTTCAACGTTGAAAATTTTAAAGAATCCATTACTTGTAACATTTTATCAAGGCTGATTTACGAAACCTGTAATTTTAAGTGTTGCGTAATTAGTTTAATTATTTAGACTATTACCTACTATTTTTCATCAAGGTACACCCCCTAAACAGTCGAAAACTGTTGTTAAAATTTCATAGTAACATTTTCAACTCAATTTCTCCCATTGAACCTATTGTAATTGGACACTACCACCTTTATGGAACACACTAGTGTATTCTTACGTAGTTGCGTCGCAAAATGTCACTCCTGGTATGAATGCTTCACCATTTCTTCTATGCTCAAAAAAAAACACTGGTTGGATATGTGAAGTACAGTTTCAAAAAATGTGCAACTGGTAGAAACAAATTGATCCGACACCAAGGTAGGTAAAAAAATACTTTCAAACATTCTGTGAAGTTGAATTTCTTTGCTTTTGGTGTACTTATGGTCCGTTTTTTGACAGAAAGTGTTTCTTGAATCTTCCGTATCGTTTAAACATGCCTGGTCCGTTTTTTCAAATAAGCACATTGAACTTTACATGCAAATTTCAAGCAAGAATTTGGTTCGATTCAAACCAAATCCACTGTCCAGTATATTGAGCTCACTTAATTTTACACCACTACTTAAATTTACAGAAAAATTTCAATTCAACAGCTGATTTGTTAAATATCAACTTGTGGAATTGTAGTTCGCGTTCGATCGAGGACACAAACACTTAAGACGTGCGTTGGATTTGCGTCATCCAAGACTGTACTTGAATGAGGTCCTGTGTTGAGCTACCAGGTTAAAATCGATTCCGAAACTTAATTTTTAAGCGCTTAACATTATCTAAATCTTTAATGTCTCTTATAAACATTAGAAACGCTAACGAAAAAATTTAGTACATACTTTAAGTAAACTAACATACATAATAAAACTCTCTTGCGATATTGATCTTAATCATGCGTAATTTATGTGTATACGAGCTTTAAAAGGATCTCAATTCCCCCAGAAATACAATTGAAAACTGATCCCTTCTAACATTGTAACTTACCATTATTATTAGGCTGAAATGCAACGCCACTTCATACTGGCCAAGTTTCTCTTACACGTTTGAACATTACGTGTTCATACGCGTCTATTTCCATATTATACCAAGTATTCCAAGCAACAGTTTTGAAAATCAATACCTTGAAGTGGAAGTCGCAAAATCTGTTGAAATGTTTCGTTACTGTCAAATAATCTGTAGTTTTATAATAAGTTTGTTTGTTTGTTTATCTATCTATTAATAACGCTTATACTTTAGGTGCAGATAGATGGCGGTCACTTCTCTTTCTGGGATACAAGTGATGTTTCACGCGCAAGGTATAAAAATTTAAGAGCAAGGAGTCTTGATGGTTGGAGTGATCCTTTTACAAGCCAGTTATAAAAAGCAAAGAGTATTGGTTATAATAAAAAGTAGAAAACTATCGTCTATCTGTAAATAAGTTATTAGTTGCGAAAACTATAGCGGCGTGCCTCTCTCGTGGACTGAGTAGGTAAGGTATTCAAGTGACTCTCTCGTGGACTAGTAAGGTATCACGTGCCTCTCTCGTGGGACTAAGTAAGGTATCACGTGCCTCTCTGTGTGGAATGAGTCGAGGTTATCACGTGCCTCTCTCGTGGA